>JAQOWM010000927.1:0-158620 GCA_029041755.1 Resseliella maxima | reverse complement strand
TAGTTCAGCAATCACAGAGACTTGCTCCGAAATCATTAGGATTGGCAATGGATTGTTGATTCGATACAATTATTGAATCAACTATTTCATGTAAATCAATTGTAAATATTTTTAAAAATCATTTAAATAAACCACCTTTGGCGAAGAAACGCTGTTTGGTGCAGTAATAATAATAATAATAATAATAGAATTTCCAATAGAATTTTCAATGATCAATACTAAATATACCTGTCGGTAAACGAACGAATTAGCTGTAAAAATAACATCATAATATGACATTTTATCGCTAGCTAATGTTTCTGATGTAATTCCACACGACTTAGATGGCCTTCTTGTGATACTAAACATTTTACGTTGAGCATAACAAGCTGCGTGCTGTTGAGTTAAAATATTACATTGATACACATAGCATAAGTGACATATTTTTAAATGTTTACTGTTTTTTTCTCTTTTGAATATCGCATAAAACTTCGAAAGTCATGTTTTCCCACGAGCATTTGAGCTGCTTTATCGAATTTCTCCACATCGAATTCACCCCTAAATGTAAGAAAAAATATGAAAATGTTTGTCATTATATTATCCATATCTCAAAACATACCGTAAAAAGAAACATCGATCAATTTCGTCAATAGGCAGTGCATATTCATTATCCAGATCTGCAGATGCAACTGCAATGCGATATAAATATGTACGATTTTGTACATTTTGATAGGCTATGAATTTCGATTTCATTAGAGTGATATCATTGACTCGAACTGCAAATTGTCTGTATGCTAAATGATCATTCAATGCTGCAATCATTCGAAGCTTTTCATATTCAAAATTCGATGAACTATTTATGTTACTATAGTAACCAAGTAACATTTAGTAACGAGTAATACATCAGATTCACACATATAAGGTTGATTTTTTGGTTGAAATAAACCGTATATGGATCCATTTTTACCGTCACAATGGAGCGAAATCCAAATGAAATCCAAGTGCATAAAACGAAAGAAAATCGAAAAAAAATCTCAATAATATTTCTAATACGCGTGATGATAATCATTGCTAAATGGAATCTAAAAAGTGGAATTGACCGTAGTTTTACTCATTCCTATTTCTAACATGAATGTCATCGCAACAAAATGTATCATACGGTATGATTCATACCTACAGTGTTGTACACTGTATAGTGGTGGCAAAACGAACGGGCATTTTCAAAAGATGGAACATGGGGAATTGTGAAACCAGATAGTGATAATGATGAGCATCTAAAAATTTCAATTATATTTTAAAATAATAAAAGAAAAATTAATGCAGAATTGAATACAGAGCAATTTCATGATACGTGTAGTGAAATAGATGATAACGACTCAGCACTAATAATGATCCGACTGAAAGTCATGCAGAGTTTAGTCAAAATAATGAAATTGGAGATTCAATGGAATGAAAATCTGGAACAAATTAAACGGATAAAATCTGTTCAAAAACAGTTTTTAGTTTCCAAAATGTGAGCATAAGCTGCTGTTACTTCAAATGATTTCCCTGGATAACCGTAGGAAGGTTGCTCAAGTGATGTTCATACTAAAATTGATCAAGGGCGAAATTTGCTCGGATATACTTTTGGAGAAGATTCAATTTAGAGTTCCCCATTATTCAGTAAGAAATGTTAGATTTTGACTATACAACATACTGTCACTCATGGCTATCAAAAATATATGCCTTTGAGTTTTCTGATTGAAACTTTCAACAATTATTATAATGTTAAAACTCCTCTTTTGGAACAATTTGTAATTGATTTTAATGTTAATTCGAATGTAATTTGGGGGAAGAGTGCGTCTCATAAGATATGTGTTAAAAAGAAACGAGTCTCCCATATGAATGCCACCTGTATAACGATACATAAATTAATCTAAAATGCATGGCAAAATTAGAAAGATAAAAATAAAAAAAGCAATTCAAATTAGAGCATTTATTTAAATAATTCATTAATGAATTGCAAACAATTGTTTATGTGTTTGAGTAAATAGAGTAATTGAAAATGAATTTTTTCTTATGTATATTTCACAAAACAATTGTAATTTCATTGGACACTTCGAATTTTTCTCACTATTGATTACAATATGTGCTTCGTTATTGGCCATGACAGCATTTTGGTTCGCCATGACAGTATTCATTGTTTTTGTTAAGTCTCCATTTTAACATCATACAGGTGGCATACAATATGAATAACAGTGTCAAAACTCTCCACGCATGGTCTGGTTGATGTAATTAAAATGAGACTGATTGAATTGTTCAAGACACTGATTGATTGCTCTGTATTTTGAATATTTCTATACGATTCAGTATTGCAGTTTATAATCACAGTGACTTGTTCCGAGATCGTTAGGATTGGCAATAAATTTAATTAATTTATTTTTAATAAAACACCTTTGGCGAAGGAACGCTGTATGCAGAATAATAATAATAATAATGGTAACAACACAGCGCTAACACAGAAAAATTCATTTTTTTCATACACGTTTTCATGCCTGGATCGATGGCGTATGTACATTTCACGAATTTTTTCGAAATGACCTTGTTCATCCTCAGACTGAGGCCTCAGTTGATTTATTTGATAAATCATACAAATCCGGTACAGAATCGCTATTCGTGAGAATTTGAAATTAGTTTCACAAGCTACAAAAATATTCCATTTTGCAAAAATTCATTACTTCATGCAGTCATAATTTGTAAGTGAATATGTGCAATTCCTTTACAACAATATTTATTAGCTAAATGTTACATATCACCTGATTTTAATTTTATTTCGGTAGTCGGAATGGATGAAAATTCAGTCAATTTATCCACAGAAATAAGAAAAAGTGTTACGTATCTTTACGTTGATGTTAACTTAGAATCGTTACCTTTCTACTTTTATATGAAAAGTGGAATGAAGGGCATGAACACGAGCATCTGTCCGACTTGAACAGCAAACTTCACATTTTTGCTTAAAGAATGACCTATTGAAAGAAAAGTTCTATAATAGTTATCGAATGAACACCATTAAAGAATTTGAAATACTTCACTGAATTTTCCAAAACACCTTGAACTGTTCGAAGGTCACGATATCGATAAAATTGTTCAATAGCAGTTACGCCTCTAAATGAAGTTCCAATATAAGATACTGTTAGTAAATATTGAATCATAGTTATCCGAACCTTTTGTGATGATCGCCAATTTCAAATAAAGATGTTGAAATCTAGATCTGTCAAATACATATTAGTTGACAGTTTTGACATTTGTGATGTCGCGTGCCTCTATTACCATGTGCTTCTAGGTAAAACTTGCATCGTTTTCTACTTATCAATATTTTTTTATCGAAAATTTCTAGTTTTTATTATTATTATATTAACTAAAGATGAAAATGAAAAATTCTAAAAGCAAAATAATGCCATCATCAAGAAGTATTAGGAAACAAAATACCAAACAGACAAGTAATGAACTACAATGGAAAAAAGTAAAGTTAAGTGGTAACTTATTAACAGACGATAGTGGTCTTGAAGGTTTGATCGGGGTAGAGGTATTAGAGAATTACGATGGAAATATACATGTAACAAAAGAAAAACCAATTAAAATCAAAAGAAACAAATTAAACAAAATAAACAAATTAAACAAAGAATTTTGTAATGATGGGAAAAACTCAATACATGCAAAGGATATTAAAAGAGAGGAAAAAAAGCAAAATAATGAAAACCGAAAGTTAAAAGTGTCCAAACGAAATGAGGTAGGCAGATTTGTGCGCCCTATTCCACCAGATTTTTCTTCGACTAAAAATATTGAATTTGATTTGAAAAGAAAATCGAAATCATCAAGCCAACCTGGTGATATATCAAGCGAGGATGTTCTTAATTCAGATGATTTAAAAGTTAGTAAGGTTTTATTTCGCAATACATTTGTTTTTATATCAATCAAGAGAAATTTTTGTTGCTATTTCTACTAAGGGTTGGAATGAGTTTGGTATAGATGAACTGATTTTAAAATCATTAGCTGAAAAAGGTTTTAAGGAGCCTACAGAAATTCAATCACTTACATTACCAGCAGCAATATTGGGACGTCGAGATATTTTGGGGGCTGCTGAAACAGGTGTAAAAGTCGTTTGAAATGAATGTTTTGTATTCAATTGTAATACGTTTCTTTATTTTTCATTTTATGTAGGGAGCGGAAAAACATTGGCCTTTGGTATTCCAATTGTTAATAGTATCATACAAATAAAATCAAGTTCAGATCAAATACATTTTCGTAAAGTGACAAAAAAAAATTCTGAGTCAAGAGAAATGAAAACCAAACTAAAAGTTGATAAATCGAAAGAGAGAACCAACAAACGTAAAAAGGATGATAGAGAAAATTGTACACCTCCACCTGAAGAAATTAATAATTTTCCGGAAGAAAACCTGGTGTCAAGTACAGAAGTAAGCGGAAATATAAGCGATTCACATCCATTTTATGCTTTAATTTTAACTCCAACTAGAGAATTAGCTGTGCAAGTAAAAGACCATCTACTTGCAATTACCAAATATACTGATATTCGTGTGGCAGCAGTTTTTGGTGGATTAGCTGCAGTAAAACAAGAACGAATTTTATCGAAATGTCCAGAAATTATAGTTGCAACACCAGGAAGGTTTTGGGAATTATTAAACGAGGGAAATACGCATTTAAATAAATTACAAAATATAAAATTTTTGGTGGTTGATGAAACGGATCGAATGATTGAAAAAGGTCATTTTGAGGAGTTGAAGCTGATTTTGAAACGCTTGAATGAAGATCCAACGAGAACTGCACAACGGCAAAATTTTATATTTTCAGCCACTCTAACGCTAGTACATGAATTGCCACAATATTTGAAATTGAAAAATTTGAATAGAAAACGTAAACTTCAACCGGATACCGTTCAACAAAAATTAAATTCTCTTATAGAATATTTTGGAATTTCTCAACCAAAAGTAATCGATATTACGCAATCAGATAATGCTATGGGGGGAATAGCAAAAAAATTAACAGAATACCGTATTTCATGTCCTCATGATCAAAAGGATTTATATCTTTATTATATTTTACGAAAACATCCTGGTCGCACTATAGTATTTTGCAATTCAATTGATTGTGTTCGTCGTCTTACGAAATTATTTACAATTTTAAATTGTGAACCACTTGCATTGCATGCGAAAATGGCACAGCGTTCTCGTCTTAAAAGTTTGGAAAAATTCACTCAAAATCTAACGGGATTGTTAATAGCAACAAATGTTGCAGCAAGAGGATTAGATATTCCAAATGTACGACATGTTATACACTATCAAGTTCCACACACTAGTGAAAACTATATTCATCGTTCAGGGCGTACAGCGCGTAGTAATAAAGAGGGAATTGCCATCCTTTTAATGGAACCAAAGGAAATTAACGAATATGTTAAACTTTGTAGAACATTGAAGCGAAGTAAGTGTGTTTATTTGCGTATTTTTATCATAGATATAAATATTTTTGTATACATTATAATTAGAGTAGACCCTCAGAAATTAGGAGGTTGTTTGTATTTCAAGTACTTCTGATTTCTAACATTTTCTAATTTCCGTGGTAAAACATTTTTACTGGGAATTTCCTATATCAATCAAAAAAAGATCAAAATTACCCAAAAATGAATTACTTTTATACATAATTTACATTTTGTAAATGTAGATTGTCACCATGAATATTATATTTTTATTTTCATGCCATCTACATAATTTGTAGAGTATTGGTTCAATTGGATTTTCAATTTCTGGGCTTTGTTTGAATTTAATTTTAAATTTTTGAATAATCTTCAAAATTACATATGTTTTTGTAAATCGTGTAGATTCTGCAACACAACGAGTGCATATACATGGTTAATAATTTTTCATCAAATTAATCTTTTTAAAACAATCAGTAAGCGCAATTTTTTCCTCAATTTTTTTTTAAATTGTCAACAATATCACTACGAAGAGTTAAAAAATGTGATAAATTTCGCACCACTCAATTGACAATGTAATCTTCTTACGTTTTTTGCTATTGAATGGCATGTTATTCCACAAATAATATATCAACTACTGGATATGGCATCCACTGATATTCTAAAAATAAGCCACTTAACAGCGCCATTCCCGTACAACTTTTTCTTTAATTTTCAAGTTAAAGTCTTAAAATCATCTATTTCGACACTTTGTCACAATACAATTTTTTAGGTTATGTTTAACTCAAAAATGACGGAGAAATTATAATTTACTATTCGATGTGACTTTATTCGTTAGTATGTGGATGGGGTTCGAATGGCTTGAGCATAACAAATATATGTGTCAATTGGCTTGTCTCATGGAATCATTGTATATTTGTTACGCACATCGTTTGGTTGGTACAACTGTTTTAAATTTTCAATATTTATCCAAATCGAGCAGAAATTATACCGATAGCATGTAAAATGTTCAGAACGGATAAATGATTGACACTTTAGTTACTGTGTATAATTTGATCACAAGCCAATTTTTACACTTGTTGCAATAACAAAATATAATTCCAAAGGATACTAACTAGTTTCATATCGATTTTGCTTGCTGTAGTGCAGCATATGCGTAAATTGAAAATAAAAAATGGACTTGGAAATTAGAAGATAATCTTCGAATTTCAAAGACCGCAATGCTTCAAAGATGGCTCTTCTAATTTCCAAGGAATCTTAATTTCAAGACTTCCAATTTCTGGGGTTCTACTGTAATATTAAATTGAAACAATTATTCATTAACATTGTGCATTTAATTCAATTTATCATTTTAATATTGTTCATAAACTTAGGCGAAGATCTTCCAATGTTTCCAGTAGAAGCGAACTACTTAGTTGCTGTAAAAGAGCGAGTTAATTTGGCAAAGAAAATAGATGTTGAAGAACTCCACATAAGGCGTAGAAAAGCCGACATAGGCTGGTTGAGTAAAACGGCAAAAGAAATGGATATGGTGATAAGCGATGATAGTGATACTGACCACGGCTATGATGGTGATGGTGCTGAACAAATCAAATCTCGTCGAAATTTGAAACAAATGAAAGATGCTTTGAAAAATTTACTAAAAAAACCCATTTTTCTCAAAGGCCTTTCTTATAAATACCCCAGTACGATTTAGTATTTAAATTATTTGTCATAAATTTATTTCATAATATTACAATGAAAAGTACCTTAAAGCCATTTGTATACAGTTTACACCAGTCGTATTTAGTTTACATCATAAATCATTTTTATGGGGCTAAAACGTTCAATGTGAATTAAATGCGAATGGAATATATGGTATAAAGTGTTTATGTTCTTTATAAAATTAAGGAAATAATATGAAATGAACAGTTGAGAGTGAAAATATTATCCAGAAAAGTTCCGGGTAAAAATGTTATTATTCAATATATTTTTTGTTGTTTTTTGTATGTTGAATACACTGAATACACACTCTCAACTGTTCAAATGATTTTGTTTGTAACGCCTGTCTTTTTTTCTATATTCTACGACGATTTCATAAAAAAACGATTATTTTATGTGAACATATATACAAAATACCCAAAAATGTTTTTAAGTCTAGATACTTATCTAGAAATAATTGAAAAACTTCGATAACTACCATTTTCACAAACATCAAAAGATTCGAATGGGTCGTTTTTCTATCTTGAAAATGATCGGATCACATCTATCAAATCTGATTGTGAAGATAAATGAAATAAAGAAAAGTCAAGTCAGAGCTAAGTAAACCACCTAAATTTTCATTTGTAAGCCACCTTTGGCGATGGAAAACCTTTTTTGACAAATGAAGAATTGCTGCTATTTTCTGGTAGTTTTCCCTAATATTTGTCAGTTTTTGGTGGTTTTCCTAGTATTTCAAATTTTTTAATCGCTCTCACTTTATATTAAACACGTTTAATCGATTGTCGCAAATTGGAAGGTTTATTTAAGGTTTTCGCGTTTCGGAGCTGCATTTATTTGTATTTTCATAATCAAATTTAAACAAATTGGCCACTTTTGTTTGGGGCTTCGTATCTCCACCTCCTCGTAGTTTTTGTTGTTGATGATTTGGTTTTTATATCGATATACCAAAAAAAACTATCGTTACATTCATCATTTAATAAATCACCCAAATCAATCTAATGAACATTCAAATCAAAATCAATTCTTTCCGTGAATGGTGATAATTAATTACTGATTTTTCCATATACAATTCCGAAACCGCCTATAGGCTATAGCTTAGGAAGGTCCCGACCAAAAATCTAAGAGAGATCAATTTCCAATAATTGTCCATTCAATAAAAGTACGATTAACAAAGTGCAATATTCACTTGCGCTGAAAAATTGGCAATAGATTGTTGTATCGATGCAACTATTTAACCAATTATCATATATATATATATACATATGAAAATGAAACTTTTCAAAAATAAAACAATGAAATCGTTTATAGTTTTAATGTAGTTTATTATGTAAATGCATGAATTATGTTTTTTTTTTTTTTCAAATTTATAACCAAACACTTTCAGCCAACCAAATTATAAAAATGTTATTATTTCATTTATTCAATTTTGTTCCTTTGTTGTAGCAATGTTTGGAATTCAATTTATGATTCCTCGCAGAGTATAGCTATTATAACTATACTATATAGTAACTTTGTCTTTCAGTAAAAACTACCAAATTCACAGATTCATGGAAAATTGAATGGAAATGTTTAGTCATTTTTATTTCAAGGTTTTTGACGAAAAAGTTTGTTGGAAAAACGTAATAAAAGAAGAAACATTACATATATCTGTAACAAATTACAGCTTTAAGTGGCAACTAAAAAGCCTTAAGTGGCTAAAATATTTGTCCGCAGATAAATGACATGAGAAAAGTGCTTATAGATTCATTACGTTCAAAAAGCTGTACGTAATTTTCATTCATATCTATACAATTATACAAATAAAGCGATCCAGTCCAGTAACTAAATTAAATGTTAAAAAATTGTGCACCATCACGCACGGTTATCATTGCATTTATGTTCACATATACATTATTGTTTGTTCAGTAAATAATTTCTTGGTTTGTTACTCCATGGAAGTCACCAAGATGACATAAATGAGGATAATTTGCTTTACAACAACAACAAAAAGCGATTAAACTAATCATTTTAACGCACTTGACTTTTCGAATGGGCGATCAACCACTGTAGAGTAATGTCAATGTTTGCCTTTTCCTTACAAGAAATACTATAACAGCAGATTTCTCTATCTTGTACGCTGGATAGATTCCTGCAAATATAAAAATAAATATTAAGGTTGATTTAAATTTCATTTATGTTCGATGTAATAAAGTGGAGTGTTATTGTTACTTTTTCGATTCAAAATGAAAAGAACAAAGTAAATATGATTTTCTGTCGCTAAATCAGAGATTCTGATTCTGAATTTCATTGAAATTTGAACAACCGACAAAAAATTTTCACCCTATTATATATTGAGAATTCTATTATTCCATTATAAATTGTTCGTTACATTCGTTCAATTAAGCCAGTTTCATCCAATGCACCGGGCAAATCGCGCTTATTTCCTAACACCAAGACTGGGATCCCAACCAATTGTGGCTTATCCAACAGTGAATGCAGTTCATTACGTGAAGCTTCCATTTTGTCTAGATCAGCAGCATCAACCATATATCTGAGTTTAAAAAAAAGTCATACGTAATCAAATTGAAAATTCAAGTAGAAATGTGATAAAATTATCTCTAATGCTACATTGAACACTTTATATTATTAAATACTTTGCAAGTATTTCAATCAAATCAACTGGATTTGGCGAACTACTTCAGAAAAGAAAGAATATTTGAAATAACCATGAAATCATCAAAACCTATCTTACACTATTGCATTGACGCCGCGACAATAACGTTCCCACATTGATCTAAATCTGGGCTGTCCTCCAATATCCCACACTATATAACAGTAAATGAAAGTAAAATTTCAAAATAAACTTTAAAAATCAGGAATGATGTACAGTCCAAAAATAACAAACCAAAAGATTCAAAAATATAAATTGAAAATAATATCGTTAAAATAATATTTTGGTGAAAAAATATGATATAAAATTATTTTGTTTGCGTAGAAGCGCCGAGAAAACAACTTTTTCGACATAATACCTAACCTCAAAATTTTAGGAATTGAATTCAATTTCAATTGGTACAAACAATCACCGGCAAAAAAAGTCAATTTCTCAAAATAACAGGTCGTTAGATAAGTCTTTGGACTGACATATAGATGGAACCACTACATATAAATCCTTGATGGTATTCGATAGGGACAACTTTCAGAGGACTCCTGACAAAATTTGAACTAACTCTGTCTACTCTTTACAAAAATAGTGAGTCTTGACCCAATGCACATTACTCTTTTTTCTACATAAGGAAAATTGGAAAGATATTTTACTGTAATGTGGATACATTTTTCTACAAAAACAATATCGGACAATCAAAATTATTGTTTGATTGTATTATTTGGAACTTCTGCTATAAATTAGAAGAATTTATGGGGTATAATTTTCATTTAATACACTCGAACAGAACGAATATATATATTTCATTTTTTAGAAAAAAGTCGTGTTTTGAACCCCAGAACCCCCCCGTAATTACGCCACTGTATAAAGTTGAAAATTTTTAACAATGCATAGAACTTTAAATAATGTAATGGTTGTTATTCAATGTCAATAAATATTTTAATGGTCAGAACGAAGAAATACAACGTCTTTTTTGTGACCAATATATATAAGTGAATGTTCTGACGAATAGTGTTTTAGATTGTGATCATGACTTATCTGTTTATATCAAATATATCAATGGATTCTTTGTGATCGTTTGCAAATTTTTGATAGCCTTAGAATATCTATAATAGGCGACCATTGGTTTATGAACTGTCATATTGAAACATACAAAGAAATCATTTTAAAGGAATAAAAATTATTCAGTGGTAGATTTGGATTTCTGTATTTCAAAATGTCTCAAGTATGCGATTCGATGTTGATTTGTTACTGTTAGTTTTCGATAAAATTTGCCACCAATTATCAGAATTTCACCAATCGCTGTTATTCGGAGATGAGGTTTGGGCCAAATCAGTCACTTAGATTGAATTAAATCACATTTTGTTGTGATTAAAAGTAATTTCATTACTTTTTTTGGATTTATTGGAGATGGGCATATCGGATGGTGTCATTTAGTGAACATTATTTTTCAGTGAGTTACTTTTGTTGATTTTTTTCAGTAATTGGTTAAATGCTCAGTGGTTACTTTTCATTACTGATCGATTTATGTGGATTATTTTTTTTAACTAACTAATAGATTTTTTGTTTTCGAAATCAGTTCATAAAGATTCAATTATTGTTTCTGGTGATTTCAATTTGCCTGATCTGTTATGGATCACGGGTGACATTGATTGTCCAAATGTTTCCTATCCTATTAATGCTTGTTCAAGGAAGGAATTATTTATTTTGGATTCCTTTCATGGATTCGGTTTGTCACAGATTAATGGAGTATCAAATGATAATGGTAAAATGTTGGATTTGATATGGACAAATGATTCAGATTTGATATATTGTTTAAATAGTGATATTTTTTTGGTAAATTCTGAAATACATCATAAATCCATTGAAGTTGTCATTTCTGGAAGTCAGAATAATGATAATAATTCCAATTTTTTTTTCTATCATGATTTTAGAAATGCAAATTATGATGAATTAAACAGTTGCTTCAAGAATATTGATTGGGATTTGATTTTGTCCAACGATTCACTGGATGATAATTTGAATAATTTTTATTCTTGTGTTAATAATGCAATTAATTCTCATGTTAATTTGAAGAAAAGAATTACGTCAAATCACCCAAAATGGTTTGATTCAAATATGATTAATTTGAAAAATAAATTGAATAAATTGGCTAAAAAGAGACATAATTCGTTGAAAGATAACATTGATTTTAAATTGTCTCGTACGGAGTATAATAGATATTCACGCATTGCCTATAAAAATTATATGATGAAAATGGAGAAATTAGTTGTTGATGATCCAATGGAATTTTTTAAATACGTTAATGATGTCAGAAGGACTACCAATGACTTTCCAAATGAAATGCATTATAAAGATCAAAAATCATGCAAAAATAAAGATATTGCTAATCTTTTTGGTAAATTTTTTGGTTCAGCATATACTCAACACAATTTGAGTCCGTCTGATATTTGTAATATTGGAAGTTTTGAAACAGTTATGAACTTATGTCATAATATTCCCAAATTGATTATTGATGAGTCTGTTATATTACAAAATGTACTAAATCTTCCAAATAATTTAATTTCTGGTCCTGATCGGTTGCCTAATTTGTTTATTAAAAGATGTATTGATGCACTTATAAAGCCAATTTTTTTTTTAATGGACAAATCACTTAAATTGGGTTATGTTCCTGGCTTATGGAAGTCTTCTTTTGTAAAACCGATATTTAAAAGTGGATCGAGAAATAATATTGATAATTATAGAGGTGTGGCATTGCAAAATGTGATTCCAAAAATTTTGGATTCGATAATTGCGAAGCACTTGAATTTTCATATTAAGAACATAATAGATTCTAGCCAGCATGGTTTTGTAAGAGGTAGATCGACTATTACAAATTTGGTAGAGTTTACTTCGCAAACTTTAAATGAGTTGAAGCCTCATAATCAAAATGATGCTGTTTATATTGATGTTGCTAAAGCATTCGATTCAGTGAATGTTGACCTTTTGACCCATAAATTGAATGTAATGGGTTTGAATTGTCAGATTCTAAATTGGATTTCATCATATATGAATGGTAGGAAACAGATTGTAAAATTTAACGATTGTGAATCGGACCCCATTGATGTTACTTCGGGTACGGGTCAAGGTTATCCCATTGCTGCAACGTTGTTCATATTGTTTATTGCGGATTTACCCAATTTCAGTGGTAATTCAACAATTCTTTCGTTTGCGGATGATGTTAGACTGTCTCATCACGTAGATTCAGTTGATGATTGTTATACTCTTCAAATTAGTTTGAATAGAGTGACAGAATTTTTTGAAATAAATCACTTAAAGTTAAATATTAAGAAAACAAAAATGATGATATTTCATCGCTTTGGTAATGTGATTGACTTCAATTATACCATTGGTGATTCAACAATTGAAAGAGTCAATCAAATTAAGGATCTTGGTGTGATTTTGGATGAAAAGCTTAATTTCAAAGCACATATTGAGTCAATGGTTGCAAAAGCTAAATCAAGATTGGCTTGGATTAAGCGTTTTGCATATGACTTTAGAGACCCATATACAATAAAAATATTATTTTTTAGTTTCGTTGTTCCTATTTTAGAATATGGTTCCCAAGTATGGAATACAAATAGTGTTGGTCAGAAAAAACGTATTGAATCAATTCAGAAACAGTTTTTGCTGTATGCTTTAAGAAGACTTAATTGGAGCAATGGATTTCACCTACCGAAGTATGAACATAGATTGCTGTTGTTGCAAATGATTTCGTTGGAGAATCGCAGAAATGTTGCTCAAATAATGTTCATCCTAAAGCTGATCAAGGGTGAAATATGTTCGGAGTCTCTTCTGGAAAGGATTCAATTCAGAATCCCATATCATTCTGTTAGAAATACTGAATTTTTGAGAATTCATGCTGTTAATCATGGCTATCAAAAGAATATGCCTTTGAATATATTAATTGAAACATTCAACAAATATTATAATGAAAAATCTTTAAATGAGTATGTAATAGACTTTAATGTCAACTCTAATGTAGTTAAGAAAAGATTAATTGAACTGTTTAAAAAACCAATGGATTAACCAATGATATGTTTATATTTATTAGATTCATTTTTGTAGTTCAGCGATCGCAGTGATTTGCTCCGAAATCGTTAGGATTGGCAATAGATCGTTGATTCGATACAATTATTGAATCAACTACTTTTATGTAAATTAATTGTAAATAATTTTCCAAATTTATTTAAATAAACCACCTTTGGCGAAGAAACGCTGTTCGGTGCAGTAGTAATAATAAAAAAAAAAATATGAAGTGCCTATTTTTCCCTAATTGTGCTAAGATATTTATTTGATTTTTTTTTATTGTGTGATAGCAATGGTGTGGACAAAGAATGTCAACGAGAAAAATGAGTACCGAATCGTTAAATTGGGGCTTGGGTCAATCATTCGAGCTAATTATCGCCAGCATCTCATCCAAATCATTAGTCACATGAGCATACAGGCCACGTGGATGGCATTTCTTACCTCGTTGTTATTTCTCTTCAAAATAATTTAAATTTTTTTTCATTCGCGGTGCATTTTTTTCACTATAAGTACTGTAAACTTCAATTCGTTTATTCGGTTTATTTCTTAATTTTAATTTTTTTAAACTTTTTTATGAATATTTTCTCATAAAGTTCAATGAAGCCATAGATAATGGTGACAATGCATTCTTCGACAAGAACGGTGAAGAATTAAACAAACAAGTGCTTCAAAGGTGTACTCGATCAAAACCAGTATGAATACGAATTTAGAGATCAAATTGGATTCAAACATATGGTCACAAATTTGTTGGGGAATTTCTTTCAATGGCCTCCTAACAGTCGTTCCTCCAATGCATTCAACTAATTGATTAAGCAATATATCACCAACGTTGAAACTAACCTCGAAACGCATTGCGAACGTCGCTTGAAGAAATTTTTCAAAATGCAAGTTTATGAATTGAACGACATGATTTTACGACAAAATATCCCGAATCCAGTTCTGTTTGGAAATGATGACATCAAAAATGTCTTGAAATATTCATAAGATCGCAGAGATACAACTGGCGGAGACATCGGCGCTCAACAAAGATTAGGAGTTTTATTAGATGAACTTCGTAACGTTGGAGCACCCGATGGCTGTAACATCCCATATTTTGTTGAAAATAACTGGTTTCAATCAATTCAGTATGACACCGTGACATATCAGCTGCAAAGCTGATACAGAACAAAGGCAAGTGATCGTTTTTTCAAGTGCTGGTGTTTTCTGATTCGACAATTTTTTAAAATCGAATATCAGGTTTTGTTTATTAATCTTAATCTGTGTTTTTTTTATTTCATTATAAAGGTGATTGTAAACTTCTTGGTTTGCCGATACATGCAGCAAGGAATTTTAGGAATTACTTCGCTAGCCTTGGACTTAGTGGGCTAGCTTGTCAGTAGGTAATGGTGGCCGTCATAATCATGTTTTTTCTCAATTGGTTCGAAACGTATCACCTTTTGAAAAAGATGCTTCCATAACATGCATCCATGGTAAGAAAATATAGTTTAATAATTATCATAGATCAAACCGAATTTTATTCATAGTTAACACACTGAGAAAGCTACTTCTGGGACATTGAAAGTGCGCCACAACTATTTTAATCACTTTTTTCACTTGCAATTTTTACTTATTTAATTGAAAAAAAAAAAATATTTCCGAAAAATTTACTTCTACAAGATCAATTTTTTCAACGAAATATCCTATATAAGTGAATTAATTTTCTGGTATAATTGTCATATTTCAAAAACTAATTGAATTTTTATTGAAGTATTCATGTGTTTGCTTTATTATTTTTATTTTTGTAACGTTTCATAACGTCAACTGAATTCAATTCTCAAATTTTGAGGTTAAGGATTTTGTCACAAAAGTGGTTTTCTCGGCGTAAAAGCAAACAAAGCAATTTTATATCATTTTTTTTTTCACCAAAATATTATGTTCAATTTATTTTTTTGATTCTTCAGGTTTGATATTTTGAGACACCCTAATGTACAGTATAGGCAAAATAATCAAAATAAAATTTATGTAAAATATAGATACAAAATGTATTTTTTTCAGCTGTACATCGCGCATAAAGAGCGTATTTGATAAAAATATTCTTTTTCTTTGGGCTTTTACACAGACATAATATAAAGTCTTTGTGAATATAGCCTTTTGGGAATTTATATTTAATAATAGTGGCAATAAATGCAATTGAACCGCGCTGTAAATTTATAAGAAGAACAAGGTATATTACGATAACTAACCTTTTATTGTTACATTGCCTTTGGTTATTTTACGCATATTAAAACCAACTGTCGGAATCATGTCTTCACTAAATTGTCCGGACTGAAATCACAACAAATCGTCATTATATATTTACTTATAAACTAGAATAAAAAAAGGAAATTTAAACTTAAAATTCAGTTTTAACATATCTAAACATTCAACACTAGGTCAACAAGAAAGAGTTTTATTAGATATATTGTCGTAAGATTCAGTTTTGTGATGCATTACTAGGATGATTTTGGGGTTTACTATGGTAAATTCGAATTCTATATTTTTAAAAAATTTTCAGATTCCACCATTCTAATTATTATATTTCTCATTTGTTTTCTTGTTTATATAATTGGGCAAGGACGGAAAAATAATTACTAACTTCAAGACTGTAAAATTAATAGTTAATAGTAAAATATGTCATATCGATCCAACTTCATTTGAAATAATGAACACACCAAATCTACTGAGCAATTATATTTCAAGCTAAACATATTATCTCAATATTTTTAATAAAAACAATAATAACAGTTGCTACCTAACTTGAATATCTGTGCAATCACTTAATAATCACTTAATAATCATCAAATTGATTAAATAATTTTTCAAACTATTTTGATTTTTTTATTATTAAATTGTAAATGAGGTACAATAAGTTCTTACCGCAATTAAATTTACGAATGACGTTTTACCGGAATACTGCAGCCCGACTAATGTCAATTCCATCTCTTCTTTCCAGAATAAATTTTTGAACCAGTCCAAGATGCGATTGATTATGGCAAACATTTTTATTTTTATATTTTTAAGTTTTGCGATATATCTTTGAAAATTATTTCTGTTTATTTTTATTCTTCAATATTTGTAGCTTTAATTCAATAGAATTAATCGATCTAAGATATCTGTAAAACAAGTTTGTGCATAATTTCCATATTTAATACAATTCTAAAATTTGTATTGTGTTTCATATGTCTGCGCTGTCGTATAAACAGAAACACGAACAAAAATATAAAATTATAGTGAAACTTACGGGATGATGAGTCAAATATTATGACTAATTGGTTGTTTTCATTTAATTTTTACACTTCAATTATATTCTTGCATTGATTGTGTGTAACACTTGATTTTTTTATGTTATATTAGTATGTATCTTTTTTACTTTTAGAAATAATCTTGTTTAATTATACAAGTTCAAGTTTCAAAGTCTACAAAAATAGATACATATATTTCGACCCCTATTGACAACATTGAAATTATGTTAAATATAAACATAAATTGATAAATATTAAATTGATTGAAGTTTTGTTGTCAAAAACACCCAACAATATTCTATATTTCATACAAATTTTTGTGGATTGAATATCTTTAAAAGAAAATAAAATGCCAATTTTTATTGTCAAATATTGGACAGTATAATGACTATTACATTATAAAATGAACGGCTCTATGTTCAGATAATGACATTTCAAGTGTCAAAGTAAAATTGAAGATGAATATTGGAACAAATCTAAAATGATACACAAACACTTTTATTCAATAATATTGTTTCTTTTACTTTTAGCCTATTTTGATTTCTTTCCTAAAAAACTATCAAGTTTAATTTAGAATTTTCTGCAGCAAACAAATATTCAAACGTATGCACACAGTGATATTCACATAAATAGCACACGCATACAATGACAATTTAATTCCAACACATTCAAAATGAATGATAAATAACTACATGGAGAATGAAAGAAAATTGGCAAGAAGAAGCCAACAGTCAACATGATTGTTGAAGTTTATTTTTGTTGTATGTGTAGATTCTTGACATATACAACATCAAATCAGTGACTGAGATACTATGTGAAAGATTTAGAAGAGAAAAAACGCAAACAACTATGTTGTACTCGCAAAAGAACCATGTAAAATTCGATTCATTTATGTGCAAGATATCGTTTTTATAATTTCGTTTTTGTTTTGTTTTTGTTTCGCAATATTTATTATTTAATTATATCAGAAGCACACATGCTCCTTAATCCTTGCAAAAAAAAAAAACAATTGTTATGATCATTTTTGTTTTAGTTATAGTTTGTAAAGAGTTTTTTTTAATGAAAATACACAATGGCTTATATAAATGTTGCTGAATGGTCGCCTGATCAAGTTACAGATTGGCTCAAAGGTAAGCTTATTGATTGTTGTTGCTTTCTTCGTTTCTCTTCATTAAATTATGTTGTGTGAGATGATCTATGTGTTAGAGTTTCATGTTTTCGGATAATCTATTTAAATAACATTTTTTTGTGTTCCATACATCCGTTTCATTATGATTATTTTGTTATCAGGTTTGGATAACTCAATGTACAAGTATGTAAATTCATTTGCAAATAATGAAATCAAGGGAGAAACGTTGCTTAATATAAGGCCGTACGAGTTGAATGAACTGGGCATAACATCAATTGGTCATCAAGAAATTGTATTAGAAGCGGTTGAACAGCTCCGAAAATTTAATTATGACATAGAAAAGGAAAATCTTCAGTTCTTAGCACTTCGAGTTGCAACCACAGCAAAAAATTTACATCATCAATTGGCTCATTATTCTGACAAAAGTAAAATTGAAACGCAAATTTTGAACGACATAACGCGCGCAATAGGTACTATTAAACCATTAGTTGGCTGGCTGGATCGATCGCCATTTCAAGGTAAGGTGATCAACCTAATGTTTCTATAATAAGATGTGCATAGTGTCGCAAAACAAGTGGATTGTTTACATTTCAGTCACCCTAATGTTCAATTCTTCTCAGACTGCGCAAGCTAATTTTTATAACAAATGCTTAATGCTTAAGTCACAAGAAATGCAAAATAATTTCTAATAAAGATTTCCATTAGACACCAATCTGACGATCAGTATTTAAGAAAATGTTTAATAAAGAATAGTTTTGAATTCAAAAGTCTGAGATATTCTCAATTTTAAAATAAAAAACGATAGCAATTTTTATTATTTTGAGAATGAAATGCGACATTTTATTCTTTCATAAAATTAAATATACCATTAAATACTTTATACAAATTTGGACAACTTTTCAGATACACTGTAAATTCAAAAGGATTTTTTAATTAATTTTTTGGATTTTTATAGTGAAAAATCCGAATGGATTAAAAATAAATCCGAATGGATTTCATACACTAACTTGTAGCGTCGATGTTACTGTAGCGATTGTCGGACCGCGATAATATCTAGTAGATATTTCCTTAGCTGATGTTTAGTAGCCGGCCCTGGATTGAACGTATGTTCAAAGTTTTTTTTAGTTTTGTTGATTTGGTACACTTCCCAATTGGTTGCCTCGACGAAATGCAACATTTAGCACTTCACGCATCACAACACACCGTCCTATTCATAGAGAGAGAAAAAATTGATTCATTTTACATTATTGATATGTTTACTGTTTGTTACACTTACCTTTGTATCGTATGTTCCGTGCTGCATTTGTGTCACGGTTCCAAGTGATGTTTTGGCCCTGTGCATCTTGCTTTTGATAATGTCAAAGATTTGAAGCCATTCGAACACCTGATCGAGGACACTCGTGTCGTTGTAATGACAATAGTCGATTGTTCTTATTCGAATGCACAAAACCAACAGCTTGCTTTGCTTCTGGTCGGACGTTGCATTGTCGGCACAAATAGTAACGAAATTTCATATGAACTCGACCTTTGTTTCTCGGCAATCCAAGTATTCGGAAGCAAAGTGAACACAATTTTGTTGTTCTAAATTCATCCACTTCAAGAACGGTACACAGACTGCGTTGTGACAATTTTTCAAAAAGACTTTTCACTTTGTTTCGAAGATATCCTTTTGCTGGTGAACTTGCACTCAAAAATGCATTTCCGACATAAACAAATGTTCGCTTGCCGTTGATAAGTTGCGTAGCTAGCTGGTCGAGAAATTTGTTGGTGGCACGGTATTGTAAAAAGTCTTGTAAAGCATATTCGTATTGAGTGTAAGCTTCAATTGCATTGTTGAAATGTTTCAGAATATGCTCGGCATAGACCTCATATTGAGGCGATCGAGGTCCAATTTGCCCAAGACGTTCAAGATCATCGGTCATCACGGCATCAATTTCCTCAGTTAGTTTTTCACGCCATTTTTTGCGGCGATAATGTCCCGTTAGTGTGTGATATCGTTTTGACCTTGAAAGCATGTTCTCCTCCGATCCATCGGGATGGAATCGAACAGCAGTGTAAACTAATTTCAGACCCGTGTCGAATGCAATTTCTTGTTCACAATCAGCTAGTTTTCGTTCCAACAATGCTTGCTGTTGTTGTTTTTTTTCTTCATCTGACTGAACAAGAATCTCTTTTATTTTCCTTATTTTAAAACTAACGGAAACTCCATCTGTTTCAATGTAATTGTCGAATCTGATGACTGCAGCACGCTCATTTTTTGGCTCTCTTTCAATTGAGTCAATGTCAAATGTGATGTCGTTTGAATGTAGTTATTGGAATTACTGTGAATTCTGTGTATTTACGAAAACTGCTTCTGCCTTTTTCTTCAATTTCTGCCTTGTGTTTTTCCATGTGTACTCGAATGTATCCATGAAAAAAAAAATAAGAAAAACATCGAACATTTAATTATATTATATTGCATGTAAAAATGTCTATAATTCTAGTTAGAATATAAATTTTAATGAAAAAATACAAATAAATATTTCACCCTTGCAATTCCATAAACAATGGCACATATTGATACCACTTTCTCTGCATGTTATTGAAATAGCCAGCACCATTGTTGTTGAAATTGATCGGCCGTAAATGGATCAATCAATCAATTAACTTTGGATCCGGCGTTTTATTGGACTCATGATGAAACAGGAAGTGCAGTGTCTCATAAGCTTTTTTTTTGGATCGAATATGCGAATAAAAATATTTGCGGATACGATTGTATGCATGCACGCAAATATTGTTCATAAAATTCACATAATATTTTTGAACTGAATAATTGTACATGTTGCCGATGCCTTCAATATCTGGCGGATCAATGGCATATTGGTTGCATAAACTCTTTATTTTTGGATCTAATTTGTAACCATCTTGTAAAGGTGTTTGTGTTTCTTCTCTAATCATTGACAAACCACGAAAATAGTCTGAGAAAAAATCTTTATGAACATGTTTCTTAAATTCTTTTTCGATTTCAGCTCGTGTGCCCGTATGAAATAATCGGTATAATGAAACATGTATATTTAATGACCCGGCTTTCATTGTTTTTGTCATTTCAATTACAATATCTTCGATTTTTTGGCGCAATTGTGATTTAGTTCGCTCACTATCTTTTAGATTTTTATCACTTTCACAATCATCTCCATATGGTGATTTTAATGCACTTTTCAAACTTTTTTAATGACTGCATTTTGATGTACTTTTTCCCACTTTGGTTTTGCTTTTTTTGCCGGTGGTTCCGCGACCACAGTTTTATGATTCGTCCTCTTTCGCCTTGCCATTTTGATCAACTGATGACTAAATTTGAAATTTTCCTCTATTTATACCTTTTTAAAATGCTGACAAAGCAGTGCATGTTTTCTAAAATGTGCAGTTACCCGATATCAAATCCACAGGCACAAATCTGCACATTTTTCAAAAACTGCAAAACTAAATTTGTTGATACAAATTGTAGTGAAACGGGCGACTCGCAATAGACTGTATAGCCTGAGCGACGAGCATTCACGCTCCTCGTATGAATCCAATAATCCAATAATCCAATGAATTTGTTGATAAAACCGTGATAAATAGCTGCATTGTAAATGCTGGATGGAAACAAGTGATCAATCCTAGCATTTGAACTTTTCACTTTCGATTTTTATGTAATAACAAGCTCGATTTTGATAAAAAATCACAATATTCTATGTTTCAGTAAACTGAATATTCTCTTCATCAATTTCGATCCCAATGAGTTTATTATATTTTTGTTTCAATAACAAATGAAATGCCAATTTGTACAAAAATAAACAAACTAAACAAAAGAGATTTGAAATAAAAAAAAAGAGTGTTGTCGCTCACCATAAGGTCGGCATTTGTTGTTTCTTCCAAAAATAAAATATATAAAAGAAATGAACAATCGTTGTATTTCAATTCAGAAAATCAAAATTCACATTTTTGTTCACTATTGTGTGTGACTTCACACGTAATTTAAATAAACTCTTCATCAATTCACTTCGAATATATTTATAATTTTCATGTTACAATAACAAATGAAATGTCAATTTGTATGGAAATAAACACACTAAACAATATGCGGTTATGTTGTCAATGAGTTGTACAGTAAACAACTTATGTCAAGTCAGTGTCGCCTGAAACGATTACACAGCAACTCCACAGTAAAACAAAATTGAAATAAAACAACGGATTGTTGTCGCTCAACAAAGAATTGGTGATTGTTGTTTCTCCCGAGTAAAATGTTTATCAAAATATTGTTTTAGTTCATAGCACGCAAAATGTTTTTAATTTTTTCGACTCAAATATTTTTAAAGATATATCTAGGGGGAAAGAACTGAAACAAATGGTGCAAATACTGCAAATGAACGCCAATAAGTATGTGCGTATTTACACTGTTATTTGCTCTTGCTACGGATAAGATGAAGCAACGTGAAAAAACAACAACAAAATTTGTGCAAATAGCAGAAAATGCTTGCAAATACGCAAATAGTTCTTTCCCCCTAGAGATATATTCTAATCCATTTGGATTTATTTTTAATCCATTCGGATTTTTCACTATAAAAATCCAAAAAACTAATTAAAAAATCTTTTTGGTTTTACAGTATATTTTTTATAAATACTATAATAATGCAAATTTTATTTATATAGGTCAGTTACAATTTAATGAAATTCGTAAACGAATTTTACGACTGGGTATTGAAATGGCAACTAGTGCCCAGCGTGATCGCTTTGTTGAAAATCCTGTCGATCAGGTAATTTCAATGAAATTCTACCAAAAATTATAAATACAATAATATTATCATTAAAATTCTATTGCAGATACGACTAACAGCTCAAAAGCTATCGAAATTAGCCGACTATATCATTCAAGATATATCAGATCCAATTATTCTACAGCCTGCAACTCTGAACTTGGTTACGCTGAAGAAAAGAGAATCCGAGCTAGGATTTAACATAGCTCCTAATTATCATGGCATTCACATGTAAGTTCTTCATATTTTTTATAGAAAAATGCAAATGCTAGGGGAAAATGACTCTCACAAAGACTCGCAAAAATTCGCAAAAACTCGCAAAAACACCCTGTTTTCTTCTTATTTTATACCGTACCCGTTCGAATCTGCCTAAATTCTAAATAGAAACTCATTGAAAATACTAGCATTCGAACTCGCGTATATATCATTCATAATCCTTATTTATTAACACAATATATTGTTCTCTTTTGAAATATCACAATATTCAAAACATCGCTAATGAAGCAAGTATTTTTTGAACAATTTTAAATTTACAATTATGAAAAATAATTTTGCGATAATTTTGGACGATTTTCAGAGATTTTGTTCTAAATAAAATTTTTTCAATAATTTAAAATAGAATAAAATATAGTCAACACAATTATAATTGTGTGGAAATGTGCAAAGTTTTAGAGTTTTAGTCACAATTAAATTAAAAACTATCATTGAATCACACACAATACATTTTATTTATCACATGAAACAACAAATCCAACCACGAATCTCATTTGAATAATACAAAATAGAAGATGTAATCATCAAATAGAATGGAACGGAATGAAATGTCAAACATAAAATGTCAAATTGTGGATTCGAAATTTATAAATACTTGCGATTTGTATAAAGAGAACTTGGAGATTCGTACTAATGTGGAATACATTTATAAAACACTCGCAGGTACTTGTGCAAATTTGCAAGTTTTCTACTACAGACTCACAAGAACTCGTAAAAACAAATCATTTTCTACGAGTCGTATCCCCCTAGTGTAAATGTAGAAAACTCAGAAAAACAGATTGAAAATTGTTTGAAAGAATTTTTACAGAAGAACTGGAATTTAAGCTTGCAAAAATGAGGTCGCTACTGCGGGCGGGCATTTTATATCCGTTTCGCACATTCATTAAATCAATATGAGGGTTTTTTTTTGTTATACGTATATTGATAACCTTTTTGTTTTCATAAATATGTGTTTATTTAAAATTTTTAATTTGTTTTTTTTTTTTTTATTTTGTTTTTTTTATTTTTTTTTTTTCTCTTTTTATTTTTTAGTATAACTGATATAAAATATAATTCCCCAGCTCATGTATCAGGAAAAATTGAAGATGGTGATGAAATAATTCAAATAAATTATCAAACTGTAGTTGGTTGGCATTGTAAGCGAGTAATACAACAATTAAATGAATCACCACCTGATGTTTTATTGACGTTGAAAAAACGGCCTCGTCATACAAAAATATATGGTCAAATCTATATGAAACCATATCGTTTGCCAAGCAAAAAGCGATCCTTACCTTATCGTTTTGGAGAAAATTTGCCGAGTCCACGAATTGAGTTTGTTCCGCCTCAAAATTTTCAAGCACTCTTACCACTTATTGAGAAAGGAAATATATCTGATTCGGATTCTAGTAGCTCAAGTATTTTAGTTCCAACCGAACCAACAAAAAGCAACGAAAAAGACATTCGACTATATTTATCAAAACCCCGAGCAGTTCTTCAACGACGAAATACTATTTGTGGTGATCAAGTAACTGGATTCAGAGGGAATATTACATTTTGGCACGATATAAATGTTCAACGAAATATAGATGGGAATAGTTTACGTGATAAATCTGTGTCATTTGGTTTTGGTTTGGAAATTTCATCAGATAAACGGCCTATCACATGCATTGGTATTCATAACAATGACAAATTTGTGGATTTGGGAAATAATTTAAATGGTTCACTGCCTGATATAAAGACTGAGAAAGAGGATATTAGAAATTCAACTACCAATGATGTTAATGAAAACATGATACCACGAAGGAAAGATATTCAGAATAGTTCGCCTGATACAATAGAAAAAAAGCATGAAATTAAAAAGAAATGTGTTAAGTTTGATAAAACGCAAGACCTAATACGGCAATCGAATTTATTGAATATGTGCTTAGAATTTATGAAAACCACTCCAGAACATTATGCAATGAATGAAAGCTCTAATTGGATTTCAGTTCCTAATTCAATGAAGCAACCATGCTCGTCGAGTGATATAGGATTAACTGAAGCAATAAACGTAGCGTTAATCAAAAACAAACATGAGCAATTTGTTGAAGGTATTCATTAATATAAAAGTGTTTAGACAGGAGAAAGATTTATTAAGACATATGTTTGAACATCTATAATTTGTGATCTCATTGTACAAAATTAAAATAGTACTCAAATTTAGAACAATTTTAATTGCCTAAATATAAGAAAGGCTAACGTGTTTTGTATTGTTTTGTTTTCAATTTTTAGATAAACCCCCTGAAATTGGTCCTCGATTGAAAAAAATAGCTCCAAAGCCACCACCTAGGCCATCCAAAGCAGCTGAATTGGTTCAACGTAAATTTGACATGTTGAAAGAAGAGAGAGAAAATGGAAATTCGGATAAAACACGTTCAATTTCTATTTTGGATGATTCTATCGAATCCAAGAAAAATATGTCTGGAAATACTTTGATTAATGGAGTTAAAACGAACGATACAAATTCAAGTTCGATTTTATTCGATGTGACCAAAAACGATAAGAGTCTAAATCAATTACAAACTCCTCCAAGATCAATGCTTTCTAAACATAATAACTCTGATACTATTAATGAAGGATCGGAATTATTAACACCGAATAAAACAAAAACATTAACATTGAAAAAGAAAAATTCAATGTTGGCGAAAAGACGAAAAATTTGTTTGAAAGCACTTGAGTTCAGTGATATCCAAGGACATTTATTTCGACGTACAAAAGATAAGCACGGAGTTACATACTGGGCAAAACTTTATTTTGTTCTGGTTGAAACCGCCCTGTATGGATTTCGAAATAAAAGATCTCAGAAGGCAAACTGCCTAATATTTTTGCCAGGTTTTACAATTTCTTTGGCAAAAGAAGTACACTCCAAACCATTCGCATACAAAGTGTATCATCCAAAGAAGACATTTTATTTTGCTACCGAATCACAGGAAGCTCTTTCGCAGTGGATGGATTATATTAAAAGAGCAACTTTAAAAGGAAGTTTAGCCAACATAGATCCAATCCTGGTTGATAGCATTGATAATAAGGATTTATTTTCAGAGACAGATAGTTCAGAAGATGAAAATGAACTTACAAATTTAGAAATACCACAGCCAGTATCATTTAAAAAAAGTAAGCTCGGAACAAGTAAAACAAGTAAAAAACGTAGTCCATCAGATGATAATTCACTTACGCATACAAAAAGTGATAAATATCATTTGGGTTTTGGTTCTTTGAAAAAATTTACGAATTTACATAATTTACCATTTTCAAATAAAACTGAAAAAGAACGAGATGAACGAAAAAAAAACCAAAGCGATATTCCTGTGCCAACAGCTCAATATAGAAGTTATCGTAAAATTCCTGGAAATGCCGGCATGCAATTAGGTTCAAATACGCTACTGGATTATAACATGGCGGCTCAAAGACAAGGTCATACGCATTTAAATGCGGTTTCGGTTTCCATTTCCAATTCTGTGATAAATGAGGAAGATGCATCAAAAGTAAATAATTCAATAACAAATGAGGTAATGATAAAATCCAATACATCGAATTTAATTACTTGTGCGCAACATGATTCATCTTCAAGGAATATAAAACAGAATTTATTGAAACCATCAGCCACTTTACTTGAATCAAATTTGAGTATGTTACAACAAGCAAAGGGTCAAGAATGCCCTAATAAGACAATATCAAAATTATCAAAGAATAAATCTTTCAACTATATGCACGCATCAAATCCGAATTTAGTTGAATTCACATTTCAAACATCAAAAACATTAGATGTTGGAATACCGAAAGTGAATGCATCAAATAATTTTGAACAACATCAAAATTTACAAGGTTTTATTACATTAAAGGATTTAATGCTTCAACGTGAAGAGGATGAAGCGCACAACATGTACAATAACAGAGTTAATCTTGGAATGGAAAAGCAAAATGATCGATACACGAGAAAAACGCATCGTCGCACCAATGTAATGGCTCATAATGAAAATGATCGGTTGGCTGACGAAAATGGAAATACACCATTGAATTTTCAGAAACCTACTGTGAATAAAATTCAAAGAAGAAGTTTACCTAAGACGCCAGACTATGCGCAAAGCTTCAAAGCGGATGATTCTGAAATTATAATGGCGCGTTCGAAAGAAGGTCAAAAATTACGTGATTTTGGATATGAATTTATTTCAGGTGATGATACAAATAATAGCAACTCATCTATTAATAACAACAACAATAATAATAATGGGAACAGTTCTGGTGTAAATGCGTTTTTAATACAAAAAAATCTAAAGTCCTCTTTACTGACGAAACCGAATGAACGATTTATCCTCCCAACAAAGCGAAAAGGACTGAACTGGAAACTGAATTTAGATTGCAAACGTGATGAAGGAAAAATAATTGGCAAAGGGAGTTTTAAAATTATTAAACAAAAACATCAAGATGAAATAGATAATATTCGTTCTAAAATTGAAATTTCCAATAATATCGCAAGCGAAATACCAACTCAAAGTCAAGCTAATACATTAAATGTCAACGGAACATCATATTTATCCAAATTATCATTTCCAACGAAGACTGTAAAAGAAAGAAGGCTTCTGGGATCCCCACGTTTACATCGTGCTGCATCTTCAATATTTGGTCGAAAAAATGTCGATTGTCACATCAACGATCAACAAATTACGTCTCACACACATAGTTCATCTACATCATCATCACATGATAATCAAGACAATAATGCACCAAACAAGAATGCGATGAATAACATACCTTCTCCCAACAATTCGGGAGATAAAAGTGATTCGCTTAGCAGTGCTATAAAATGTATATCAAGCTCTTCAGAACAAAATATTGAATATCCGCCGGTATTTGTACCAGAAACATATTCTTTTCCACGAAATCCAAACTCCACTTAGTGAACATGGTTTTTCAAATTACCATACAAACACATTTTCTGCATATACAATACACATAAGTGCCACAGATCCAGTAGGGTATTTAATGTTAAATTTTTTAATATATTTGGTTAAGGGGTATATTGCTGAAAAACAAGGTTTTCTTCTAGGTTATTAGATATCTATCTATCTATTATTATTTTTTAAACAAAATTTATTTCAGTTACAAAGCACATAAATAAAATTCGTTTCATACTTGCAAATAATTCTTATTCCCTATTGTTTTTTTATGTTTTATAGCATTCCTGACACCAGTTTTCTTCCCCCGATTCTTGAATACATTACAACATTGAAAAAGAAGATAAAATAAAATTATTAAATTGAAAAAAATTCAAATTTGATTACTGAACTCACATCTGGTAATACTTCTTCGCGAGCTTCAGTTATACAGGTGGCGCTATCGTCTAGAATCATTTTGAATTTATATCAACGACAATTGCACAATTTCAATGCCGCGTTCGTGGTTGAGTATACATACACTGCGTCTATTTATGTTTGAGTGTTTGACATAACATATATGTTTATAGAGTGTATTTAAAAAAAAAAAAAAAGATAATTTTGATCAAATAAAATCTAATGAAGTTCTAAAATTGTAAACTAAGTTTTCCAAGATATTTTCCAAAAAAAATATTTTTGAATATATTAGTGAAACTTAAGCAAAGGCAAAGAGAATTTCATACATTTTTGTAGCAAAAAAAGTGCGCCAACTCCATTATTTTCATTTCCTCAAAATATTTTTTTTCGTTAATTTTTTCAATTAAAATCCAAAAAATTTGTGAAAACTATAACAAATTTTCAGGGTTACTAGTTTCCGAAAATGAGCTCACCACCAAAAAAAATGAGAAAGAGTGGTATCAGCACAGCCACAGCAACATTGCAAAATGAACCCGTTCAAAATTTAAACGATGACATTCCATTGGACGAAGACATTGATCCTGCTTCATTATATGAAGATGAAGAGGGTATATTTCATACTAAAACATCAGCAAAATAGTGTATAATGAAGAAAATTGGTTTTTTTATTTTGTTTTTTTTTGTCTATTTGCTTAGGTGGATACCGGGTGGGAGATATTTACATTCCACCACCAATCAAACCATATTGCTCTAGTGAATCACAGGGCACTCGTCTTATTATCACACAAATCATGAATACAAATTTTAAGAGTTATGCTGGAGACGTGCCGCTTGGTCCATTCTGTCATGTAATTACTTTTATTTTATTTTAATAATCAGTGTGTGTTACAGCATGGTTAACATACAATTTTTATTCAAAAGAATAGCCTTCTTTTAAAGCAAAATTCGAAATAATATTCATAATCATACCACCAAACAAGTTCATACATTTCTGGATAAACATTCACATTGACTGTTTATTTAATACTTTAATTAGCGCTTTCATGCAATAATTGGACCAAATGGAAGCGGCAAATCGAATGTTATTGATTCAATGTTGTTTGTATTCGGATATCGCTCCAATAAAATTCGATGTAAAAAACTCTCACTGATGATACATCATTCCAAGAAATATCCAAACATAAACGCTTGTCGTGTTGCAGTACACTTTGCACAAATTGAGGACAATCCCGATGGCACATATCAGACTGTTGAAGGCAGTGAATTTGTTATTGCTCGTGAAGCGCATCGCAACAATTCATCATATTACACAATTAATGATCGCCGTGTACATTTCAAAGAAGTGGCCGCTCTGTTGAAAAAGCACAATGTAGACTTAGATCACAATAGATTCTTGATTCTGCAAGTAAGTTATTGTTGACAAATTTTCATTAATCGTCTTTTAATATAAAACATTAAAGCAAAATTAAAACAAAATAATTTTTTTTCTAAAGGGTGAAGTTGAGTCAATTGCTATGATGAAACCGAAAGCACAAAACGACAACGAATGTGGTCATTTAGAATATTTGGAAGATATTATCGGTACTACTCGTTATAAAGAACCACTAGAGAAAATTCACACTCGTGTAGATGTATTGAGTGAGGAGCGTACCGAAAAACATAACCGCTGTAAAATGGCTGAACGAGAATTGAACGATTTGAAAGCGCCTATGGAAGAAGCTGTTGCTTATTTGAAATTGGAGAATGACCTCACCCGAACCAAAAATAAGGAAACCCAATTACACATGTATGTATTCAGTAAATTAATTATTATTCAGACAGTTTATATTTCTATGAATGAATATTCAAATATTTACAGCTACTGTACAAAAAAAAATCTTGAAAAATGCTCGGCCGAACTTGAAGAGAAAGCACATAATTTGGAAGATCATGACATAAAATATGAAGCGATAATCAAAGAACGTTTAGAAAAAGAAAATCAAATCAAAGAAGAGATGGCGTAAGTAAATTTTTATATATTAATTATTTGCAGTTATTATAATAATAAAAATATTCAATCAACAACATTTTTTGCAGAAATTATGAAAAAATTTTGAAGAAAAAAGAAGAACATGAACAAATGAAAAAAAATGCAGACAGTAAATATGACGAAATTCAGTCTTCAATGAATGAAACAAATAAGCGACGAAAACAAATAATGAGTACACTAAAAAAGAAGGAGACAGAACTTGAAGAATTAAAACGTATTCCAGCTAAAAATCAAAAAGAAATCACAGATTGTGAACGCAAAGTTGAGCGCTTTGTCAAAGAAAAGGAAGAAGCCAATGAAGTTCTACAACGTAATTTACTTAAACTTCAAGATAAAATCAAACCTTTGACTGAAAAGAAGCAAAAATTAGAATCTGAACTTGCGGCTGTACAAGTAAATCAGGATGCTGCCAAATCAGAACTAGATGTTATTGAAAATGAGTTAAAACTTACGCAACAAAATGAATCCACCGAAAAGAAGAAGTATGAAGTGTATAAAACTTCATTGGAAAAATCTAAAGAAACTTTGGAAACTCGTCGAAAAGAATTATCTGAAGGTGAAAAAGTTATACCGCGAATCAAGGAAGATATAGAAAAATGTGAACAAGAAATTAATGAGTATAAATTAAAAGAGAAGCAACTTCAAACTGAAGTTTCTAATCTTCGTTCAGTGGTACGTAAAAATATTCTTGAATCTCGAAATGCACCATACTTGTATTGAATGTTATTTTGTGTTTACAGATTGAAGAGAAATCACATATGATGCAGCAAGCCCGATCAAATAACAAAGTCCTTGAACATTTGATGCGAAAGAAAATCAAAGGCGATCTTCCAGGTGTTTTAGGTCGACTGGTAATTACTTCCAAGTATAAAATGTTTTTGTTGTAATCGACATTCATATTTATCCTTTTAATCAGGGTGATTTGGGTGGAATTAATAAGAAATATGATGTTGCCATATCAACATGTTGCGGAAGACTTGATAATATTGTTGTTGACACAGTTGAAACCGCTGAGCAGAGTATATTGAGTTTAAAACAGAACAATGTTGGTCGTGCAACATTTATAGCGTTGGAAAAAATTGCTCACTATGCTGATTATGCAAGTCGAATTCAAACGTATGTATGAAAAAAAAATTTTGAAAATAATATGCGTAGAATATTAATTTTTTAATTTTTTTTCAATCAGGCCAGAAAACGCACCTCGGCTGTATGATTTAGTTCAAATTGAAGATGAACGTTTGGCCGCAGCCTTTTATTTTGCATTAAGAGATACCCTCGTAGCAAACGATATGGAACAAGCAACCCGAATCGCGTATGGTAAAACGCGATATCGTGTTATAACATTAAAAGGCGATCTGATAGAAACTTCAGGAACAATGTCTGGTGGTGGCCGCACACAATTTCGTGGCAAAATGGGCGAAGTAGTAAAAACGAAAACCGCTGCATCTCATAATATATCAATTGGTGGCAATACTACTATCAATGATTTGGATGAAATACGTACAAAAGCGCAAGCTCTTCAAGATGAAATTAACTATATGCAGCAAATGCAAGGTGAAAAAGGAAAAATGTTGGCTGAATTAAAAATGAATCTTCCGAGAGAAGAGGCCAAATTAAAACGTTTTAAAACTGATATAACAACATATGCGCAACAAATTCCAGCACTTGAAGCGCAGTTAGAGGATCAACGGAAAACTATGGAAGAAACGCGTTCGGATCCAAAAAAGGTGGCTGAACTTCATCGTGAAATTACCAATAGAAAAAAAGTATTTGATAAATGTCAATCAGATACGAAGAAGTTGCAGGACCAAGTGGATGCGGTGAACCAAGAAATAAAAATTATCAATGAAGATCAAATAGGCTCAGTTGAAAAATCCATTCAAAATTTGGATAAACAAATTAAAAAGTTATCAAATCAAGCAACAAAACTTAAGGTTGAAATCGCCACATCTGAAAGGAATGTTAAAAAAGCCGAAGAAAACATAACTACTATGAAAGAAGAAATCACAACCACACAAAATGAATTACGTCGCATGGACGACGAACGTGACCAAGCCGAAAAGGATGCTTCCGAAATCGAAAAACGATTACAGAAAATTATTAAAGAGATTTCGGAAACACAGAATGGTTCAAGTGATACTAAGAAAGAAGTTATTGCTTTACAAAAACAAGAATCAGATGCCAAACTGCAACGAGTTGAAATGGAACAGACAGTCCAAAAGATTGAAAAAACCGTACGTGACTTGAAAGCAAGCATTCCCTACTATAAAAAGAAATTAGAACCATTAAAATTACACAATATACCAAATGAGGATTTACCACAACCTTTGAAAACCTACACAGATGAAGAATTGGCTACATATTCCATAGATGAAATTCAATATCGCATAGAAGTATTTGAAGGTGAACTTAAAGCAAAGACACCAAATTTAAATGTTATTGATGAGTATCAGAAAAAACGTGACGTATATATGGATCGCATAAAAATACTTGAAGAAATTACAAATAAACGAAACGAAATGCGTAAATTATTTGAAGATATTAAGAAACGTCGGTACACTGAATTCATGCAAGGATTCAATATCATAACACATAAACTAAAAGAAATGTATCAAATGATAACGCAAGGTGGTAATGCTGATTTAGAATTGGTTGATTCAATGGATCCATTTAGCGAAGGAATTTCTTTTAGTGTGCGCCCACCTCGAAAATCGTGGAAAAATATTTCAAATTTATCGGGTGGAGAAAAGACTTTGTCATCTCTTGCCTTAGTGTTCGCACTTCATTACTACAAACCATCTCCGTTATACTTTATGGATGAAATAGATGCCGCTCTTGATTTTAAAAATGTGTCTATAGTTGCCAATTATATTAGAGACCGTACCAAAAATGCCCAATTCATTATCATTTCATTGAGATCGAATATGTTCGAGTTGGCGGACTATCTTACTGGAATTTACAAGGTCGACGACTGTACTGATTCAATAACAATTGAGAATGTTCCACCTAAATCGATAGGAAGTGCTTCCCAGGTAATTCAAAATAAAGTTCATATACTTTAAATATTTTTGAAAATAGTTTTAGAAAAAGTATAACTGTTGAAAAATTATATTTGTCGTTAGCATTACATGAATTTATCATCAGATGAATTATATGCTCCTAGAAATAATGTAGAAAATTATAGATTTTATTTCATTTGTTTCATGAGAATAATGAAAGATGCAAGATATTAAATAACGTATCAAATCTGTATGTACCATTTTCATTGCAGCAAATGCGCAGTACAGTAGACAATATAATGCCCTCTTTTTCATCGCAGAATTTCTTTCCAAGTCAACCTTTACCTGACCAATCAATATCTTCTTCGTCTTTTGTTGGAAACGAATCATCAGAAAATGAAGTTATTATGCAGCAGGTATTTGATTTTATTCACAATTAACGACACATTTGAATCCCGCTTTTGAACACATTTAATATTTGTAACAGGATCAAGCGCAAGAGCACTGTGAGGAACACAATAAAGAACAAGAGAAGGAGCAAAACCAAAATTTGAATTCAACTATTGAAAATGACCTAAATGTTACGGTTGATAAATAGTTACCAAGAGTATCTATGACGTATATTTAAGAAATTATGACAGAAAATGTCCAATTTTGTTGTTTTCAAAAAATGAATAAATAAAGGAAATATGTTTTGTAGCTTAATTTTGTTTTAATATTTCATTAATATTTATAAAATACAAAAAAAACTCTGAATGTCCACTTTTTATGATACACAATGATTGAGATTGAAAAAAACATAAAGCAAAATATGAATTGAGAGTAAGTTAAAAAACATTCAACAGTTCACGGATGTCTTACTGAGTATTTGCAAAACATATGTAAAATCGTTTTAAATCTTCATCGCTTTTGTTAGAAATGTTCATTTTCCCTTCTTCATTTCTTATTTTACCAATTATTCATAATCTTTATAAATTTACATCACTTTTACAGAAATCATTATTTGTGTATTCAATTAATCGAAAAATTCTTTTGCATATAATTATTTTTCCAATTGAAGGAAAACAAAACAAAACTAAAATATGGATAAATAATTCCCTTATAGGAAGTTGAAAATATCAAAATATCTCGATTTAGTTGATAATCTAAGTGAAAAGAGGAAGGTGATAAAAATTGTAACCGCGATAACCAATAGCTGCCAGCCATATGTACACAACGTGGTAGGCACCAGGTATAAAGCAAATTAGTCCTATAAATTTAATCATATATTTCTAATTATTGATGAATGCAAATTATATCGATTTTACCTGCTAAGAGAAAAACAAATCCTCGGGTTCCGTTAGCTGGATTTGCAATTGAAATTATTCCCAAGCAAACTAAGACTGCACCTACAATAATATTATATTGTATATATTACAATTATATCATACATCCTAAATTTTACCGATTATAAGCAAAGTCACTGACGCCAACACGGTACGCCAGTTTTCACGAATTTTTGGATGATTCCAACAATGCGTATACAAATCAGTTTGTGGAACATTTATATACTCTTGTATTAGAGAGTCGCTATCTCTGGAAGTTGTATCTTCAGCGCCAAACTTATTATTTCTACTAAAAAAATTAAATTTAAATTAAAATTAAAATCAGTTCAATTTTCAGTTGAAAATAAATTTGAATTAAATTTAATAGAAAACTGACCTAGGATTACATGTTAACTCATTTGTTGCTGTTGTATTGTTGCTAGTATATCCTACACTACTATTTCCAATTCCACTGCTTGACGGTTTTGGTACATTTGATCCGTATACACGGATAGCTTCATCATTTTCCTCTTCAAATGCATCATGAATTGAGAATCTCGGTTGCTTCATACTGTTCAGTGTTATTATTATCAATATTACCATTAGCTCAATAATATATGTTCAAAACCTAATTATTGAATTTCAATGGTACAAGCATTTTAATTAATTTATGCGAACATTGTTTTTTTCTCAATACTATATAATATCGACAAATTATATAAAACAATGTATTGTTTTTGATTCCCAACAAATTGGTAATAGTTATTTTGTTTTAATTCAATTTGTAACTTATGTTACATTATAATTGTGCACTTGTAAAATTATAATAGATTTTGCATATACACTTACATGATTGAACAAAAGGCGAATAAACACAAACACAGATGGATCAGTTGGAAAATATCATGATAAATTATTAGAAATGTTCATTTTATTTCATGAAATAATAAAACAACTAATGATCTATGAGCATTTAAATTCACAGTCGATAAAAAGATTAATTCAATTCATGTTTTTTTGTATTTGAAATTTCAGTTCCTTCTATCCTGTCGTTTAGATTATTAAGTTCATGTTACATTTTATAGCACAGTAAATGACAGCTTGAACGCCATTAAATAAACATTAGGGTGGAATCGTTTTAAAATTAATTTGATTTTTTTTTTTCATATTTCTATTGCATTTTTGATTTGAAAAAAATTTCTTTGTATTTATATTTACTAACATTGAACCAAATGTAATTTTTTCACGGAAACAATGTTTTTCGTTCTGGTTTTTTTAAAAACTTTTGGAATTGTGGCAAAAAGCTGCCCTAATAAACATAAACAATATAAGTTTCGCATGCGGCAACCCGGATAAAATGTCAAAATTGCTCGCATTCAAAGCCAAACATACGTTAGGAAAAATTTAAAACTAAAAAAACATACGCAACCGAATGGCGGTCAGATAAACATAACCGATACATACGCTTGCTTTCTATGCCATTATTGTTTTTTTTTTAAACTATTTTTACGTTTATTTGAGGTGAACAAATTTGATTAATTGTGAAAAACTAGATTATTTGTTTGTTTTAATCCTTTTTATGCATTCATCGCATATATTTATTGAGTTTCGTATTTGTGTGTTTCGGGCTCCACGAAGTAATTTGAAGTAAAAATGTCTGCAAATAATTCAATAAATTCCCGAACACATCGTTTAAATAAATTGATTGTGAGTTGTTCGGATGATTTGAATACGCACGTTCAATCTAATATTTCATTAAATCGTGAAACATTATTAGATGCATTTGAAGTATTGTATTCTGAGTGCAGTAAGGACGCTCTCCAGAAAAATGATAGGAATGTTTACGATTTTGCGAAAAAATGTAAGTTTTCTTTTTCTCAAAAATAAAAAAGCAACATATAAGAACAAACGAATTTTCTAGATCAAAAAACTGTAATTGAAACGAAGAAGCAGCGTGTGAATATCAATGACTTCAGTATGAAAGATTTGATTGGTAGAGGGTTTTTTGGTGAAGTGCATTTGGCTATTGAGAATGTCACACGCGATGTATATGCAATCAAAAAGATACCAAAATCATCGTACACTCATCCAAATGAAGAACGAAATATTATGGCCAATAGCCATTCTGAATGGATAACAAAATTGCAGTATGCATTTCAAGTAAGTAGCTACGTGAAAAAATTATAATGTCACTAATAAAATTAAACGATAATGACATAAGATTTCATTTTGCAACATTTAGGATCAATCGCATTTGTTTTTGGTAATGGAATACTGCCCGGGAGGTGATTTATTCAGTCTTATGATAAGAAATAACACATTTCCCAATGATGTTGTTCAATTTTATTTGGCTGAAATAACACTGGCTTTAAATACATTGCATTCTCTAGGTTTCATTCATCGTAAGTGTCTCTTTTATAATTATATGTTATATTTACTTTAGTTCCAATTTCAATGATGAAATTTTCATCCCATAATTCATAAATATAACATATTCAAAACTAGAAAAAAATTTCAGCACCATACAGCGTTTCTTCGCCAAAGGTGGTTCAAATATTATACAATATTTACATATTAATTTACAAAGAATAAATGATTTAATAATTGCTCCAATTCAACAATCTATTGCCAATCCTGATGATTTCGGAGCAAGTACTGCGATTATCAAATTGCAATATTGAATCCCGTCAAAAACTGTGCAATAATCAATTAACAAGTCTTTTAAATAACTCATTCAGTCTTTTTTAGTTAAATCCGAGCTAACATTAAAGTCAATAACAAATTGATTAAGAATAGGAGTTTTATCATTATAATAACTGTTAAAAGTCTCAATCATAAAATGTAACGGCATGAATTTGTGATAACTATGGTTAACAATATGGATCTTCAATAACTGAATATTTCTAACAGAGTGGTAGGGAACTCTGAATTGAATACTCTCCAAAACAGAATCCGAACATATTTCACCCTTCATCAGATCAATAATTTGAAGTAACAGCAGTCTACAGTGCGCGAAATAAGGTTAGACGCACCAGAATTTTTCAAGATATCTCGTGAAAATGAAAAGATTTTTTTGCAATTTTTTTTGTAATTTTATTAAAGATTATTTATGAATAAATCACAGAAAAAAATTTGAAAAATATTTCTTAAATTTTGAATTTTTCAAGATTTTTCAAATTTTTGCGTTCTACAAGTGCGAAATAAGGTTAGACGCGCTTGCTGTTTATGGTTATAAAAATCATATTTTTTGGGAAGCTTAAATCAATACTTGGTCCATTTGCCTTTGGCATCATGTAATGCGATGACTCGACGTGTGAGACTGTCATCAGTGATTCGATTTTGTCCTGTGGGATGTTTTGACAAGCCGCCTCGATGGCCGCCGTCAATTCTTGTTTTGTGTTGAATTGTCGACCTTCGTTATAAACTTCTCGAGCTAAAATCGACCAGACGTTCTCAATGATGTTCATATCTAGTGATTTGGACGGCCATTTGTCAAAAATGTTGATTCCACGCTGCTCAAAATCGGCAAAAGTTGACCTGGCCACGTGAATTGGGACATTGTCTTGTTGAAATTGCTAGCCTAAACCAGCGCATTCATAGCCATATGCCGGGAAATGAGGGCCAACCATTGCGTTCATTCTGGATGAAATGAATGACAACGGTATCTTTTTCAAATAACCAATGGCTCCCCATACCATCACAGAACCACCGCCAGATTGGCGCTTACTGAAAATCTTTTCTTCGGTACGTAAATCGTGCCAATAATAGGCAAAACCATCTGGACCATCCAAATTAAATTTTTTTTCCATCGGAAAAAATAATTTTTCGCCAATGGTTTGTCCAATGAATGTGATTTAGAGCGAACTTCTTACGACCCTCAATATTGGCTGGTGTCAAGATTGGCTTGCGCTTCATTTTCTTGTATTTTAGGCGTTGGGAACCCCTCAAAATTTGCTGGGCACGTCGAAACCCAACTGGTATACCAGTTTATAAATTGTTTTCAGCCGTTAATTGCCGGGCAGGCTTGAAACTATTCGCCGCACTTCGAATTAAACGCCGTTTTTTTGCCGTTGATACAGTTGAAGGCCGGCCCTTTTTGTACTATTGTCCATAATTGTCGCGATTTTTTAGGAAATGATTAGGAAATCATTTATGGCCCATCAATGGTGTAATTATAATCAATAACATCTCCAAAGCGATGAAATATCACTCTTTTTGTCTTCTTAACATTCAATTGAAAATGATTCAGTTCAAAAAAATCTAATGACATTATTCAAACTCTCTTGAAGTACATAGCACTCATTAATTGAATTTATGTGTTGGGAAAGTCTAACATCATCAGCAAATGAAAGAATCGACGAATTTTCACTGAAGTAAGGTAAATCAGCGACAAACAATATAAATAATGTTTGCAGCAATAGGATAACCCTGACCCGTACCAGAAGAAACAAAGATAGGGTTTGATTCATAGTTGCTAAATTTAATAATTTACTTTCTACCACTCATATAAGACTTAATCCAACTCAAAAGTTGATCATTTAGACCCATAACATTTAATTTGTGAATCAAGAGGTCAATGTTCACAGAGTCAAGCGCCTTAGCAACATCAATATATATTGCATCCGTTTGATTATGAGGTCTAAGTTAACTCAATGTTTGAGATGTGAATTCTACCAAGTTAGTTATTGTTGATCTGCCCCTAACAAAACCATGCTGACTTGAATCAATTATATTTTTTATATGAAAATTCAGATGTTTCGCAATGATTGAATCCAAAAGTTTGGGAATCACATTTTGCAGAGCTACACCCCTATAATTTTCAATATTATTCCTTGATTCATTTTTATAAATTGGTTGAATAAAGGAAATCTTCCATAAATCAGGAACATGACCAAAATTGAGTGATTTATTCAGTAAAACATGTATAGGTTTAATTAAAACTCTAATACAGTTCTTAATAAAAAAATTTGGTGAACCATCCGGACCAAAAATCGAATTATTTGGTAAATCATGGACTTGTTGCAAAATAACATCTTCATCAATATTCAAATTGGGAATATTCTGACATAAGTCCTTTATTGATTTAAAATCCTCATCATTGCGGTCATCAGACACAACCAATTTATGCTGTGTATAAGCAGAGGAGAATAATTCGGCAAAAAGATTAGTGATATCAATACCATGGTATTGATTTGATGATATTGTGATGCATCACATGATTTAAAACCATTATAATGCATTTCATATTACAGTTGGTTTTCCAAACTATTCCTTCCATTTCCATCTTATAATTATTATAGGCAATTTGAGAATTACGATGATAATCCGTGCGTGCAGACTTAAAATTATTATCATCATCCAATGACTTGTGTCTCTTTTTCCATAATTTGTTCACTCTGTTCTTCAAATTAATTAGGTTAGAATCAAACCATTTAGGGTGAATTGAATTATTTTTCCTTTTCAAATTAACGTGTGTATCTATTGCACTCTTAATGCAAGAGTAGAATTTATTCAAGTTATCATCAATAGAATGATTTGATAATAATAAATCCCAATAAATATTGGAAAAATAATCATTTATTAAATTGTAATCTGCATTTCTAAAATCTAAATATGTGCAGTGTTCTTTTTCAAAACCAACATTAATTTTATGATCAAAAATGATAATTTCAATGGATTTGTGATGAATCTCAGATTTAACTAAAAATATATCACTATTAATGCAATACAACAAATCTGGATCATTAGTCCAAACCAAATCTAACATATTACCATTATTATTTGAACAACCATTAATTTGAGATAAACCGAATTCATGAAATGAGTCAAATTTAAAGTGAACAAAAGTCATATGAAATTATTCCAAAATATTACTTTTCCGCACACAACATTTTTTGCGTAAAAGTATTGTAATCGGTCAAAAAATTAAGAGCACCCAAAGATATTTTTTGTCGGCGTTTTGAACCTAGGAGAGTGCGAAAAACCAGTTTTTAGAGCATCGTAATGTGAGTGTGTGGTATCCTGTACGTAGAAATTTGTTAGCACGATAGCTCATCCCCAACGAGCCCAAAAAAAATCTGGTGATGCAGAATTGTTAGGATAGGTCAGGAATAGAAATATTAAATTTTCAGCCATGGATGATGACCGCATAGTGGATCCGTTAAATGGAGATTTATCCAAGGGGCGAATTACTACTGAATGAACTGAAAAAACTGACAGTTACTGAAAGATATTGAAACGTACTGAAAGCAATTTTTCAGTACCTGTCAAAATATCAGTCGAATTTACACTCAATATGAATGTTTGTCTATTAATGTTTATGATTAAAAATCATCGAAAATTATCAATTTCTAACAAACATTTTTTTCTCTTTCATGGAATTTTTTCTCTCGATTAGTTGTTCAAATATGTTCATAAATTTTTATAATTTTATTTCAGAAAAACTCTCCCTTCGTAAAAATGAAATCATTTTGAACTATAGTATTCTTTTATATTTGTCGATTTTTTTTCATTCATTTTAAATTTTTTGAAAAAAAAAACAAATTCATTTATTACATCGTACATTTTCGCGTTCTCTATTTGTGTGCAATTTCATTAATGACACGTACTAATGCAAAATGATTGCATAAAATGCCGTGAATCTGTCAGGCACTGAAAAATGAACTGAAATACTGACACGTATTGAAGAGATTTACAAGTACATACTGAAAAGTACTGAAAATTGATTTTCAGTAGTAATTCGCCCCTTGGATTTATCCGTTGTAAATGATGATTTTTGTATGAAAAGTGTCCAAAATAGGGATTTCACGGCATTTTCGCCAAAGGAAACTCATATTTTTTTGCGAAAAAATGTGAAAAATTCCTTACACAGAAGTAAAAATGAAGTTTTGAGCATAATTCGTAAGTCATATTCGATTTAATTCAAACAGAGGAATAGATATTGTGCCTAATTCATCTTATTTTGGTTTCAAAAACCCATTTTCGCTACAAGTCTCCTTTCCAAGGAAAATATCATAGTATGGGACTAATTTAGTTAGAGAACTTTCTCTTTTGTTTTGATTATGGAAAAACGCGAAACATGTTATTTTAAGATAAAATCTAATGAATTCGTTTTACGGATGTAAGACGTCTTGTATTCATTAATTAATAGTTGAATTAAATAAACTGATTACGAGAAATGAGAAATGAATGGCGAATTATATGTAATGTTAAGAATTCATCTACAGGAGACATCAAACCTGAAAATATATTGTTAGATCGACTTGGACATGTGAAGTTGGCAGACTTCGGTAGTGCAATCACTATAGAGAAAGATGGCCATGTCACTAGTTACACACCAGTTGGAACAGCAGATTATATTGGTAAATGCCATATACAATATACATTTTTTTTTATGGACAATATTTGTTTAATTTGAATATTATTTTATACACAGCACCTGAATTATTGCAACCAATTCATTCGAAAAGACCAATGAAGACAACATACAATGTAAACTTCTTTTCTATTAAAAAGCATATATTTTAAACCAAAAACATAACAAAAATTATTGTTTCAGGAAACATGTGATTTTTGGTCAATGGGAATAATTGCATATGAGATGCTAACAGAAACAACGCCATTTCATAGTCAAAACGTACATGATACCTATAATCAAATACTGAATTATGTTGATGGCAACAACACTGAGAAATTACAATATCCAATTGATACTGACATTTCTGAGGATCTCCGCGATTTAATCGATCACTTAGTAACAAAAGCTAGTAATCGTTTCAGCTACAAAAAAATTATAACACATAAATTTTTCCAAACCACTGATTGGATGAGTTTACGACTGCAACTACCGCCCATAATTCCAAAATTGAATGGTGATGATGACACTTCAAATTTTGAAGATGATAAAAGGAAGTCAAGACATAATAACACCTATGATGCTTCGCCAATATCTTCCATAAACAATGTTAATTTTTCGGGATTCAATCTACCTTTTATTGGATTTGGTTACGTGCACGATGAAGTCACGAAAAATGGTAACTTTTCTTCAGATAAATCAAATTTGAATGAAGTCAATCGCTTAACAACGCAAGTGAAATGTCTACAGAAAACCATTGATACACAAATATCAGACATTAATTCCCTGCAAAAAAACCTCTCCGAATATCAAAAAAGAAGCGCTCAAACAACATCTATAGAGAAAATTTTAAACATTACTAAAGATGAAATGAACGCATTGAAAGAAAAACTTAAAGAAAAAACAATTGAAATTGCCTATTGTCGTACACAAATCAAAACACTCAAGAATTCTTTAAAAATTGAAGAGGAACAACGAGCAAAAAATGATGCAAATATTGCCGATGTATTGAATTCAACGTATCAAAAGTGGGAAAGAGCCAAAAAGCAGTCTGAACAAAATTATGAAAAACAAATTTCGGAAAAGAAGTCCGAAGTGTTAACTACACAAGCAAAGCTAAAAACATGTGAAAGGGAATTGGAATCTAAATCAGCAGAATGTCAACATTTGCAAGAAACAATTAGTAATTTGATGGAACGTTTAAAATCAACTAAAAATCATAGTGATACAGAAATAAGTGCATACGCCAGAAAACATCGAGAATCAAACGTAAATTTTGAAGCACAGTTACGCGAAATAAAAACTAAACTGCAAACGCAGATTGATGCTAAGCATACTGCTGATGATGAAAATCAGAAACTTAGAATAATTATTGCAGAAAATGATCGAAAACAAAAACTAATTTCTGATCAAAAAGAAAGACTTGAGCAGGCCAATGATGAGCTCACGCGACAATTAAACAAAGAAATCGAAGAAAATCGTAGTTTCCGTAATGAAATTCAAAAATTATCAGAAACAATTAGGGATTTACAGAATAAAATAGAAAACTTAAATACCCAACAAACATTCAGGTAACGATTTTAGTTAAATTCAGAGTTAAGATATGTAAAGCTTTTACTAATTTCTGTGGATAAATTGATCGCATTCTCACCCATTTCTACCGTCGGAATGGGACTAAAATCAGGTGATTTGTAATGGTGTGCCACATTCAATTTTCACTGTTTATTAAAAATATTAAAAATAATATCATTGGATCGTAGTGAAACTGATAAGAACAAGAATCAAATTTCGTATGTTCATTGTTAATTGATATTTAATTAAAATATTATTATGTTTAAAGTTTAAAATAAGAATCTGAATTCAGTGTAAGTACCGAAAATTCCGATTCGAAACAGTAACATTAGAAATAGGATTTTTGACATTTCAACACATAAATACATTCACGAATTTCAAACAAGGAATATGGAATCGTATGCAGTCTAAATCAACATCGTCACACAGTTTGAGATCAAATTCTTTGAATATGATCATAGTGTTGGTATTGTTAGCATTGTTGTTCGCCCGCTTCGAAAATTGTTTGTTTGTGATTTGTAAACAAATATGCATATTGACATCGTATCGATTTCTTGCTGATTCATAACGACAAAATCAGAAGTAGCTGTGATTTCCGAGAAGTAAGTTGATATCGTATCCACCGTTTTGATTGTTTTTCATTTTTTTTTTTTTTTTTTTTTTTTTAACATTTTCTCGTAATATTCATGATTGTTATCCATTATTTTGCTTTCCGTTTTGATTTCATTCACATATGCATAGATTGTTTTACTTGTAACATTTTTTTCATTGTTTTTTCCATGAATAGATTGGCGATAATCATTTCTTTGTGTTAAAATGAAAAAAGATGATACGAGTGCTAGTGAGCCGAGTGAAAAATAAGATGAACCTGAAATACGGAGTATTAAATTATTGTTAAACTCAATTTTACGGCCAGAATATGCTGAGAGAGTCACAAACATTTTGTATGATCGTAATTTGTTATTGACGCAAATCGCAGTACTCGAATCGCATTTGCTACTGTTTAAAGTTAATAGTGCGTTAGATGAAAACAATTTCGCGTTTTTTCAACAAGAAGGTAATGCGGAAGTAGCGAATTGTTTTAGAGCTGTAGTGAGCCAAATGGACAGATACAAAAAGATCATTAACAATTTTGAAAATGTGAATTTAATACCGCAAACATATCGAGGCATAGTCGAAGTTGACAACGCAGAAGATTTTCAATGGCCAAATCGCACTATTTTATCCACTAGTTTTTAGTATTTTTACCAACAATATACAACAAACTTGAAGACAAACTTGAAAACTGATTGTGAAACGCGTTTAAAATATTTTTCCGAATGAAGTGCTATCAATTGAATGCCAACAATAACTATCCGTATCGATTTGATGACACTGATATCCGAAATGCCCTCAAATATGTAATGAAAGATCAAGATTGGACAAGTGGAATCGAACAACGGGAACAAAAAAAAGAAATTTTACTTTGCTATCTTTGTGAAATTGGTTGGCCAAGTGACATCAACATGAAAACGTTCGTCACAGATAAAAAAACGTGGTTCGAATCGATTTGGTTGTTTAGTCAAATTCAACGGCAGATAGAGGAATTTTTCATCATCAATGCTCACATTGTCAATGAATGGAATGCATTCAACAAAGATCTTGTTACAAATCGAATGCTTATTATACCTCGACCGCCAAAAGTGAATAGTTTCACTGTTATTCCATTGTGCAATTATCAGAAATATGAAAAACATACGAATCGATCACAAAGCTATGTATAAACTGACGAAATCATTTGGGCTGATACCAAAATACATCAATCCAAAACGGGAAAAGAGAATATGTTCAGTGAATCCTACTATAGACAACATAAAGCGGAGCTGTAGTTTTAACATCGATAAAATCAAGCAGATTTGCAAGAATAAACATTTTCATGACCAAATTGTCACAAATAGCGTTTCGGTGTCGGTTTTGTATGATTTGCCAAAAAAATCAATTGAAGAAATACAAAATCACCTTGAAAAGGTCCGTGAAATGATCACACAAATTTAAGCATGTTATCGCCATCGATCCGGGCATGAAAACGTGGTTAACATGGAGACCATATCTTATGACTCGCATAAAATTGATGAGACAAGGAATGGCAGTTTATGCCACACGTAAATACGCACGACTTGATGTCGATCATTACATCGAGTCAAATCGAAAAAGCGACAACACAGCAAAGATGCTTACCAAGAATGAGCCATCACTGGTATTTATTGAAGCCGCTGAATTAGCTGCCAATTCGCCTATTTGCATCAAAAAATGCAAGAGATGCCCAGGCACGCGAAAGCTCTTGACTTGTATAAAAAAACTCGGCCATTCATTTGTTGTGTTTTTTGATGAATATTTCACGTCGCAAACTTGTGCGAGATGTTTCGGCAGAAATGATCCAAGAACGAAGCCAGATCGCTTCAAAGTCTACCGAAACTGCCAACCAAATTCCGCAGCAGGTTTGCCATCGAAGATTACAACAAAGAAGAGCAAACGTGAGTTGCAGCGTGAGCGGAAAAAAGAAAAAGCAAAACGATCCAAAGAAGAGAGCGATCTTATACTCAGACCATTTATTGAGCGCAGAAGACAATAATGCTAACAATTCCAACAAAAACATTAGCATAGTATTAAGAAATCAAAAAAAAAAAAAAAAAAAACATTTTAACAATTAAGTTAAACCCAGCTAGGCTTGGTTATGTGGCTTTGCAAATGTACAGTTTAGTACGTACAAATAAATATGTACAATGCTGTAGGTACGATACATTGATTGGTGTGTGTTGTACACAGTTTTGTTTGGATGACATTCATTCAAAGTAGAGATGAGTGAAACTACGATCAATTTACCTTTTTAGGTTCCATTTGATAATTATTGTCGCACATATTCAAAAAACTAATGTAATTTTTTTTCAATTTTCTTTTGTTTCATGCACTTGGATTACGCCCGGAATTCTCTCTATTGTGACGATAAAATTGTTGGATCTTCGGTTAATCTCAACCCCAAAATCAACCTTGGATATATGCTTGAATCTGACGTATTTTCGTTACTAAATGTTGCTTGGGTATAGTAAGACGTACAAAGAAAATCATATATCAGACTCGAATGAGGGAACTGCTAGTTTATACTGCAGTTTGGAGAGCATTTCGTCTGAAGTTGAATCTCAACTGAAAAAAGATTTGGAATTAGCAAAAGAAAGCGAAAATGAGCAACGATTACGCGCTATAAGCCTTGAAAAGATGGTAAAACGCTTGGAAGAAGTTATCGAACGTGTAAGCAAGCAAGGTACATCTGACGTTGAAGTACTGTTAGAACGTAAAAATGAAAAACTCGAAGAAAAATTGTGTACAGTACAGGAACAAGCTACAATCGAAAAACAAGCATCAAGATCTGCTCATTTGCAGCTTTGGAAAAATGAAAAGGAACTGGATACTATTAAAAATGAGAAACGTTCACTGGAGAGAGATGTGAAAAAATTACAAGCTGAAACTGATAAACTCATACGTAAGATTGAAGAAACCAAAATTATTGCACAAAGTCGAGAAGAACGTATTAGAGAGCTTCAAAATGATTTGATGACACAGAAAAATGAATTACAAATCGAACGCAGTAGGTGGGCAAACGTCGATAAAGAACGAAACAAAGAGAAGATTCAAATTGTTAATCAAAATACGAAAATTCATAAAATGGAAATTGATTTGGATGAAGTCAGAAGTAAAATGTCTTTATTCGAACAACAGAAAAATACTTTGGAATTGAAAAATCAACAACTTACACAAAAATTGCGAAGAGAGAATGGTAATCTCGAAGACATAATGGAAAAATTGACCGAGAGCCAACAGAGCTACGAAACCGTTAGCAAAAATTACGAAATGTTGAAAAATGTATGTTCACTTATGGAAACGCAGCTTACTGAGCTTGAAGAAATGTATAATACACAATTGGAGCAAAACAAACAAAAGTCCATTTCAATCGATAAGCTTTGGGAAGATATTCATGTACGTGATACTGAATTATTGAAGCTTCGACAGGATATATCTGATGAGAAAACACAAAAATTGAGCATTCAACAGAAAAATTCAGAAATATCAAACGAACTAACTGAGCTAACAAATGCACTAACTGAATGTAAACATAATTTAAGTATAATGAATCGAGAACTTTTGGACAAAGCTGAATGTTTGATAAAGTGCGAGGAATTAATTGAAGTTCAAAAAGAAGAAATACAAAGCTTACAAAGCGTTAAACATTCACTTGATAGAGAAATCCTTATAGTTAAAGAGGAGAATTCAAAGCTTCTAACTGAACTATATATATCGAAGGAAAACTATCATAAATTGCACGTTGAATACACTTTGATGAATGAGAATAACAATGATTTAAGGAAAGAGCTGCAACAATTGAATGGCACAGTCTCAGAACAAAATAAGTATCACATACATCGTGAGATTAAGGCGGAAGCAACACAAGCACAATACCAAAAGCTTATTGACTATCTTCAAAAACGTGTTGATGAATTGACACAGAAAAAGAAAAAAACATTGGCGGAAGTCCTCTTTGGAAGCAGTAACAGCGGAGGAAATGGATCGAAAAAAGAAAATATTCCCCCAATTGTAAATCCAATTAATAAAGGCATTGAAAGGAATCAAACGCCTGCATGTCAAAAATCGAATACCGTAAAAACGAAAAATTCAACTGTTGATCGGTCAAAGAAAAATCGTCCAGGAAAATCAATAAATTCTACCATTGAACACGCAAATAGTTTGGATGAACAGAGCAGAAATACAAGGGAAAAAGATTCACTCAAAAGCAATAATTTGGATACACATCTTTTTGAACGGTCATCTTTTTCAAATAGTTCTGATGTAACAGTGGATTGCGTAGTTTGCAAGAAATGTTTTTTGAATGATACGATTTATCAATGCAAAAATTGTAATGCATGTGTTCATCAATATTGTCGTGGAAGTAATTTGAAATGCAAAAAAGCTAACCAGTCTTCACATTCGCCCTCAAAAAGTGAAGATATATCATCGCTGGATGATTTACAACATACTGAATATGTCGGTTGTACTATTTTACGGGAAACTGAATTCACCCCATCCTTGGAAATTACCAGCATGCACGAGATCGAAGAAAATATTTTATTAATTGGTACGTATCAATTCCAGTTCACATAAAATAGTTTTATTATTAGTATCTAGTCGCATAAAAAAAATTTTTTTTTGTTTTTCCAAATTTTATTCATAGGTTGTGCCACCGGACTGAAGGCTTACAATACCAACAACAAGAAATTAATCCATGTCGCTAATGTTAATAATATTATCGATATTGCTATCGTTCCGTGGTTTCCAAAATCATTTTTAATAAGTGAAAACGGGATGAAGTTATTACAGTGCGATCTAAAACATCTTCAGACACGAGCAAATGCATCCGTTTGCTTAAATACCGGAATGGACTACATTGAGTTGAATTTGGCACATTTAATGGAGAACTATCGGAGCACTGATCTATGGCGATTTATAAAAATCTTCGATAATACCAGTCGTGACAAAGAAATTACCGAACCCATTGCAATCGCTGCCACACATACACAAATTGTTATCTTGCGATATGATGTTGAAAATAAGCATTTTATGGCATTTCGATCACTCGATACAGCAACACCAGTACAATCAATTTATTTCACACCATTTACAGCCATTGTTAGTTCGGATAAATTCTTTGAAATTGATTTGAATACACTAATCTCGGAAGAATTCCTCGACATGAGTGACATAAGCTTAGAACATACTCTAGAATCAAACCCATTAAACATGTTTGAAGTAAACAAACAAGAATATTTAACATGCTTCGAAGATTTTGGTGTGTTTGTCAATGAATTTGGTTGTCGCACTCGATTAAAAAATCTACAATGGACAAAAAACTCCCCCAATTCATTTGCATACAGAACACCAATTCTGTATATCTTTTATGAAGATAGTATAGAAATTATGTATATCCGAAAAATGCATTTCGATAGTGCTGAATTAATAAATGATGAAAATGATCACGATCAACATAAAATACCACCATCAATTATAAATGCTAAAAATGCCAAATTTTTAGCAAATTGGAGCAAACATGGAATTTACATTTTAACAACATCCAATTTTGATTCTAGTAATTCGAAGAAAATTGTTCAACTTGATGGGGCAAAAGTTCTAAAAGTTTTGGAACGCATTGCTTCATTGGAATCTCTAAACTGACACAAGGTCTTAAATTATTTTAAACTCGTTTTGTTATAGTGGATTTAACCAATAAAAAAAACGATACATTATAAGTATAATCAATATATCAAAAACGTGTCTCGCGATTGATGTATCCTTTTCAATACTGTTGAATTACCCTTAAAAAACAAATTGAATTTTTATACATTAAGTAGTTTTCTTGTCAAAACTAAAATAAGTTTGAATGTGTATTGATATTTAATAAATTGATAAATGCGAAAAATAAAATGTTTGTTTTTTCTGACAATATAATCGTTTTTAATTTACTTTGATATAAATTGTACATTTGCATAGAATACATTTCAAACGTTTTTTGATTTCATCACATGCAGCAAATTCATCATTTGGTTTAAGTCTTAAAAACCATTGGATTTAAATACGTTTTGTATTTATAGTTAAGTGAATGATACTTAAATGTGTATTTGGATATAGCTAAGCTTCCTGACGTAATAACGGACGTATTTTATAAATTATTAATTCTGAGAAATTTCGAAAAATTCACATTATAAAACTTAATTCAGATAAAGTGGTGGGATATTTTTAAAAAAAAACAATTTTTTTGAAGAGATTAAATTACGTTTTTTGATTGATTTTTACTGCATTGTTCTGCATTTCATCGTTTCCCTAAAGTATTCATTCAAAACATACGAGAATTTGACATTGACGTTTGAACGTTTCGCTGCAATAATTTGTCTCGAATCCTATCGTAAGTGAGTTTTACAAAACTTGATATAATTGACATCTAACAATTAAATTATAATTGATAAATAATTGTCAATTATTAAGAATAATGTTTGAACCGCAAGAAATCCGATCTGAACACAAAGATGTTATTCACGATGTTTCATATGACTATTACGGACAACGAATTGCAACATGTTCAAGTGATCAAACTGTGAAAGTAAATATGTTTTTTATGTATTACACATAGACAGTTTTAAATTCTATTTTTCCCGGTTTTGAACTATAAATAAGTGGAAAGAAATAACAAAAAATCATTTTTGATATCTTATTGAAATCTAACTAATTAAACTTTGCTGCAATCTAATAATGCATAGAATTTACCTAGACAGTTTTTATTCAATTCATGTCTGACTTATAACACATAACTTATATTATATTTATATTAATGTAAAGGAAATAATTCGTATTTTGAAATAGATTTGGGATCATAACGAAAAGGGTGTATGGATAGTATCAGCAAGTTGGAAAGCACATTCTGGATCCGTTTGGCGTCTATCGTGGGCCCATCCAGAATTTGGAACCGTTTTAGCCACATGTTCATTTGACCGCACGGTTTCAGTATGGGAAGAAACTATCGGCGAAAAGCCAACACCTACAATGACACCAGTCAAACGTTGGGTTCGCCGCACAAGTTTGGTTGATTCCAGGACAAGTGTTACCGATTGTAAATTTGGACCAAAGTCGCAAGGACTCGTTTTAGCAACATGTTCTGCAGATGGCATTATACGAATATATGAGGCCCCAGATATCATGAATTTATCGCAATGGACTTTGGCATACGATGTAGCATGCAAAATGCCGCTTAGTTGTTTAACTTGGAATCACTCTATGTTTCGCGTACATGCTCCGATGATAGCGGTAATTGGATTTTTGTCTTTAAATATTTCTTTCAAAATGGTTAAATTATTTTCAGTAAAAAAAACTAAATTTCTTTAGGCCGGTAGTGATGAGGTACAATCCATTGGTGGAAACAATTCACGAGTTTTCCTTTTTGAATATAGCATTGTTGGAAATGGAAAATGGGCTAAAACAGAGTCAATAAATGTATATGATCCTGTTCACGATATTGCTTTTTCCCCCAATGTTGGAAGATCATATCACATTTTGGCCATTGCATCCAAAGACTTATATATATATAGTATTTCTCCTTCAATGTAAGTAAATGAATAAACCATCAATCCGTTTACGTGTTTTACAACTTAATTCCAGAAATGTTGTATGTTTGTAAAAATTTAATGGAATATCTTTTCTGTTTTATCGAATGTAATTCATACTCTGTAAAACGAAAAGTATTAGATGTTAAAAGGGATTTTACGATAGAAAAAATCCAAAAGGATTAAATCTTAATCCATTGGGATTTTACGTACTCTATACTCACAATATTAGCTATAATAGGACCAAGGCTCTCCATGCACCGCTATTGAGACCCTTAGTAGACTCCCGATAACCATAATAATTCAGATTCATGATTTGGATGCAACATCCAGTGTTGAACGCAATGTTCGTTTTGAGTTTTGTTGAGTCTGAAACAAAAAAATTGTAGCAATGTCATTTGTCAAATATTTCAAATCATAACCTCAAATATTCATGAAAATTTGTATCAAATATAACTTACTTTTGTTGGTGGTGCTGTTGCTGCTGCATTTTTTGCTTTTCCCTTTCCTCTCTTCCTTCCCATTCTGTTTCTTTTCTCCATCTGTCTCTGTTGGTATTTGGAAATTGATATACAGCGGCACATTCATTACAGCACACCGATCTGTATGTAACAAAGATTGCTCATTCATAGTTGTTCACCATGCAGAATACAAGATGAAATCACACAAAACAATTACCTTTATAAAGAATATTGCGACCGGCATTTGTATCACGGTTCCATGTGATAGTTTGTCGATAATAGTTACATTGCAAATTCTGTTCATAGGAACGAAATTTTGAAGCTTTACGTGGTCCATGGCGAGGCTTATGTCTTCGTTGTTGCCGCAAATGCTTCTTGATTTTATTATTATTATTATTATTATTATTATTACTGTACCAAACAGCTTTTCTTCGCTTCAAAGTTGGTTTATTTAAATTTTTTGAAAAAAACAATTGATTTAGATAAAATAGTTGATTCAATATTTGTATCGAAACAACAATCTATTGCCAATCCTAATGATTTCGGAGCAAGTCACTACGATTGTTGAACTACAAAAATGAATCTAATTGATTGATATAAACAATTATTGGTTAAACTAATGGTTTTTCCAAGACCTATGAATAATGTTACATCGTAAGAAAACGTCCATCTAGTGACTTGATGTAGAACTTTCTATACAACCTATGAGTGTGAAAGAGACAAATACGTCTAAAAGAGACGTACACACAAACATTACTTTGTACATAGCAGCATTATAGTTCTGTAATCAGTCATTAGATGGCGAATTTTTCTGTGATGACACTTGTTGTTAGTGTAAATTAGTGTAAAATCAATTTTGCTCATAGTGCCTGGGTTTTTCAAGCAATTGAGTCAATCTCCTCTTAACTACATTAGAGCTGACATTAAAATCTATTACATACTCATTCAAAAATTTTTCATTATAATATTTGTTGAATGTTTCAATTAATATATTCAAAGGCATATTTTTTTGATAGCCATTATTAACAGTACGAATTTTCAAAAATTCAAAATTTCTGACAGAATGATATAGAATTCTGAATTGAATCTTTTCCAAAAGAGACTCCGAGCATATTTCACCCTTGATTAACTTTAGGATGAACATTATTTGAGAAATATTTCTGCGATTCTCCAAACAAATCATTTGCAGCAACAGCAACCTATGTTCGTGCTTTGGTAGATGAAATCCTTTATTCCAGTTGAATCTTTTTTTAAAAAGATACAGCAAAAATTGCTTCTGAATTAAATAACATACGTTCTTCAGAACCATATTCTAAAATAGGAAGAACGTAACTAAAAAATAATATTTTTATTGTGTATGGGTCTTTAAAGTCATATGCAAAACGCTTAATGCAAGCCAATCTTGATTTACCTTTTGCCACCATTGACTCAATATGTGCTTTGAAATTAAGTTTCTCATCCAAAATCACACTAAGATCCTTAATTTGATCAACCCTTTCAATTTTTGATTCACCAATGTGATAATTAAAATCAATCTCTCTACCAAAACGATGATTTAATTCAAAAAATTTAGTCACTCTATTCAAACTCGAGTTCAATGATCATTTGAAGAGTATAACAATCATCAATTGAATCTATATGATGGGACAATCTAACATCATCTGCAAACGAAAGAATGGTTGAATTACCACTGAAATTGGGTAAATCTGCGATAAAAAATATAAACAACGTTGCAGCAATGGGATAGCCTTGACTTTCAAAACCATGCTGGATAGAGTCTATTATGTTTTTAATATGAAAATTCAAGTGCTTTGCAATTATCGAATCTAAAATTTTCGGAATCACATTTTGCAATGCCACACCCCTATAATTATCAATATTATTTCTCGATCCACTTTTAAATATCGGTTTTACAAAAGAAGATTTCCATAATTTAATGAGTGTATCAATACATTTTTTAATAAACAATTGCCATACCACGATGATCCATACCATTTTGAATATGATCTCTGCGGAATTCATTTGACGAATGAATATTGATTTTTTTATTATTTAAATCCTTGAATTCATTCACATTTATTGATGAATTGTGCGAACCAGAGGATTTATTTTTTTGATTTAGACTTCTTTTCATCAACCTTTTGACGTTATCCAGTATTTGAGTTCACAATGATTTCTTCAAATGGTTTAACCGCATAATTTGGTGACCAAAAATAAGGATCAGACAACAAATCACACATTTTTCTTTTCAATGTTGAAATTGTGAAACTACTATGCTTATTGTTTTTATATCTTCTTTTGCTTGCAAAATCAACATTATACGAATCACAATTTATTTTGATCTTCCCTGAAATCATGGCTACAATATTATCAGGTTTGAAATCATTCGGAAAATTAGAGATATGCAATGAATAAACTCCATTTAATGCATTGACAACTATTTTTTCCGCTATTTCTGGTTGTTTAACCTTTTCATTATTTGTCGTAGATGTTGTATAAAACTTAGCGTTAAAACATCTTATCAATAATGTCAAAATGATTCGAACTTGAAGAATCATTTACTTGATTTTTTTTATGATCGTTGAATCTATTCACTAAACCCGGTGTGAAGACATCACTATTGTCATCAGATAATTCGAAGTATGTTTCAGTTTTCGGGTTATTTTGTTTCATTGCACGAATTTCACTTTCAAGATCAAATACTTTGAGCGATAGGGCACTAATGCTTGATTCTTTTAGTTGATAATCTTTCACACTAACCAATTTTTTCGTGTGCCAACAACTTTTACATAAAGTAGCAAATGGTAAATCTATATCAAACAAAATATCCAAACTATTATGAATAGCATCATTGCCTGATTTCATATTCATTATGTCACATCTTGTTATGAAATTCAATATTCCGCGAAAATCCGCAATACATTGCAGAAAATTGATACCTTTATAATCACTACACTTAATGGACAATCCACTGAATTTTTCTCCATGGCAGTCCGAATTAACACAACAATGTGGTTTTGACATTTCATAACAACAACAAGTAAGCTATTTTTTATTTTAAAAAATAAAACACAGAATTTTTATTTACTCGACTGAAAAAGAGTTCCGAGATTAATTATAAATAATTTAATTCATATATAAATAGAATGTATACATTTAATTTGAAAAAAAGGAAAATTTTAGTCAAGACCAATGAAAAAAATAATCGTCAACATTGAGATTTAAACCTAACCTTTTGTTAAACATAAATTCTCAATCATCTCTAAATGTGATAAAAACATTTTCATACGCGAAAAAGCATGTTCACAAATATTACTGGAAATTAATGTAGAACATCCGTGGAAAATAATTAAAGACGTTCGCCTTTTTTTTATATTTGGTGCTCGTACACCGTGCTTCTGACAAAGACTGTTGATTTTCAAGCTTAACTTATCCACTTGTCGTTATATTTGCGTTTCTTTGCCCGAAAAATTGGGTACCTCGGAAATAATCCATGAAATAATTTTTATCCACGATTGCACTAAACAAATTTTCGATTTGTTCATCGCTACTGGTGTTGAAATAATGAAAGAACAAATAGTGGATGTTGAGTGTGCCGAGGATAAAACAACGTGTCATTTCCAATACAGAAAATGTGATTTGGTCACGGAATTGTTTTGTTTTCAATTCGTCGTTCACTTCTTCACCATCTTTCATTCGTACTTTCAAATCTGCTTCCAGTTCAAGATTGTATTTGAAACCTTTTTTGGCACTTTCCTTTATCGTTTCCATTGTGTTTCCTGGTAGCCTCGGAACCTTTTCGTTTTCTTTCAACCATTTTGATTTACTTTTTCTGATATGAATTCAAATGATGCCAACACTATTTATATGAAAATATTGCTGACCGTTGCTTTTCATTTTCTGATAAATAATCTAATGCCTAAAAATTAAATAAACAGGCAACCGAATATTTGTCAAGAATGTCAAAGCGTATACCACTGGATTGAATTCCATGGTGTTGCAAAGATTGATAACGATTCTATTGTTAAACTTCATCTAAGAACAATGCAACAATACGGTCATTCTAATAACATTTTATATTTGTTCACTGTAATTCTGAGGACTGAAAAACATTGGACAGAAATTTGCTAAATCAAATCCAATCAAATCTATAGCTTCATTGCTTAGCGGAATATAAGAACAAATAAACAGAACACTCATGCCGATAAGATGATACGATTGAATTATGTTTTTCTTCACAATATTTTTGAATATAGAGCCCAATATGAACCAAAAGCTTCTTTGGCAATTTATTTCTCAATAAATAATCAAATTAACAGTTTTCGAACACAGATTGTATGTAGTTGTTGTTATCTACGAAAACACGATTCCACAATAATAATAGGGGTTTTGTTATTCACAAATAACATTTGATATCCAGTCAAAATACAAATCAACTAATATAATGTGAAGTGAATATGTCTAACTCAAAATCGCGAAGTATTTATATATATAAATGGCTTACTGTTGTGATGAAATGATTGTTTCTTTTTGTTATTCAATGATTAACATTGTTGACAGCTAAGCTGTTACAGCTTAAAATAAGCATGTATATTTGGATAAGTACTTCTTCAAAAGTACTTTACACGTTCGAGTGTACTACTATATTTGTATAATAATACATTTAAACATTCAAATTTTTCATTGGTATGTTTAAAATGAAATCATTTTGTATAAAACAATATCAAAATTATTTCAATAATTTGGGATTAGTTTTTAGCACATTCGGATTTTTCCTATCATAAAATTCCTATACAATAAATTTAGGTCCTCCGTTATCTTTTTTAACTATAATTTCTTCTGTTCTACAACTTTTCGTTTAAAGCGCCATTTTAGCCTGTGCCGGACTCCAAAAGTCAGACAGCGGCCATTGCATCTCAATCATTTAACGTCAAAAAAAAATATTTTTATCGTTCAAAATGTCTTAATGTGATCTTCTAAAATCACTTGTTGCTATTATAAAAACCGAATTATTGAATGATGCCAATCCAACACCCTAAACTGGCCAGCATACAATTTAATTTCGGTCATTTTCCGAAAAAAATGCTTGAATTATTTTTTCAAACATCACTCCATAACCCTAAAGTCTACAATTTGTCGCCCAGCTCCTGTCTGAGTTAATTTGCATTCTCGATATATGACAGAGAACATCAGGTCAGGCGATGAACATCATATTTTTCGGGCACCAAAGACAAATGTAAAGTCAATTTAGTCCAACAAAAATATCATGTACTTCGTGCATGGTTTAATTATAGTAGCCGTTGGAAAATTTGCTACATTGTGACATTTGGAAGCCTGCGTATTTACAAATTATCAGTTAGATTAAGAATTTCTAATTAAGAAATTTACAAATTTTTCGTAATTCTTTGACTTTTATTTTATTGAAATCAGTGAAACAAGTGGTACCTCACGTCTAGAAGTACAAATCATGTCAAAATTTTCCGATCACAGTTGCACAGTCTGGCGAGTTTCTTGGAATTTAACTGGAACAATTTTGTCTTCATCTGGTGATGATGGATGTGTTCGAATGTGGAAAAGTGAGAAACATCGGATTATACAGTATATTCGTAATTTAATTTCATTTTCTTTCTTTACCAATTTAATTTGCAGTGAACTATTTAAAACATTGGAAATGTGCAGCAATCCTAAAGCAAGATGGCTCACAATCACCACCTTCTATAAATCCTTCTATATCTACACCAAGCACAACATTGGCAACAACAAAATATTACAAGCGTGGAAACCTGAGCCATCCAAATGAAGTGCTCTTACATTAGATTCTAATAATTTTACATTATTGAGATTAGAATTGTATCTTTTTTAAAAGAAAACTGGTGACATGTTAGATAACAAAGCAAGCAAATTTATGAAGTATAATGAAATAAAAGAAAATGGGAGAAAAGTTTTGTCTAATTGTCACCACAAACAAAGGAATTGTGTATAATTCAAAACTGCATTAATTATAAGCCATACATACAATAGATTTATCATTGATGTATTAGGTTTTAGCCTTATATAACTTTATCAATCAATATAATAAACTTCTTCTGAAATTTACTTAAGTTTTTCATTAAAAATATGAATTCTTTTTTACATTTTTTCAAAAGTAGATAAAGGTAATAAAAATTTTAAAGCACAGATTCAATTAAAATTGAGAAAAGATAAAAAAATACGACTTAAGTCGTAAAAATCAATTTTTACTAATTTACTTTATTTCATAAAAAAAAACTACTACATCACTAAAATAAACTAAAATTAAATATATAAAATTAATCTGTGCATATGGCCTTTTCGGAAAGCGAGGAATAATTTTTTAAATTAGCTAGATTTGGGCAAAATGTATCTTGAAACGTTAAAGTCCACGGTCATAACGTAATTACCATTATAAGTGTCAGACAATTTTTTTCAGGCAAAGATCAACAATTTCAAACTAAAGATTCAATTAAACTATGGAAAAAATGAAAAAACGACTATTTACTCTTTGACTTTATTTCATAATAAAAAAACTACTACATTACTAAAATGAAATATATAATATTAATCTGAGCATATGGCATTTTTTGTGTAAAATTCCTGTTAATAGGAATGGAAAAGAGATCACGGTGTAAAGTTTATTTTCCAAAAAATTACACAAAAAATGTCAAACTATAATATGATTCATCATATCTTTAAAAAAAACTATTATAAGCTGTATAAAATTATGATTATCCATAAATAGTTCACATAAACATACAAATGTTTGATACTTATTTCACAAGAATTATGCAATTTTACGTAAAAAAGTACAAAATTCTTATCTATTTCATAAAATGTAAACAATTTTGTGAGACTTTTTCGAACAGATGTAAAGAAATAAAATTAGAAAACGCGTGCATCAAAAATTTAAATATTACTTTTTCGCGAGATCAGTTTTCATGTTTATTGGCCAAGTAACACATATAATGTTAAACGTAATGTGTACAAAAATGTTATGTGGAGAATTATGCTCAAAATTCCAGACAACCCTTTCATATTTGGGCATAAATCTCGTAAATATATATGCACATTTTTATTCAAGAAATTTGTCATGTGTTTGGTTACTTGAAATGTATTAGATGGAAACAGATAATCAGACATTTTCTTTTTTTCACCTTATTTTTCAATTGAGAAAATGATTTCCAGATAGCCTTGATTATCAGTAATATTTTCCATGACATTTTTCAAATCACAAAATATTATCAGCATAATGCCACTGTGAAACAAGTTGGCTATAATGTAATTTTAAAAAAACATTTAATTTTGCTTCATTCTATTCCATTCATATGCACCATATTCGCGTTTAAATTTTTTTTTCTTTTGAACAAAACTATTTTTCGGTAATAGTTATGTTTCTTTATAATATGGATCAATGGTTCGTCATTTATATGTTTATTTTAAGCAACAATATGTCACACAAAAACGTGGTTTGAGATGTTGGCACTCTAAATTTTTTGTAAACATCTGCCCACTTTTATTCTTCACCCTTCATTCTTGGTGATTCAAAAACACTTTTCTTTTCGGTATTTTCAAAACTTCTGTTCTAATTATTTGCTTAACTTTCAAAGCCTGGTATCTTCATAACAATAGAAAATGCTCTTTAGAAGGTAGACACAAAATAAATCCATTTAAATGAATTAAGTTGAAATTAAAATTCATAGCACAGTTAATTTTTAAATTTGCGTACTCATTCTGATCCAAATGATACATAACCATTTTAAATCGCAATAGTTTATTGAAAGTATGTCTACAATCCAAATTGCACTAGAAATTAAAAGTCAAATGTTACAAAGCTAGACCAAGATTCTTGCCTATTGATTCTTTTAGCGACGCAAAAATAAATTTAAAGTGTTTAAATTTTTCTAAGATTAATATCACTTAGTAATAAAAATTTGAATTCAAATGTATGGATAAAAAATGTTTAATGATCAATTAAAAAAAAAAAAAATCTGGAATACCTAAATTGTATCTTTAGTCTAAAGAATCAATAAGCTGAACCGAATATAAATTGATTATTTTACACAATGGAACAATTTTCGATTCAAATACGGCCCAGTTCATGGCCTAATTGAGGGCTATATAATAGTTATCACACAAATATTTTCTGTACGATGAATGTGGCAGTAGTGTATGGAATTTCGAGTTAAAATATCTTTGTAAATACATCGAAATTTTCCGTTATTCACAGTTTGTAAATTAAAGGATGTTTGTTGTAAATTATAGGGTGAATCAAACCATATACAGATTATATAATAATAAATATGGTTATTTTTGTATACTTGTGTGATGGCATCTATTGTTTTGAATTGTTTTGTTTTGTTTTTATTTTCGTTAAAGTTTATAGATACACCTCTTTTCACCGCAAAGGGGAGCAAAAATCTGTAAAACTAATTTCCTCCTGAATAGTTGATATTTTCACAGTTTGCTCAGAATAAAAAAGCACCGTTTTTGAAGTAAAATATGTCACAATTCTTATTCAGTAAAATATGTCACAACTTGCACTATAATGCGAGGAAAATAAGTAATGATCAAAAAATCACGATTCTTCTTTTAAATTAAATGTTATCTACATTCTAACATTTATTTTCTCATTTCGGTTCGTTCTATTAAAAAATGTATTTAAAAACATGCGTTATCATCAGTTATTATCACATACTTATATCTCTTTTTGTTATTTTTCATATATAAATTGATTCATTTTACTTCCCTCATGCCATTAGTGCCTGAAGTATTGAAAAATTGTATATACTATAATATATTGAAGATATTCAAAATTCCATGCAAATATTTTTATGGTCGAAAAAATCAGAAATAAAATGCTTATATATAAGATATATATATATATTGTATATTGATTCAAAATCTACATTAAATGTCCGGCAATCGTCGTATAAACGGTCATTTTCGGTGCATTTGTCAGTGTGTAAACCTTCAAACATAGTCGATTTATTTAATTGTATTTTACTGAAAAAGTTTTTTGATAAAAATATTTGCAAAGAATCGTGAAAGGCCTACATTATTACATAATATTATGTCATATTAAAAAAAAAACATTAATACTTAATAGTTATGAAAAACTAAAAATTTTCATTTTTCGCGCAAATGCATTTCTTTTACACTGTTGTGTACATTTTTTTAAAAATTTTTTTGTAAAATTACAGTACAAAAATCCGGAAGCGAGTTGGTTGATTTTCATTTTAATTTACATTGTTTCATTTTGGATGTTGTCTAGTGCAGTCAAATAACGACTAGGAATATCAGATAAAATGTTTGGATCTGTGCAGGAAAATGCAAGATGACTACCTGAACTAGATGACTCATTATTTGGCTCATCAATGTCGTAACTGTTCAAATCAAATCCCATATCAAAATCATTAGCGATAACAGTAGTATATTCATCTGGTAGAAAATTAATGCCAATTGGTGTGCTCATGGTACTATTAGTGCATCGGCGGTTGTTATATAAACTTTCATTTGCCACAGCAGGTATTGGCATTTTCACAAAAATCTGATTTGGATCGATTGTGGCAAACGCTTTATGTATATTATTTGTAGACTTGGATGTGTTTGTGTTATTTATACAATTATTAAAATAAATACCACTGCTGGCTGTCATATTCATACTCGTATTACTTTTCAAATATGAACGACTAGCCGAATTAAGATTGGCATCAACGCTCAGAATCTCGTGAATATTTTCCATATCGTATGCATATTTCGACTCTGGTAATTTCGAATCATCAACAAATGCTGATTTTATTGTTTTGCCATCGTCAATATCGCCTATTTGCTGGTACATGTCGTCGATACCCATTTGAAGATTTCGATTTTCTTCATTTCCAAAACAATCTAAATCGTTCATTACACAATATGTGTCGTCAACGATACCAATCTTCTTGGTTGGCTCGAAAAGTATGTTTTCCAATGAATCTGGTCTTGTCGAAATCAATGAGTTCTCATCGTACAGCGTTGCGCTTTCTGGCGAATTTGGAATTAGATCATAGCCAAGCATACAATGCACCTTGCTGTTACCAAAATTGATTGAGTCATTATTTATCGAAAGCGGTTGCAAATGTTTATTCGATTCTGTAGTAGCAGTTGATGTAGCTGTGATATTTTTCTTCTTGGATACACGATTCCCATTAAATTTATGATAAAATGGTTTTCGGCCTCCGTTTGTTTCTCTAGTTGTATTTGATGGTAAAGTTGATAAAACTGAGGACGATGACGTATTTTTCTTTAAATTTGTTGATGTAGAACTTGCTTGTGATCCAGCAGCTTTTGAGCTTTTCTGTTGTTTTTTCTTGGGACGGTATTTATAGTCGGGGTATTCTTTAGAATGAAACTGACGCAAACGCTCTGCTTCTTCAATAAATGGCTGCTTTTCATTAGCTGACAATGATTTCCACTTTGAACCCAAATATTTCGAAATCACAGCGTTATGCATATCCGGAGTCTTTTGACAAATTTTCCGCCTCTCGATTTGACTCCATACCATAAATGGATTCATCGGACGTTTTACATGGCCAGGACTATGTTTTTTTGTCTGTAAATAAATTAAATAAAAAGAAAATAAGTGATCCTATTCACAAAATAGTTATCCTTTTTGTTTTTATCAAATTAAAATACATAGTCATGGCTTTTGTTTTCACTCGAAAACTTGTGAATTTTCAAGGGCTTTCTATAAAGCGCGTGAATACAAATGTGTTAGTATTTTCGTAAAACGAGCTACACTTTTAGTAAGACAGCTGTCGCTTCCCGTTACGGAAAAATATCAACATTTATTTCGGAATCTGAAAATGCATTCGTCTATATAGGAACATATCACAAAATGCGCAGTGAAATATCAGTCTGAAACGTTGTACTCTTGGAATTGATAATTTCTACACAGTAAGTGCCAGTATGTACGTATGTATGTACGTATATGTATGTTTGTATTTATATAGGCATGAATATTTGTATGTATCTCTGTTCATATTTGTGTATGTTATATACGTACATAGTACTATGATGGCTACCGTTGTTGTATTTATTTCTCTAAATCTTTGTCTTTCCCTCATACACTCATTTGATTGTTTACGAGAATGCATTTACACATGGTTACATTTTTAGCGTTATATTGGCATTGTGCAGGGAAATTATGATTAAGTTTTTGCGTCTTATTTTTCTGATTTGGTTTCATCTCAATTCAAAAAATTTTATAGATATAAAATGTTAGTTCAGTTTGACTGCATTAAAAAACTTATTCTGAACAAAAGATTTTCCGATAAATTATTTGAATTTTGTTGAAAATAAATTTCCACAAATGGACAGTTAATCCTATTTTTTATTAAAATATTATTATGTATTTTTAATCATGTGATTTTCTACAAAATACATATTTTCATGAAAAAGATTCTAGTAATCCTAAATGCTCAAGATTTTGATGAAATTATCCATAGCTCAAGAATAGATACAAAAATTGATCGAAAATTTGTCTAATGATACATTCTGCAAACTATATAAATAAGTGTCTTAATAATACACAATTTATAAGTATGGACAATGTCAACTATATTAAAAATTCCCTTGTTGTTGAATTCAATCAATCATATTATCTCCGGTAATGAAAGTATAAATATCATTTTTAAATTTAACGAAGCAGCTGATATGCAGTTGTTCCAATGCTATACTAAATGATCTCTGTTCAATTATTACCAAATTGTAATGAAATAAACTACTTCTATTAAAATCTTATAAATTCCCAATGAAAAAAATAAGGAAGTAAACTCTGAATATTTTCACTTTTTTATCTTTGGAGAAAAAACTACAAAATACTCATTTCTACGTTATTGTTTTTAGTTTCGGTTAACGAAACTAAGTTCCCTTAAAAGTAAATTATACTTATTCGTCGGATGAAAGATAGAAAGAAAGAAAAATATGAACATTTCCGTGAAATGCTTAATTGAAATTATTCTACTGCGGGTGAATGTGAACGAAATCAATATAACTACTATGTTTCAATTGTTCTGACTGTTTATAGAAACTCAAGGTTGATCACCTTGAAATTTCAGAGATCATTTTCGTATTTGCAAGCATTTCCGACGTCAACGATGTCGTTGTCTTTGCCTGAGATATCAGTAATTTATTTTATTCATTATTATTCATTATTATTATTATTATTTTTTTTTTTTTTTTTAAATTTTTGGACTTTTTGGGTTTTTTGTAATATCTTCAAATTTAAAACACTTCTCCGCTTGCAAAATAACTCATTGAGATTAAACTACCTAAAGCATATGAATAAAGTATACATTTGGAACAGTAGTTACATTTGTCCGAACAATTTTAATGGTGTTTTGTTGTACAACAATATATAAATATATATAGTGAGAGCACTCATATGGAACAATTATTTGTATATGTGTATTAACATCATTTGCCCTGAATTATATATATAATACTACACATTATACACATTTACAATTACGTGTAGACAACTATATGTATTTGGGTATTCACATATACTGTATTCCAAGAAGACAATTTATTTCTTTCGTTTATTCAATTCTTGGTGGAATCAGCTCATGTGTGAGTCTACTTTTTTTGTTATACTCTCATATGATGTTGCTTATGATGCTCTGAAGTATACTTTGAATATATTGTGCATGTATTCTACTCATATTACGCCTTTTTTCAATTCCATGATTCTGTTTTTTTTTTCGTTATTTGGATACTCAAACGTTTGTTGATGTTTTGGCTTGTTTTTATTACTTTAGTATTTATCCTTGCAGCCGGCCATTGATCTTATACAGACGCTTTTCTGTTGGTGTTATTCCAGGGCGTCGCACCATAATATATATATATTTTATATATATATATATATATAAATATATATATATGCTATTTGCCATCATGCATACACATGAATATACATGAAACATGATCAAGAGAAAAAAAAGTATATTTTTCCAAAGACGCATATATTCTATTACTATTTCTTTATTTTACCACATACTATCCCATGTATTAAAAAATAAACCGACATCATGACACAAAGAGATGAATCAATGTTGATATCCATTAGTGCGTAATTCTCAATAAACTCTCAACTTGTAAATTACGTTGTCTGATTCTAAAATTGTTGAATTCTTTTTTATTTTAGATATTAAATATGATACTTTGAAAAAATTATTCTTCCTCCAACTATAATTGAATACCCAGCGATGATCATTAGATGATAACTTAGACTAAGGAACTTTCTTGGTTTGAATCTTACGATCATAGAACATTTCATCTTACTAATACAGTAACTTTTAAATATGTATTGTTTACAGTTGAACTCCAACTATTAGTATAAAGATCTTCAATCATTAGTTTCCTTATTAATTAACCTAATAATTTATTTTAATTCCAATTGCTGTACAATTTCTCCTCTATTGTCTTATTAACTTGGTATATACGTTTGTTTTTGCGTCTACCTCTATAAAGTTTGCCGTTAATCTTCATGTTCGGCATCTAAAGTAGTAAATAGATCCTTTCGCATGTATATTTTCGTTATATGGTCGAGGGCATCACATATGTCTGCTTGTCTGCGTCATCACTCAGTAATAAGACGAATCCTTAGTTCATTGTTCGATTTATTTTTAAAACAAATGACCTTTTTATAGAGAGCTTTTATATAGGCCTTACAATAGCACTGCATTGTTATTTGCTAGTCATTGCAATATGCAAAGAACTATCAAATTAATTAAATTAAGTTCTTAAATTTGAATATGGGAATTCAAAAATCTTTCAAGTATTGGAAAAATGTACGAAAAAAATCAATTGCTACTTTGTGTACTTATTAATATATTTGCTTTGTTGCTTATAAACAAATGTTACTGAACTCTGGAAATTCGCTCGTCTCTTCTTCGCTTCAATTGCTTTTTCCATGATACCTATAATACTGTACTTCTTATAGTATCACTAGACTAGTTCAAAATGCGCATGCGTTTTCAGAAACACCTTTTCAGTTTATTATCCTTTCCATTATCAAATGATGAACTAGACGGTAATTTACATTTTCTATGTCTGTTATCTTACTTTTTCAACGTATTTGAACTTCTGTTTCATGATGCATTAATGTCAAGTAATTAGATATCTTGGTTTTCTATTGCACGGGTTAAAGCTTTTACATTACCTTCTATTGTATAGTTCCACCCTTGGAAAGGGCAATCGGACATCTAATCATTTCATTTAACACTTTAAAACGATAAACAAATGGAAGTTAAGCAGTTGATTTTGGTAATATGCAAGAAACTTTGAATTTTAGAAAATATGGTATTTTCTACGGGTGACCTAATTCTAGACTTCATATGGTTTTCATGGGCATTCAGTGTGTAGTTTTAACTAGAAGAAATTCAAAGACGATATATAGCAAGAAAGGAGCACCGTCCCGTAGTAATGAAGTATTGCGCTCATAATTGTTTTTATTATTAAAAGAGATGTAGTCGTCTTGCGGTTTGTTTTATACTGGTTCCGTTGTGGCCCCAAAAATATCTATGGGTATTATTTATCATTGCTCGAAATACATAATATATAACTACATACTATGTAATTGTTCATTGTCGATTTATACATTTTAATTTATGTCTAAAATGATTTGTAAAAATACTTAGTAGAGAAAAAGAACAAATACTGACCTGAGTGGCGTCCGTGTAAGGTGTATTGGACGTCTCTTTTACTTGCTGTGATCCAAAAACTGTTGAATCCCCATTATGATCATCACTGGCCAAGGAATTATCTTTCGCCTCAGAGTCAATTTCTGTTTGCAATATCGCTGTGCTTCCTTCTTGAGACTGCTGTGGAACCATTTTTGTATAAATCTTCGATTTGAGTTTAAGGATTTTATTATCTCTTCTAATTTGTAAAATAGATATATGCAACTTCTTTTATTAGAATTAGCTGTTTGTGACAAAGTCTGGTACTAAATATTGTCCATGCATTAGCGTATAGCTTATATTAAAAGTGCAATTTTATCAGTGTGTGCGCAGCTGTAGGCAGTTTCACTAAATTTTAGAAAACAAAATTTTCCAAATATTAAGAATATGGCATATTTGGACTGATTTTTCGGTCGATCGCTTCTTTCGTTGTAGTATTATATTGCTTTCGTCGAAATTATGTTATTCATTCATATCTATATTTGTTTTCATTTGTACGTTTATATGCCATGAAGTTAAGTTGGCTAGCTTAATTCCTATGGGAAAAAACGAAGAAATAAACAATTAAATTTTTGCATATATTACCCAATTTTTACAGAAGCAAAACATTTTTTAATGTGAAAATAGAGCACAGAGTCGTTTACACACAAAAAACGTTTGGGGTATGTTTATGATATTCATTGGTGACAATACATGTTTACCACAGTTGTATTTGACTCTACCACATGCAACGTAATAAATGTGACATAGTATTAGTTTGACAGCAAAACTTTTTCACAATGAGTCTGTTCGACATGCGCACATATTTATAAAAACTTGCATGTGGTAGAGTCAGATACAACTGTGGTAAACATATATTGTCACCAATGAATATCATGAACATACCCCAAATGTTTTTTGTGTGTAACAAATCAATCTTTTCATTTTTTGACTTATTAAAAACAATCAAATTAATATAAAAATTTGTGTTGATTTCGAGAGATTCATCCTTAAAATTAGTTTCATCATATAGCATATCCACCGCTTGGAATATTTAGAATAAAAAAGAAAAGAAAAGAAGAAGAAGATATATATATATTAGGGCGGGTCAATTTATATGAAGTCGAAAAAATCGTTTTGAGGCGCCCCCTGGCGGCGTTCTACGGACTATTCTAAGCAACTTTCCCCTATAAACCATATGTGATTTCGGAATTTCGAGCGGATTTTCACAAATAGGTGTTTTTCCCAATAAAAAAAATGCATCGTATTGAATCAACATTTGGCTTCTCAAAACAAATTCTTTCATCTTTGTTATGTGTATATGGGAGGTTTTTGGGGTCAATAAATTCATTTGTGATGTTTATTTTTACTTATGACCACCGCCAGATGGCGTTTCATGCATTTTATGCCATTTTTCGTTTCATTTTCGAGAAAAATGACGAATTTCCATGCATAAATCTAAAACTATCCCAAAATAAATCTTTTTTATTGCTGTTTTTGGATTCAGCAGCCCAAATTACATCTAAAATGACTATTCACAACAAAGTTTTAACGACATTCTTGAAAAAATAACACAAAAATTGGGTATCTCTTAAGAAAAAAATCAAATTTGCATTGAAAAAATTGGAAATATTGAGGAAAAAAATATTTTCCAATTTTTTCAATGCAAATTTGATTTTTTTCTTAAGAGATACCCAATTTTTGTGTTATTTTTTCAAGAATGTCGTTAAAACTTTGTTGTAAATAATCATTTTAGATGTATTTTGGGCTGCTGAATTCAAAAACAACAATAAAAAAGATTTATTTTGGGATAGTTTTTGATTTATGCATGGAAATTCGTAATTTTTCTTGAAAAAGAAGCGAAAAATTGCAAAATATGCATTAAACGCCTTCTGGCGGTGGTCATAAGAAAAATAAACATCACAAATGAATTTCTTGACCCCAAAAACCCCCCAATAACCCATAACAAAGATGAAAGAATTTGTTTTGAGAAGCTAAATGTTGATTCAATAAGATGCATTTTTTGTATTGGGAAAAACACCTATTTGTGAAAATCCGCTCGAAATTCCGAAATCACATATGGTTTATAGGGGAAAGTTGCTTAGAATTGTCCGTAGACTCCATGAAAATCCATGCTAGAATCTTCCTAGGGGGCGCCCCTAATCGTCAAAAGATTTGACTCGCCCTAATATATATATACACAGAAAATAAAAAATCTGCACTATTCACAACATTAGGTTGTGAAATGTCAAATTACAACATTTGTTATATGAAGATTGTGAATTATCCAATTTTTTACAACCAACCAAATGACAACAAATGTTGGAGAATTCACAACCTTCATATAAAAAATGTTGTAATTTGACATTTTACAACCTAATGTTGTGAATAGTGCAGATTTTTTATTTTCTGTGTATACACTGAGAATATTTAGGTTATGTTTTTTCCAACCATTCGTTGGAATGAACGTCATTCCAACCAAAATTGTTCATTGTCCAACAATGGTTGGAAGTTTTTATTTTTTTTAATACCAATCCTGGTACAACAACGAACATTTTTGGTTGGACGATGAAAAATTTTGGTTGGAATGACGTTCATTCCGACGAATGGTTGGAAAAAACATAACCTAAATATTGTCAGTATTAATATATACAGACTCTTTCAATCCTAACTGCTACGAGAGATATGAAAATTTTCTTAGAGAAACAATTGCGAGCGAAATTGCATCGCATTTTAATTTCGTATATAGTTAGTGATATTTCATGATAACTAAACTTTCCTAGAAGGTGCGATGTAATCGTTGCAAAATAAAGTATATACGTATGTTTACATATGCACACGTTGACCTATGATGGCGAGTAACAATTGTTGATATAACTTTAATGGATTTATTGAACGAAGTCAGGTAGTTATAAAAAAATTAAAATATAATAAAAAGGAATGCTTAGCAATTCAGTCTAACCAAAATTGTTATTAATACACTACATTAGTGCTAAATGCGTGTATTCAAAAAGTATTTAAATTTTTGCCGTATTGAAGAAATTGTTATTAGTTAACGTTAATCGATTTTAGTGGTCAGAATATCCATACTTAAAAATGATGAAAAGAACAATGATTAAATGCCCGAAATAATTCAGTTAGGTTCGGAACGGATTTGGTCAAGCATTTGGAAGAGGCTCCTCCTGCGACCTCTACTGTGAATATATGAAACATAAAAAGCAAACAAAAAAAGCAAAATAGAGTAACCATATTATAATATGATAAATCTGTATACTGTTCCTTGCATGCTTTAAACAAATATGTCCTTATTTAATGTATATAGGCCAGTTTGGTTTATTTTGAAAATAAATAGCCTTGATAAGAATTTAGTTGTGACAAATAGAAAACATGACATTTGATCCATAACTTTTACAATAGTTATCGTTAATATTCATCTTAAATGAATTTTTCTATCCTTTATTTATACCAACTAAACACGTGGAGCTCAAAAATGTCTGTATTTTTAAAAGAATAAATTGGAAATTTATAGTTTATATAGATATAATTTCTGAGAATACGCTATATATTTTGTAACCCATATGTTAACCGAGTCGACGAAACTAAAACTAATTATAAAAGAAATAATAACTTAAATCTGACAACATAAAACTATGTTCAAAACATTTATGTGTTTTAACGTCATACATAAAATATATCATTATTGAAACATGATTTTTACTATCAATCTAAAAAAGTTTGCAATCTATGATTCACAATAACTGCCCGTTACTACCAATGAATGTTCTTGAGGTGGAAACAAATATTATATATTTTCATAAACGCTGGTGAATTTCAAAATATTAGATACTTCCGATAGAAGAATTTAATTCGATTAACTCTAGAATGATATTGGCACTGGAACTTCCTTTTTGTGCTATTCGAAGTTCTGAAAATTGTTGTTGAGTATCAAAATAAAACAAAATTAAAATTAAATGAATGAATTTCTAATTTTTCAACCGATTTATATACATCAATGTACGTTTCACTAATTACAACAGTCTGAGCATCACTTGTGTTTATTCGATATAAAATTTCTAACAATACTGTAAATTATGGCAGTAAAACTTGTAGATATGGATGTGGATTATGTTGAAATAGCTTAGTACATATTTGACTTGTATTGTTTATGCATTTTTTACAAACATATTTTCGTATTAGTAAGAAATGCGTTCATTTACTAAATATATTTGAACAAAAAATACTAATAGGTTGAAATAAAACTGAAATATGTGTTCGACAGGATGGTTAACAAAAAAAAAATATTACATTAAATAAATAACATATTATCTGTTAGATTTCAGAATAATAATTCCAATCTCTTTTTAATTCATTACTACTATTTGTTTTTGACAAAATTTAAATTCATTGAATTTAGGTAGCAATTAAGCATAAGTAGAAATATTTTTTATTTAACAAAAAATATTTTGCGTTTTGTTTAAATCATCATATGTGGAAATTATTTGGACACGAAACATTGGTAAAAAATTCACTAAAGAATCACATTGATACAGTCTGTTAACAAGAACATTGTTTTCAAAGTAATTCTATGCATCATATATCATTGAATTCAATATGTATGTGCGTAAACAATTTGAAAAAGCACTTTATTAGCAAGTTTTTTTTCATAATACAAAAAATAGTGACAAAAATACGAACTAAAAAACCTAAGATTAGATATTAGTGCGATCACCAACTTACAAATCAAAAATTTTAAATTTTTTTTCCCCTTAAACAAGCATAAATCTAATAATTTACTCACTCGAATAGGCGATGAAATATAATCAAATTTTATTATATTGTCTTTATTACTGCATAAAAATATACTTTATGTTACACAACACTCGACTCATTTATTATTTTCAAATTTCAGTTTTTATAAATTTGAATGTTTTCATATTATATTGTATGGTATTCACTTTCTACGATTCTATTCTCTTCAACAGCTGTAGTTCAACTGACTGGTTCGATATATGCATTTGCTTGTATACAAAAATAACCTAAGAGCACAAGGCAAAACAATAAACGATGAAAAAATATAAGAAGTCAGCTGTTTTCTATGCTTGTTCCCACTCCGTACAATTATATACCTAAATATATACTTTGTTGTACTGACAACACCATATGTATACTATCTTTCACATTCTATACAGAATAGATTCGTATATATATATATATTGATCATGTATATTTGTTTATATAAATCAAAGTTTTAATTACGCATCAAATGTTTTAGAAACAGCATCACACACAAAATATACTCGTGCCCACACACACTACAGCTTTTATATACCTCAAGCAAGCAATACCAACAAATTTGGGTGATTGAACGGGCCAATTCAATATATACATCGATACAAAATGGACTCATTTAAAATTTCATGAAATCAAAAGATTATCGAAATTCAACATCATTCATGCCCTTTACGTTTGATTCTTTGCTAAAAATTTTTATGAAAACATAAATCCTACATAATTTACTAGTAATTAAAGAAAATTATATTATATTAATGTCAAATATCTTTACAAACATATAAAAATTAAATTTCATAGCGTCCATAGATTATTTTATTTTCTTTTACTTTTTTGTATGTAAGTGTGATGTTGTGAACTCAGTAACTTTGTATACCAAATGTCGTTGCTTTGCTCGAACGCCTTTGCTTATTTTTGCCAACGACTTGGACATTTTTACATACTACATATGCGTTCTACGTCACAGTGAGTTCGAGCAACTCTATTATGAGTCTGTGTTTTCTATATAATCAACTGTTGGAAATACAATTTATCTTTTGCAGAATATACAGGGTGTCTATCAGTTTTTTGTCGATCCGCACCAGGTATTTGATTCACTTTAATTCTGTTCAACCGAAAATTCCCACACTGTACAATTTACTTATAACAATGAATTTCAACGTTTCTCCTTCTAACCCATATGATATGTTTTTATTTCCCCTGACTATTTTTATATCATTATTTACATTGATGGTATAAGAAAAATTTCAATCATTTATATTTCATATGCTTATTGATTTCAATTGTGTTTTCAATATCGATATGCATTCTTGACAAAAAAAGAAAATGTTCGTTGTTAGTTTCTATTTTTCATTTAGTATTGAGACATTTTGCATCTCTTATGACAAAAAAAGCCTGCAGCTTAAAATATATTTGCATTGCAGTTCCTTCACATTTTCTGTATTGTTGTTATTTTGAACAAACGTGTTTCTTCTTGGATAAAACGAAGTAAACAACATACATATAAATACATACATAATAGACATCCAGGTACAATATTTTTTATGTATAATGTACAAGTGTTTATACTTCATCGAATAGAAAAATGAAAGAAAGGAAAAAATCATTTTTGGGTACACTGGCAAAAGAAAACTTTTGTATACAAAACCGAATTTTTTAGAAAATTTGTTAGTAACATAAAACGTAATTTTATATTCTATTCCAAAATTATTGCGTTTCATTCAAATTCCTAATAGGGAATATCCCTGGAAAATTACGTTTTGATTTGCTATCCAAAATATCTTTTTGGAATAAATTAATGAATACATTCATAGCTCATGGTATTGTATTTAAGTGCATTTAGTAAATGCCATTTATTCATAAGTAAATTATTTATTCACACACATGATTCATGTATCGATATAATCAAATATATAATCATGGGGCTATTCAGGGTTCTAGTTTTTGTTCATTTTGTTAATTTTGTTAATTTTTCTAGTTTACGTATTAATGTCGTTTTACGTAAAAAGTATCGATGTCAAATTTCATACGGTATGTATGATAAGGAATAGTAAAGCGATAGCAATAATAACAATATCTAAGAACATACACAAATATATTTTTTATTTGGAAATAAACAATTTTGACAAATTCCAAATCTGTGCAAATCGCGGAGCACAATAAAATATTTTCCAGTATTGATTAAATAAATAAAATTATCTCAATAAAAAAAATCTAGCACTGTAACATTTCTTTCGTGTATTTCATTATAGCGAAAATTATAAAATGGTAGAATACTCTTGAGTGACATGAATACGTATATCAACAGACCATCCAGCATGCCCTATAAAAGGTAACCAAGCAGGCCGAAGTCATTATTCAAGAGTGCAAATACTGTAGACTGCAGTCTTTTAAATGATTCTTTAAATAATTTATTTTTTATACAATTTTTATAAATATTCATATTTAAAAAACACAAAATTATTCAAGTTTATTTCTATGCTATTTAAATTATTTATTTAATAACTTGAAGCAACGCAAAGCTTTGCAAAAAATGATGTTACGTTATTACGTAAAGTGACGTTCTCCTACAAATAAAAATTTGCTAGTTTTAAGTTCGTGAATCGCCCCATGTATTAATGAATACTTATATACTCACTTAATACAATCACACTACATCATTGTAAACAATTGGTATTATTTGAAGCCGCAATTTCATATGGTTTTGTTATGATGATTTTATTCTATTGATGATTTTAGATTTAAATAAAACTTTACGAATAACAAATAATAATAATAATAACAGCACATTTTGATATCGCTATAACCATGATGCATAATTGCGCATTGTTTATCTTCGATTTTTAACATTATTTATAAATATCATTATTCTGTATATGATCTGATCAGATCATAAGATATGCATTTTTTACAACAAGACCTACATCCAGGTTAAAAGAGATAATTAAATTCTTTTAACTTTTTTTTAATTAATTAAACTAATCTAAAACACGTATCATAACTTCAGTAAGAAATTGTTAACATCAATGAATATTCGGAAGAAAAAAAAAATTTTCTGGGACTGTTAACACATCTTAAAGGATGGGAATGAGAAGTAACACATAAATTTTCTATTCATCATTAATATTAAACATATCACATATAGGAACTGCTCATTTTTGTCCGTAAGGTCCGATGCAAGCATATGAAGTTTTGGGAATGCAGCGGACAAGAAGTGACACCATTATTTTGCGGCTTATTCCATTTGGAATCTCAAACGATGAAAATGTATTATCATTTCTATCTAAAAACTCTGTTCTTATTCCTTTCTAAGATTTTTGAGTTCATGGAACTGAAAATTAACTTGATATCTCAACATTTGACACCAAACCTACGCACTCTAAGGTTAGATTTGAATTCAGTGACCGTAAAAACTTCGGAAATGCTTCATAGACAGTTTTTCTAGTGTGAAGAAACTATACAATTTCATGCTTATTGAATAGACGATTTAACGTGAAAGGACCTGGTAACCTGTTTTAGTATATATTTATTGCAAATAAATGGATGTACAAATATAAGTTCCCGCTGCTTGCCAATAGATGGCGCCACTTTTTATATATACTGAATTTATACCGTCGTCATATAGTTATTTTCACCGGAAAATGTCTTATTTTGAACCAAATAAGCGTCATTTGCGAAGACAGTTGTATTTCCTGTCAAGAAAAGTGAAAAGAGCAATAATTTTGCATCCACTGTACACTTGCAATGAAGAATGAACCTTCTCCATTGCTGCAAGCAAAAAAAAATTAATTTGATCATGACATTTTGTTGATTAGGGGGTGTGCCAATTGTTCTTCTGAAAAATGGGATTTTCTCATATTTTCAAGGATGGGAACGACTGCATTAAAAGGAGGTGAAAACTCATAAAAGAGTTCGTGCTACTCTTTTTTAAAATTTACCCATTAATATTAAGAAAATGTGGACAACAATGTCATTAGAATTTACAAAAACCCAAAAAACTAGTGCTTCAGGGCTTTAGGGCATGAAATCAATAGACCCACCCACCATAGAGACATCTAATTTTATCAATTTACGACTTCAAAAATTCAATAAAAATATTCAATTATTGAAATTATTTATATTTGAATTTAAGTAATTGATCTTATTTGTCTAAATGTCTTATGTTTTCCTAACATAAAATCATTTCGTATCAAATGGAATTGAATTATATTTTTGCTTCAAATGCAACCAAATTTTAGATGAAGCATGCATTTTTTTGAAAGTACTCATAACAACTTGATTTAACAATTTCAATTTTCGATTAAGTGCTTTCAATAAAATTTACTGAATTCAAAGTTGAGAATTTAAAAGATTTAAATTTGATCAATTTTAAATAGATACGGTTTTGTCAACAGCTTGTAATAAAAAAAATTATGCTACGGTTTTTTCAAACATTATTTACTTCAAATGATTCAACACATCATTCTTGATAGTTATGAGAACATCAGTAGGTACTATGTGCCCTGCGTTTCACCGCATTAATGAACATCCCAAAAACAATCAATTTCTTTACGTGTTATGTTTACTCAATATTTACCAAATGTGGGTTTTGTTTATATAAAAGCCATTAAAAAGGTGACTTGAACAACACATTTTGAGTCGTTTTTCTTCCTATAAAAATATTCATACGGAATAATAATATCCGATATTTTCTTATTTTGTATATCAAGAATATGTCTCATTTGCACTCAGCAATTCATACACTGTGCGAACTAATTTTACCGACACTCACATTTTTGAAAATATCTTCACAAAATGAAAAGATCAATTTTTCATTGCAATTTTAATACAAGTTATTTACTAAAATATCACAAAAATATTATCTCAAAAAAATGTGTATTTATGGTATTTTTTTCGATTTTTCGATTGTTTGTTTCCAAAAAGTGCGAATTAATTTTACCGACACTTGATATTTCGAACGAGACAAATGTATTTTTCTCAAAAAACCCGGTTAATATTTGGTTTATTTACCCTTGGCATCATGTAATGCGATGATTCGACCTGGTAAGCTGTCATACAGTGATTCGATTTTGGCCTGTAGGTTGTTTCGCCAAGCCGCCTCGATGGCCACCGTCAATTCATCTTTGTTGTTTTATTGCCGGTCTTCTTTGTGGACTTTTCATGCTTAAATTGAACAGACGTTCTCGATGATGTTCATATCTGGTGATTTGGCCGGCCAATTGTCGAAAAGATTGATTCCACGCTGTTCAAGGTCGGCCAAAGTTGGCCAAAGTTGACCTGGTCACATGAATTGGAGCGTTGTCTTGTTGAAATTGCCAGCCTAAACCAGCGCATTCATAGCCATATGCTGGAAAATGAGGGCCGACCATCTCTTGGTACTGTATTGCGTTCATTCTGGTTGAAATGAATGACAGCGGCATCTTTGTCAAGTAGCCAATGGCACCCCACACCATCACAGAACCACCGCCATATTGACGCTTACTAAAAATCTTTTCTTGTGTGCGTAAATTGTGCCAATAATAGGCAAAGCCATCTAGACCATTCAAATTAAACTTTTTTTCATCGGTTTGTCCAATGAATGTGATCCAGAGCGAACTCCTTACGACCCTCAATATTTGCTGGAGACAACATTGGCTTACGCTTCATTTTCTTGTATTTTAGACGTTGTGAGCCGCTTAAAATCTTTTGAATACGTCGAACACCAACAGAAAATTGCTTTCAATTTTTTAGGAAATTTCTAATAATACCTCTGCCTTAACCTATTTCCAATGCTATCTGACGGTTTAACATTTTTTTATAGTCTTTCAATATAGAAATTTTGGCCTTTTCGGCGTCAGTTAATAGTTTACCGTGTCCCATTGGTGACCGATTGTATTTTGGATGACAACTGTGTCACAACTATTGCGAAATTGCATTAATAGACGTGGAAAGATGCATAAAGGTAAATCACATCATAACGGATCGCAAAAATTTAAGCAACATTGTTTATTTCGTTCAAAATATCATGTGTCGGTAAAATAAGTTCGCACTTTTTTGAAGCAAACAATCGAAAAATCGAAAAAAATACCATAAATAGAAATTTTTTGATAATGTTTTTGCGATATTTTAGTAAATAACTTGTAATAAAATTACATTGAAAAAAAATCGAAATCTTTTAATTTTGTGAAGATATTTAAAAAATGTGAGCGTCGGTAAAATTAATTCACGCAGTGTACAGCATTTTAAATCTCAATCGCTTGAAAAAAATTTCTAAATAAGCAGAAGAATGATATATATGAATAACTTTTTGAATCCATAACATTGAATGTCGCTTTTACCTTAAATTATACGCTAATTTATTGCATGTAAAGAGATCCTAATCATTGTTGATTTTTTCCATGCGATTACAATCGCTACTTTGGATATACGGATTCTAAAGTAAATTAAATAGGACCAGTTGAAGTACTCAAGCAATAAAAAAGATTCTGCAATTAGTATTACCACATGTAACTGTTCGCGTCAACTTCATGATAAACTTTCCCCGGCATTTATGTAGTTCTGTCACAAACATTCACGCAAATGTACGCCACATTTTCATCGCTTTAGTTTGGATTGTTTGCGTTTTTCGTGTTTTTGAAATATCTTTGTGAAAACTGTGGTTAAAAATTAAATAATTTATAATTGAATACATTTTTGGCTGGCAGAAATAGTCCGTGTTTAATATTGCCACAATGTATTTGTACAATTTAACATTGCAGCATTCAACTGCAATTACACATGCTGTTCATGGAAGTTTTTCTGGGACTAAATCTCAAGAAATTCTTGTTTCGCGCGGCAAAAGTTTGGAATTATTGCGACCTGATCCAAATACAGGAAAAATGCATACGCTCCTCACAGTTGAAGTGTTTGGTGTGATACGATCATTAATGACATTTCGTTTGATTGGAGGATCAAAAGGTAAGCTATATATTTGAAGAACTATAAATGGATGTATTTTCATCAAGTTGCTTTTAAATTTTCTAACATTAAAACATATAGATTTTGCTGTAGTCGGTTCTGATTCAGGAAGAATTGTTATATTGGAGTACATACCATCAAAAAATATATTGGAGAAAGTGCATCAAGAAACATTCGGAAAATCTGGATGTCGTCGAATTGTGCCAGGTCAATATTTGGCTATTGATCCAAAGGGTCGTGCGGTTATGATAGGAGCTGTTGAAAAGCAAAAGCTGGTTTATATATTGAATCGTGATTCAGAAGCGCGATTAACAATTTCGTCACCATTGGAAGCACATAAGTCAAATACATTAACATATCATATGGTTGGTGTTGATGTTGGTTTTGAAAATCCAATGTTTGCATGTCTAGAAATTGACTACGAAAAATCTGACGCTGATCCATCTGGTGAAGCAGCTCAGCAAACACAACAAACTCTAACTTTTTATGAACTTGATTTGTCATCAAATCATGTGGTTAGAAAATATTCGGAACCATTAGAAGAACATGCGAATTTTCTTATTTCAGTACCTGGTGGTAAAGACTAGGGGCTGAGAACCCTTTATGAATATATATATTTAGTAGATATTCAGGATATTCACGCGATATTTAAATATTTATGAGATATTTGCTATACTCAAAAATACACACCATATCATACATATTTGAAATATCTAGTGAATATTCAATTCAATTTTATCAATAAATTAGCATTTGTGAATATATTGTTGATGGCAAAATAAGTATTGCTTTAAATTGAGATTTGGTAGCTGAGATCAAGTCAACATTCAACATGGTGACATTGTCGACACAATCAAAATCATGGACGGAGAGAAGAAAAGAAACACAGCATATTCTAAAAATTGGTGAGTATATTTGCTTTCCTTTACATTTACATTTATATCATTTACACATTTCATAGTGTACCGTTTGTAAAATATTGTTTGCATTGTAACACAAAAGATAGTCTGTGTAATGGTAAAAGAAAATGGGAAAGAGAAAGACAAAAAGAATATGCATATGTCTTACGCACTGAAGTATGCTCAACAGCTGACCAATGATACAAAATCGTATTGAGATTTCACAACCAATACACAGACTCGCATTTACAGTTTCGGCAAAAAAGTGAATACGGAACACGGCACATTGCATAAACTATGAGACAATGCTAACGCATTTTTCATTTGTGCATCATTCGATTGTGAAATTTCATCTGAACAATACGTACATAAAAGCCGCTCTATTTCAATGCGCATAAATTTGGTTTTGGAAACATTTTTTTTTTGTCTCTTTACGAAAAGTGTTTCATAAAACATTTTGTTTTTTACTTTGGAACAACATTAGTTTTGGTGCATTGAAGTGCGTGAAAATAATATTTTATCGCATTTTTTTCTTTATCATATTAATTTTTTGCATAGTCTTGTGAAATTGCCGGCTAAAGGTGACATCGATTATTTTTCAAATGCGTGTAAATTGATTTGTTGTTATCATTTCAATGCGATGAACCGTTAGATGCTCGACACGAACAAACGTGTTACATGGACATTTTGCATTTGATACATTGTAACGCAAATATAATATAATATATTATATTATTATTGTATACAATACTTTTGCTCTGTTATTCTAGGCACCACCAAATCAATGCCCAATTCTCATCTTTGTTGAGTGAGTTTGTATAGCTTGGGCAGCACATTTTTGGTGTTTTTTTTTTTTAAGTGGCACGGTTCACCAACGATGAAAAGTCGTTATTATGCTTCGTACATCGGCTACAAGTTGAGAACATACAAAGAAGCAAATATCAGGTTAAATACAAACGGCGTGTGGTACGACTTTCATTTGATAAATATATTTGCACACAAGCAACGTCACACGAAATTTGTCTTGAAATGACTGGTCTGAGAAAAGAGATTTCATTGAGGGAAAATCGAACAATCGTATATGCACTTGGCAATGCATAAGCTTGCCGCCAATTCTCGGATTAAAGGACATTTACGGTCACCGAAGCCAGCAATCACAAAAACAATGGACGTTTTGAAAATTAACATCATCAAACGTGGGACATCGATGCATTGTAGCCGATGCGGAAATATGATGGAGAGAGAACGAGAAGTGGCACGTCGAAAAGGATTGGATAGATACAACATTAAGGATCGGTATGTTGTTTTGTTTAGTTTAGTTTTGTTAATATACAATACATTTTTAAAAAAAATTCTGTTTAGTTTTGTAGTTTGCAACAACTGTCCAATGGCCCGAAATACAATTCTACCAATCCCAAATGAATGACGTATTAAAGTACATCACAATAATCGCAAGAAAATGGGTGCAATTCCAAGACCACAGACACGCATTTATAATCGTGAATTGCGATTCCATAAGAATGGTATTGTCATGGACCGTGATCCAGAGTCAGGCAAATTACTAATTTGCATTACTCGCTACAATTACAACTAAATAACGCAAAAAGTAATTCCGTGCGTTACTTTTTGCGTTATTTAGCGGTAATTGTAGCGAGTAACGCAGGATTAGTCAAAAAATGTAGCGTAAGTAAACAATGCAAATTATTTGTGTAGTGCGAGTGGAACGAAAACCATGCAAACATGATGAGTGAACGTGACAACTATATGTTTACATGTTTTTCGTTCCACTCGCACTACACAAATAATTTGCATTGTTTACTTACGCTACATTTTTTGACTAATCCTGCGTTACTCGCTACAATTACCGCTAAATAACGCAAAAAGTAACGCAATAAATTTTGTAATGCAAATAAATAATTCGCTACAAATAATGCGCGTTATTAACGCATTTTTTCGTTACTGCCTGACTCTGCCGTGATCACAATGCATCACGGAACATGATATATAAAGGATTATGTATGTTACGCCATCAAGCAATTGATCCCGCTGTTTCTCAATTTGAGCGCTGTCCAATGGAGACAACTTCATGGTCCAGCAGTTCAAGTGAATCGCCCAAATTAACGCAATCGAAGGAAAGCCGTGGTCGTTCTTTAACCGGTAAGTTATATTTCTCTAAATAGAATTTTGAATTAGAAACATAAGGATTCTTTGTTTATAATATTGATATTGCAAAAATAGTATAGAATATCAATTATATGTTTACGTTTATATTATTTTCTAATCTGTTTAGGAAGTGACCTACGGACCCACCTCACTATTATGGTGAGGAGTACTATTCTATAGTAAGCTAATTTTTTGCATATGTATATTTTTTTTTTCAGAGGAATAAGATCGCGATATCAGCCACTATACCAAATCTCAAATTTAAACAATATTTTTAATAATAATCATATGTTTAGCATATTTATGATATTTAGTATATTTATAAAAATTCACAATATTTGCAATATTCGCAGGATATTTACAATATTTATTTTTATTTACTTTCGTTCTTTCCCCCTCAGGTAAAGACGGACCATCTGGCGTATTGATTTGCTCGGAAAATTATTTAACATACAAAAATTTGGGTGACCAACATGATATCCGTTGTCCAATACCACGAAGACGAAATGATTTAGATGATCCTGAACGTGGAATGATCTTCATCTGTTCCGCTACGCATCGCACAAAGTCAATGTATTTTTTCCTTGTTCAGTCGGAACAAGGTGATATATTCAAAGTGACTTTAGAAACAGAAGACGATGTCGTATCGGAAATTAAACTTAAATATTTTGATACAGTTCCACCTGCTACGGCAATGTGTGTTTTAAAAACTGGATTTTTATTTGTTGCTTGCGATTTTGGAAATCAGTAAGAATTCATTAACATCATTTTGACCAAATATGTCAATAACATTTAACATTTTCCCTTTTAGTTATTTGTATCAAATTGCACATCTAGGCGATGAAGATGACGAGCCCGAGTTCAGTTCAGCAATGCCATTAGAAGAAGGTGATACATTTTTCTTCGCACCGAGATTATTGAAGAATTTAGTGATGGTAGATGAATTACATTCATATGTACCAATATTGGGATGCCAAGTCGCTGACTTAGCTAACGAGGATACACCGCAAGTGTATTTATTGTGCGGACGAGGACCACGATCCTCATTACGGGTGTTACGGCACGGATTAGAAGTGTCAGAAATGGCAGTATCTGAACTACCGGGTAATCCAAACGCAGTATGGACAGTAAAAAAACGGGCTGATGGTAATTACATACATTATATTGATTAGCAGCATTTTTATGGAAAAATATAATTACAATTCAATAATGCATTTTTAAATGTTTATATTTAGATGAATATGATGCATATATTATCGTGTCTTTTGTGAATGCCACTTTGGTGCTTAGTATTGGGGATACTGTAGAAGAAGTAACAGATAGTGGATTTTTGGGAACAACTCCCACATTGTGTTGTTCATCGTTAGGTGATGATGCTTTAGTACAAGTATATCCAGAAGGCATTCGTCATATTCGTGCAGATAAGCGTGTAAATGAATGGAAAGCACCTGGAAAGAAAATAATATCAAAATGTGCAGTTAATCAGCGACAAGTTGTGATTGCTTTATCAGGTGGTGAACTTGTTTATTTCGAAATGGATCCCGTAAGTTTATGTGATATAGTTCATTTTTATTTTCAATTTTTATCCGATTTCATTTTTAAAAATAGACTGGTCAATTAAATGAATATACGGAAAGAAAACGCATGCCATCAGATGTTCTATGTATGGCTCTTGGAACCGTACCATCAGGTGAACAGCGTTCCTGGTTTTTAGCCGTTGGATTAGCTGATAATACTGTTCGTATCATATCATTAGATCCATCTGAATGCTTATCTCCAAGATCAATGCAAGCCCTGCCATCATCACCAGAATCATTATGTATTGTCGAAATGGGTGTTGCAGATTTAAATGAAATGGAAAGTGGAAATACTCAATCAAATGGATCATTGCATTTGAATATCGGTTTGAGTAATGGTGTTTTGCTTCGCACATCTTTAGATCCTGTAACTGGCGATTTGACAGATACGAGAACTCGATACTTGGGATCTCGCCCAGTTAAACTATTTAGAATAAAAATCAAAGGATTTGAATCTGTCTTGGCAATGTCTAGTCGTACATGGTTGAGCTACTATTTCCAAAATCGCTTTCATTTAACACCATTGTCATATGAATCACTCGAATACGCTTCTGGTTTTTCCAGCGAACAATGTTCAGAAGGCATTGTAGCAATTTCAACAAATACTTTGAGAATTCTGGCCTTAGAAAAACTTGGAGCAGTTTTCAATCAAATTACTTTTCCACTTGAATACACTCCGCGTCGTTTTGCTATTCATAGTGATACTTGTCGGCTTATTATTGCTGAAACTGACCACAATGCCTACACAGAGGACACTAAAACGGTTCGAAAAGTACAAATGGCTGAAGAGATGCGAGAAGCAGCAGGAGAGGATGAACAAGAATTGGCAAATGAAATGGCCGAGGCGTTCATTAATGAAGTTCTGCCGGAAAATATATTTTCAGCGCCAAAAGCTGGTGTTGGCATGTGGGCTTCAGTCATTCGCATTATAGAACCAGTTCATGGGCATACAATACACAAAGTGAAACTGGCACAAAACGAAGCCATTGTGTCTATGTGCACAGTAAAGTTTCACACAAATATAGAAGGGAAAACATACTTGGCTGTTGGTATTGCAAAGGAACTCCAATTAAATCCACGCGTTAGCGTTGGTGGATTTATTGATATCTATCGCATAGATGTTACATGTTCAAATCTGGAATTCGTACATCGTACTGAAATGGATGAGGTGCCAGGAGCATTATGTGCATTTCAAGGCAAATTAGTAGCCGGTATTGGAAAAATTTTACGTATTTACGATCTTGGTAAAAAGAAACTTTTACGCAAATGTGAAAACAAACATATTCCAAATCAAATTGTCAATATTCAATCGATGGGACAACGGATTTATGTGGCCGATGTTCAGGAATCGGCATATTTTGTTCGATATAAGCGTGCTGAAAATCAAATAATAATTTTCGCCGATGACACTCATCCACGTTGGATCACAGCGATGACATTGCTTGATTATGATACAATTGCTACGGGCGATAAATTTGGTAATATTTCAATTTTGCGTCTTCCTCACTCAGTCACTGATGATGTTGACGAAGACCCCACAGGAACAAAATCTTTATGGGATCGAGGATTGCTAAGTGGTGCTTCACAGAAAGCTGAAAATATTGGAACTATCCACATTGGAGAAATTGTTATGTCAATGCAAAAAGCAACCTTAATACCAGGAGGATCCGAATCACTTATATACGCTACAATTAATGGGTCTGTAGGAGCATTGGTTCCATTTACAAGCCGTGAAGATTATGACTTTTTCCAACATTTGGAAATGCATATGCGGAATGAAAATCCTCCTCTATGCGGAAGAGATCACTTAAGTTACAGAAGCTATTATTACCCCGTTAAGGTAAGTGCAATATTTGAATATTTGAATATTTTTTATTTTTTTTTTCAAATTCAAAAATCATAGGAATATATTTTCACTTTATTTTTTACGCAAAATATCAGTTTCAATTCAGATTGATTCTTAAAAAGCAAAAAAGTCAAATTAACAATATGTGTTGAATCAAAATATTTTTACCAATAATAATTTATCCGACAATTTTTTGCTTAAGAATAACTTTTTTTATGTTTGTTAGCGATTTCTCTCAATCAATATTTCAAGCTTGGGCCAGTCATAAATAGTATAATAAAATTATTATTATTATTATATTAAGTTTCTTAATCGTTTGGAGTCTTTATCGTTTCTTAAGTAATAATTTTTAGACTGTTACCGCAGTCCATTATTATCAAAGTAAAAACTGAAGAAAATAATCAAAAACTCAATAGCAATCAGCAACAAACCTTTTCCTATAATGGTTAACTCAATTATAGGACTAAAATTGAAGGCATTGAAGAGAATTTAAATTGAATTTCATTTGAAAATCAGTATAGAAAAACATAGTATGGAAATTGGCACATTGATACCGTATACCGCATTCAATATGTTTATGTCGAGTTTGATGGTACACATGATATAATTTGATTATTTTTCAAAACCTCAATAAATATACATGAACATTTAAACAGCAAACAAATAAAATAATATTCAAGGCAAATAGTAAAAGAGGTTGAATTTGATGGTTTTGAAGAATAGTGCAATGCTATACCATCAATGATGACACAAATGTTTTTCACTCGAAATTTAAACATTAACCCATTAAGGTGATTTTTCAAAAACGCAATATGATGGTTTTATGCTTCTAGCGGTTTTCAGATAAATAATTTTGAATAAATGTTAGAGGGAAAATTGTAGTTTTTTTGATAATCTAATCGACTTGTTATTTATTTGACTTAATTTTAATATTTTGGTAAATTTATAAACACTTGTTCATGATAAATCCAAAAATGTGTTTTCTTAGTTGGATCGTTTTTATATACTGTGGGAATTTTTAGCTCTTTGCGATTACCGGTTTAAACTAAGTTTTTGGGTTAAGCTGTTTAAGAGCCCATCACAACAAACACATAGATAGGCATTTCTACTACTATATTTTGAAACTAAATAATTATGCAGAGGAACGTGATCAAGGAACCTCTAGATTTTAATAATTTTTAAATATTTTTTTTCCATTACAATTAATATGTTTTTCCTTTACTATTAATTTTTCAGAATATTATGGATGGCGATTTATGCGAACAATTTACATCGCTAGATATAACGAAACAGAAAAATATTGCTAGTGATTTGGGTCGAACCCCTAATGAAGTTGCAAAAAAACTAGAAGACATTCGAACGAGATACGCATTTTGAATTATAATTTTTCTGTATTTAAATTAAAATATGAAACAATAAATTCATTTAATATAATAGATAAGATAAACGATAGATGTGTTGCATTATATGTTTTTATTTTTATGCATAAAATTATTTGGTAAATTTGGAATGGAAGAAAGGACTTGGTCAACCACCAATCCGACCTAAAAATAACTAGTAAATCACTTTGGATTGTTTTGAAATCAGTAACTTTAAATTTTCAATTTTCACCATGATGAAATCAATACAACAACTAATTCAATCGCAGTATGTTTATTGAGGCAGTTTTATACATTTGTAATGATCCAGTTTCATTTCAATAGTTATATTATATATATCAAGATGGGATGTTCTGATTTGTTCCTAGAAAATAATATATTTGAAATGTTCAAAATGTTGCTTACCGTTGTGGGTCAAAAATTATAATCATCAATGGTTATATAAAAAATAAAACAAACAATATTCATCACAACTTATTGCATATTACTTATTTTAGAAAATATATTTGTTCGCAAAACCGATCAATTACACGATGTTAAATTTTCATTGTTCAAGTTAAGTTGCGTTAAGTCGATTGTTGAATTCACGTTGTCACATGAAGTCGGTTGATTACTTATGATATTCTGTTGCGAATATAAATTCATATTTTCAACAGGACTTTCTAATGTAGAATAAACACTTGATGATGTATTCTCTTCTTCGTCAGATACTGTAGTAGTAGTTGCTTGAGGTGACGAGGAACAATTTGTTTGAAATTTACTTTTACGATTCCGACCGACTGGCATCCGTGCAAAACTGTAAATTATTATTATTATAATTTTCATTTTTAGATATTATTTCTGTATAAATTTTCTCTTTTATTTTACCTCTTTCGACGCAACGAATAATTATTATCAGATTCTTCACCTTCTTCATCAGTCCAACTATCATCGCCGTCATCGTTATTGCAATTTTGGTCGCTTATGTTGTAATTCAATGCATTTCTCTTTGAAACATTATCAGGATTTATGCCATACACAGTGGCTTTTGGAGCATTTCGTAAACTATTTCCATGGCTTAAAACTGTCACTTCATGCTTATTATTGATACTTATACAGCTACGACGGGCCATCATAATATTAAATAATAGTCTGTTGTCGATTAACGACCCATTTCCATTGTCGGTTTGCTGAAGTAAACAATTCTGAGTAAAAAATTGACTAACACGCCGATTCAATTTTTCGACATTATCTTCGTCGCTACTTTCACGAATATCTAATTGGTCATTGCTATTGACGAAATCATACATTAATTGTTCGTCGGAAGGAGTCTTGATGATGATGTTTCCATTATTCACAGAAATCTCTTCTAACGAATTGGAGATTCGATGTAAACTTTGTCTTTCTTCTGTTTGTCTTTGTCTTTCCTCTTTGTATTGGGTTGACTCAGCTAAATTTATCGGTTCCACAGATAAAATATTTAATGAGTCGATATTTGAATTTGATACATATAAATTTGACTCAGGGATATTATCTACGGTGTCTGTTTGTGTCTCTATATGCACCATTTTAACATTCCGTCGGTCTATTTGCTTAGAATCGTTTGATCCAAGTCGTCTGTGTCTAATTTTCTTCTGATAACCTATTTTTGGACTAACAGATATTGCAGAATTAACTTTTGATGTAATTGAAGATTTAGAAGTGGCTGCAACTGCTACTGGTCGCGTTTCATGTAAATTATTTAGCTTTGCATATAAGTCACTTTTTACAGGATTTTCTTCTGTATTTTCTGTCAAATTAGATTGATGCTCTTGTATTGGTAATTTGCGTTCAAATATTAAATTGTTTTGCTTATAGATCCTTCTTAGTGTATTCGACATTCGTTTTGACATCTTATGGACTGGAAAATTCCTCTCACGTCTAAATATATACATAAAATAATCATTAATATTAATATAAAATACTTCAAAATATTATAATGATTAACGTTACGATAATATCGGTTATTATTTCCCATGAATTTTTTTTAAATTTTCAGAAATTATTATTATACTTACTTCACGATTTCCCGTTCACGTTCTTGAAGATAAAGAATCAAATCAGTTAACTTTGTGAATAATTTATTGGTTTCCTCTAATTTTTCTTGATAAATGAGTCGAATATCCTGTGCATGTTTCCATTCTGCTGTTCGTTTTCGAATCAAATCTTGCTCAAATTTATGAATATTTGTTCCATTTTGAGTGATTCTCATCATATGTGATCGAACTTCTTCTCTCCATGATTTTTGAGTTTCGAAATATTCTTGATCCGATTGTTTTAGAAGTTCAGGTCCGGCAATTTCCAAATGATTTAGTAAAATTTTGAAAGATGGACGATTTCGAGGTTTTACACTCCAACAAAGCTTCACAATTAATTTGAAACCTTCTGGACATGTCGATGGAATTGGCAAATGCAATGAATTATTACCGACTCCCCATATTATGGCAGAAGAATCAACATCTTTATAAGGAATTTCACATGTAAGCATTTCCCATAACACAACTCCATACGACCAAATATCAACCTTTTCTGAACACGGCTCATTGCGAATCACTTCTGGTGCCATCCTGTAAGAATTTGATTCAATAATTTTGGAATAAATCATGCAGCGATAACGAGCCAGCAAACGATGTGATGCACATTCGAAAGTTTCTTCTTTATACATTCTGTACACACATTTTTTAATCGTGGATACGAAACTAACTTTCAATGCATGCAACTTTATAAATGCATATTCAGAAAAATATCGAGATATTACGCCTAAATAGCAGACGTTACACTGATCTGTTAGCAAGCTAAATAATATTGTCGAAATAACGTTAGCCGCTGACACGATGTTGTATATAAACGAAGAAGAAAGAAGAATCAATACATAAGCAATACACGAAAGAAGATGCACATCGCAACGAACCAAGTGGGGCGCGCCGATTACTTCAATCGTTTATATGCATCGCTTCTTTTTATGTACTTCTTCGTTTATATACAACATCGTGTCAGCTGCTAACGTTATTTCGAAAATATTATTCTGCTGCCTAATAACAGCTAAGTGTAACGTCTGCTAAACAGACTCAAATACAATACTTTCTGCATATTGTTTCAAATCTTTTACTGAAAATTATCGCTGTTAAAATTTTTGACAAAAAATACTCCGATTATATTGCTAACGATTATAATACCATGACACAGTGCCGGCAAAGCTCATTTTTGTACTTTTTTCGTTCCACTCGCGACTGGTACCAAAATCACTAATTTTTACCACTTCGTGAGCTCCAATCAAAATGCTAGCAATGAAATATTAAGTTTTCATTAATAATTTTTATTTAATTATAAAATATCAATAATTCTTTTACTTTGGACTTTTTAAATCTCGATGTATTATTTTATGTGAATGTAAGTACTGCATGCCAAGTGCAATTTGCTTGGCCCAAGAAACAATTCGCACAGGTTGAACTACTTTCTCATCTTTGAGTATATTTTGTAATGGACCATATGGACAAAATTCCATAATGATACAAAATACTGGTGATTGTGTACAAACACCCCTGGAAAGAAAAAGAAAATAGGGGGTACCTTAAAATAAATATGAACAAATTCTGTGTTAATTGATAGCATTCAAACAAAGCTGCGACGTATATTCATATTTTAGGCTATGCAAGCCACATATTAGCATCGCTTATGTTCTTAGAAAAAGTACGAACAGCATTTTTTTCTAAAATATAATGAAAGTGGATATGAAGAAATTACAAAATGCTTTTATGCTTTTCCAAAACGCGAGAACCAAAATAATGGATCAAGATTTTCGAAATTTTGTGGAACAACTCAATGAAGAAAATCAATTCAATTGGCCAAACAGTGATTATATGGGAAATTCCATGAAAGATATTATTGAATAATACAGTGTGTCCCAATAAGTCTTACGCAATGTGAACCGGCCATAACTTTGACATGTGACATCACATCATCCAATGTTTTGACATTTTAAGTACGTAATGAATAGTAGAATTTTAGCCATGGCAAGATACACACCAACCGAATGTTCTGACATCGTAGAATTGTACATTAAAAATCAGAATTCTCCTATTCTGACTCAACGTGCATTTCGTAAAAAATATCCTCGACGACCGATACCAAATGCGAAAACAATTCGTGCATTATATGCAAAATTCAAGTCAAGTGGTATTCTTAGTGATGTTATTCAACCAATTAGAGATCGTAGAGCGCGATCGAACCCCAATATCACCATCGGACAAGTCTTCGTATCACCATCGGACAACAATGTCTCGATTCGACGCCGTGTACAAACGTTGGGCATCAGTAAATCGTCAATGCAGCGCATTTTACGCATCGATTTGCAAATGTTTCCATACAAAACACAAATGGTACAGAAACTAAAGCCAGAAGATTATCCCAGACGGTTGCAATATGGTAAAATGATGCGTAATTTGGCATAAAGTGAAGAAGGGTTTTGGAACAAAATCATAATGAGTGACGAAGCACATTTTGATTTGAACGGCAAGGTGAATAAACAAAACTGTCGTTTCTGGGGAACAGAAAACCCAAGAAATATTCAAGAAGAACCTCTCCACGATGAACGAGTGACAGTTTGGGCCGGAATATGTGCAGATTGTGTCATTGGACCGTTCTTCTTTGAAGATGGCACTGGAAAGGCAATTTCTGTAAATGGTGACCGATATCGAGCTATGATTGACACTTTTTTGCGCTCTGAGATAGAGAACAATGATTTGGAAGGCTAATGGTTTCAACAGGATGGTGCTACAGCCCATACAGCTCGCTTGACCATAAATTTACTGAAAGAAATGTTTCCAAATCAATTAGTGTCAAAAAACGGTGATTTCGACTGGCCACCACGATCGCCTGATTTGACTGCTCCGGACTTTTTTCTGTGGGGATATTTGAAGGGAAAGGTGTATGCTGACCAGCCAAAGACTTTAGCAGCCTTAAAGAATAACATTCGACGTGAAATTGCTGCCATATCAACCGATATATTGAAAAAAGTAATGGAAAATGCCAAAAATCGGGCTCAACTTTGAATCAAGGAAAACGGCAAACATTAATAATAATTCATATAATTCTTCTTTTTATTCAGGCTAACATCACAATCAGTAGTAAGCATTATCTTTGGCTTAAACACCATCGCAAAAGAATTCAAAAAGCTAAACGATGAACAAACGTTTTTGATGAACAAACAAAAACCGATTGAGAAGACTGTTATTTGTATGCAATGATGCCTTTGGATATGGGTGCTGATCGGTGGAATTACATTTGTCATTGCCTGAAGTTCTTAAAGAAAGGCATGAAGGTTTATGCCTCTGACAAATACACGCAGCTGAATCTCATTCGACACATCATGTCCAACGGTGTATGCAACAACGTTGCTGGCATGATAACAAACCATAAATCATGCTTCATTCATATGGATACTGTAGAAATGCCAATCCGCATAAAGAAGCACGTCAGATGCTCCGGACGACGAAAACTGCTCAGAAGTTTCAAAAAGTGCTCTAATTGTTTCATCAATCTAAGTGTTGAATATTTTACTTCTCAGACCTGTGCCAAGTGTTTCAAACGATTTAATAAACGGACAAGAAGAGATTTCACACCATGTTCAAATTTTGCAGAGATTTCACACTATGTCCACGGGCAATGTTGCCATCAATGATAATAGGCAGGAAGAGTAAACTCCGTGATGCAATCTCTGAGAAAGCGATTGCATCAGTTGATGATGCTTTTGATAGAGAAGGACTCGATAGACGAAAATGGAAATGAAACGGTTGGCGGTGATACTTGACTTTCAAATTAAAAACTAGAGATAGCGAGCTTGCTCTCAAAGGTAAAATATTGTTAAATAATAAACATTTTGCACTTATAATAATTTCTAGTTTCCGTAAAAACTAGCTTGTAAACCCTATAACTGGAATTTTGGAAAATGTTTATGAGGTTAGGTTGAGCAACCAGATTTCAATTGGAAAATATTTTATCCTCATCTATACAACACTTGTTGGGTCCGTCACATCATGATGCAAAATGCATTTTGATCAAAGGTAAACACACATATTGTACGTGAGCCAATTTATTGTTTATTTATCAGTCCTGTTGTTTTTTGTGTTTTTTTTTTTCAAGGACACTGTGATCTATTTGATATTTTGTTTCCCGAAACATTACGCAGACAATCAACACCAAAGCTGGAGTTCCAGTGGGCCCATTGGATATCAATAATTAGCATCGTACATTTTCCATATTCACATCATTACATTTAAACAACAACATTTAATTTTACAAAAGCTTTCTATGAAAGCCATTATTTTAATCAGAATTTCTTGCTTTTTAATTTGTTTTTATTTAGCCACTTATTTATTTACAGAAATGGGAAACACCCTAATGTATTACCTATTTCATAAAAAAGTATCCGAATTGGCAGCATTGTTTAAAATCACAAAGTGTCATAATGGATTCTAGTTCACTTGTGTATTTTCAAATACGAAGTCTGTGAGATAGGTTTTTATTTACGCATCAATCATTATGCATTGATTTATGTTTCAATACGCTTACTCACACAAACCTATGCAATTGACATTGTTTTGTGTTTTCTATCATTATTCGTTCATTGAAAAACTTTGTTTCCAATAACATCAAAATGATTCGAATTGACAGGAACGCAAAATTACAAAAATAGAGAATCCTTTCACTTTACCATGATAATGGAGATTTAATTGCTCGATTGGCGGTTTTAATGACTACTACGATTAAACCTTTTGTTTCGGTATTTTTGTTATTATTGGACATTATCGTAAGAAATTTCATGTGAACAAGTGGGAGAATTTTAGAAACAAACAAGATTCCTTCGAAAATTTGTATACAATATATCATATATGATGGCTTAGGAAATCGCTTCGAGTATGTTGCTTTAAACGACGGCCACATTTATCATGAAATATAATTCCTTTTTAAGTATTAAATCTGATCTTTCAAATCTGAACAAAATGTTAATGAAACATAAAAAATACACAAACATGGTTAATTTTTGTGCATAACGTTTAGTAAAATTTATGTCAAGGAAGTGTCGACGTTTAAATATTTATTTGAAGATACATATTTAATTTTATTTAATAAATGTCAATTGTATTTGAGAAAATATCTCTTGGATGAAATTGCACATATGTATACGGCGAATGTTTTAATATAGTAAAATAGCAATTATATTCTCATATTCTACTTACTTAAATTTAATTATATTTTCATGATCCAATCGTCTCAAGTGTTTGATGTCAGTTTCTTTGTAATCTCTGACTTTTTTAACCGCTACAATTTCATTACGTAAGTATCCGCTAAAAACAGTGCCTTGCGCACCACTGCCCAACCATTCAAGATTCGTTATACTTTCGAATGGGATCTCCCATTCTTCTGTTTCTTTTTGTTTATTATCATTATTATTCGATTTGACAAGAAGTGAAACTACAGGTCGCATGCATCCTAGTAATCCATCCATCCAGCCGTTGGGCTTATTGATTCCAAACGGTGACACATTTGGAGACCATCTCACATTACAACTAACATTCGGAGGTGTAATTGAATGACCATCTTCTTGGTGTTTACTGTGTAACATTTTCGGTTGTGTTGAGGGTGATATTGGTCGATCTGTATTTTTACAATTGTTATCATCCCGTTGAAGATGAGCCATACTGTAATGAAAAAATAAAAGTTCTTAGGAGGTAATTATTTTTTCAATCCAGTCATATTTTCAAACATAACTATGAACTTTTCATAAAATTCTGATATATTATACAATTATTATTATTATTATTATTTTTAAATTAACACAATTTATACTTTGCTTCTATATTATAATATATAAAAAAAATTTCAAAAATTCTTTTCCGTTCGTAAATCATATATTTCGATACAAATAGTTTTTTTTATAAATAAATGTCAATTGTTTTTCTACTTGAAAAAAGGATATTCAAATATTACCTCGGTTTGCCATTTTTTATATGTTTATTTGATGTGTCATTTGGAAACCAGAATGAGTTATAGAACACCATTTTCGTTTAAAGCACTCTTCAAAATGTAATAAGGACAATAAATACTTTTGGCAAACAAAATTGCCAAATAAAAACAAGTATATTCTCTCTAGAAATATAAGTAGCAGTAGTGTAAAAAGTGGTAATTAGAAAGTTATCAATTCGATGGCATATAAATTCTGTATCATTTCATAGCAATCATAATGGACTGATTGGCACCCATATTATTGTTATTATTTCATGTTCGAAATTCTTGTTTTATCCAAATAATTGAGAATAATAATTAGTAAAAAGCAATGACGAAATCGAAACAAATCAAATCAATGAAAAGAAAATATTTTGCTAATTTTCTGTGAGCTCCAGTCACAACTGTAATTGATGGAACGAAAAATGTAACCGTTAAATATTTGAATAAAATGAATTAAAAATGTTTCAGCCCGTTTGTAATAAGTGACAAAATTTAACTTGATCAAATAATGGTACATAAATTGATCAGATAACCAAATGTATCTTGCAGTTATTAGCACTGAATATCTATGGACCATTTTTAAAGCATAAGTCAAAAATTAATAATGTTACACTATCACTAGTTTTAGAATTGAAGTAGTACAACAATTTGGGCATTCGTGTCACTAGCAATTTGGAGTCATTCCATTATATGAACGCCATAGATTTGATATAGAAATTTTTACAAGCGTATTTATCTTTTTTTCTTCAAATTAAAACTACCTCCTTTCTCCTTTCTAGGTTATGAAAAACACCCTAATGTAGCCTTGTTCATTTTTAATGCAGAATTACACTTTACTTTTGAAACTTATAACCATCTGGACGCATGTATTTGTAAGTCGTATGGAACATTGATTTGTTATTATATTTATGGTCAACTGCACACAATAAAACACAACTTACAATTATTTATTTTCATTTAACAAAAATTAATCATTTGATTCAACTCCCACTCATATCACTCACCAAATCATAGTCATGATTTATTTCGAAAATCTTATTTGTTTCCTTATTATTTAATTTTCAAAGATTTAATAATATCTACAGATATATAAAAATTTTAACAAGTCACACAAAAACTTGACAAATGAGTTTTTAAATGAAGAAACTTCAAAAAAAGGCACTTTTTGTTAGAAAAAAAATACAATAAATAAGAGTTGTACACTTAGTGTGGGGAAATGACAGCACCAACATATAGCGACATCTTTGACAGTTGTCGTTTACTTCATAAATAAGAGAAAGCTATTTTTAAGAGGTTAGGAAAAACTACAAAAAATCCAAGCTTCATTAGAAATTATATTTTTTTTTTCTCAGTACTAATTTACAATTTGTACAATAAATTTTGAATTTCGAAGAACAATTTTAAAATTATTATTTTTAAAAAAAATATATATAACACCTGACATTATGATTTTTTAATGGTTAATTCTCCCTCATAATTGATTGAAATAGAGATATTTCTATCAAAACTTTGTGTTTAAAAAAAAATGTGTTTATATGTTTTTAATTATAATAAAAGTAATGACATGGTTATTACACAAAAATATTTCTAATCGGCATTCTAAAAGCCATAAATTTGTAGCATGATACTGTTCAAAGTTTCTGATTAAAATTATTTATTCGAATATGTTTGCCTATCTTATGGCGAAACCATAATACCACACATATTTTCACTTTTCACAGTTTTTATCATTTATTATTTGGAAAATTTTTATAGAATCCTTCAAATTAGCTTGAATGTTGAATGAAATAATTATTTTTTTTACGTGAAAATTGTTCAGGCGCATACTCTTCATGCTGCGATGAGTCATATTATGCACAATGGCATTTCCAGGAAACACTAAGAATCCTTACAAATATGAATAAATACTTAATATACACCAGAAACAGTTTATATTTAACAAAGTAAAAGAATTGAACTGTTCATTTTTTTGTATTTGAAACTATTGAAATTATTCCAATAACTTATGAAATAAAAATAAATTTCAAAAATATTTGTGGTTTTTATGTTCAACATCTATGTTCCTTATCTTAAAAAAATTTGAAACTTACCTGCACTGTTAATTTAATAATTCGTTTATTTACAGTAATCTTTGGTTTCCCGTTTTATAATGATAGTCTTCAGATGCCATTATTATTGCATATTATATTATAATCACTGATTTATAGCGTTACTATAATACCAGCAAATTTGTATATTTGATGCTTCTAGCATAAGCAAAGATATTCAATATTTGGTTTAGTGTGATACTTCTTTAGCTAATAAAATATTGATTTTTATTTTTATTTTCATGTTTATCCATTTAAAAATTTGGAATTTCAACTACAAATATTTTTTTGTCTAATGATAAATCTTATATGATTGAACCACACATATAAAAATTGTTTACACTTGTTTAGCACACGATTAGCAATGGTAGAGTAGCTGATATTGTTCTTTATTCTTATATTGTATATTTATGTATGATGTATGCTTATGTATCCATAATAGCAATCAAACACAGAAAATTTTATCTGTATTTGTGTTAAAAATCAAAATGGCGTTTTGATTCGCATCCATCATCATCGCCATCACTATTACCATCGCGTAAATTTTCCATTTACCAATAATCAAAAGTATAAAGTTAGCTTTTGTACGAAAACTTGGAGTGTGCACTGTGCCTTCAAAAAATATGTGTATGTTTTGAGCGCAATCTATAGAAAGTAAAATGAAGTAAATTTGAAGTAATTAGCTCTTTTCTATATATGTGAACATTTCACCAAATACATTTGTAGCTTTTTCTTATAAAAGAAAATCAATCGAAAAAGATTGCTGGATGTTTCAATACAAACCGGATGAGATCGAAGCTTCATTGTGTGATGCAGCGATTTGAAGAAATATCTATCACAAAATACAGCATCTTTTTATCGCCAACGTTTTATTATACAGCTTTAAATAGAGGCTTATTGCTTTCTTCTTTTAAAACACAATGTTTCTTTTAAATGGAATATAGTAAAATATTCCTAAGCTATACCCCTGCTTCTTTAAAGAAAAGGAAACACATACATGCACAGAATCGCTCATGCGATCATATGGTAAAATTCATAATATACAAAACGATATGGTATTGAAAGTCTCAGTAGCAGAACGAACCACACAACATCAATCCCATTCAAATAAAGAAAAAATCAGAAGAGATTGGTTGAATATATTCATACCAAACATTTTAGAGTTGGTTACGGCATCAAGTATGTTGTGTTCGTAGTTTTACTGTTGCTATTAATACGTTTTGTTTTTTTTATTGTGAACAACGTAACAGTACTTACATCTGCGTTCTCGATCAAGACTGGACCGTATGAAAGCTTTCATTGAATCGTACCTAATCAATTGTGTCGCATTAAAATGGAAAAGTTGTGGCTTAAATTTATGGAATTATTCAGAAAAACATTTTCAATAATGAAGAAAAAAAGCAAACAAAACTAATTAGTTGTCAAAATCAAAAATAAAATAAAATCAAAATAATCGTGAGAATCATTTTATCGTTATGTCCGTTGATGATCAATAGTCTTTCTATCAAAAAATTGGAACAAAAACAGTAGTTAGTGAAATAAACAAATATATAGTATAATTAAAACAACACTAAAATTAAAATGTTAAAAGTTATCCTATGAGATATTTTTAAAAGTATGTATAGATTTTGCACTATACATATAAGGCAGAAACCAGTATCGAAAGCCTGGGTGGACCCAAAGAGATCATTGTGAAGTAAATGAATTATTTTTTATTGAAATATAATAACTATAGTTGTGATGAAATTTATAGATTCATTAAACATAATTGAAGTTTAGGGAAATTTCAACTTTCTTTGTATACAAAATATAAGGAAATAATCACCCAATGAAATACAATATAATTTAACTCAAAATATGCATAATGCAGTAATTATTCAAAAGCAAAATGCATGAGAAAATTTTATTTAAGTTATCATATCGGGAAATGTAACAGAAAATGCAAAGATTGAACAACATTATGGTTAAAAGTACTCAGCACACAAACATACAACAGTATCAATGTTAACATGATATACTTTTTAAGATTTCACTTATTTTTCCTGCGATTTTCTTCTTGTATGAGGTGTGCTCAGACCAACATCGTCCAAATTCATTAGGTTTTATTAAGGACTTAAGGAAATGAATATGAAGTATTGTAATTGAATAATCTTGATTGAATTTGAAAGCAAAATATTTTTATTATAAAAAAACTAAAGTTTAGTGAATCGTATGATAAGCAAATTTTCATAAACAATTTTCCATATTATATATTCACTATTGTTTAAGAATGATCTCTGTTTGAACCAGCTTTCAACAAATATAAATTTGTTGGAATATTTCTTGAAATTCATTCTAAGAACGCATTGTTTTTGAAAATGCTAAGAAATCAAGAAAACGTAGTTTGACAAGGTGTATTTCAGTTAGTTGTCTAGTCTGCATTAATGAATATGTGTTGATCCCTTGATTCTTTACTTTATGTGGCTATACCAACGCAAGCTGTGTATGAATAATATGTGTGTTCATATTTCGTGTTATTTCCATTTTGTGAAAGTCGTTTTGGAATGCATTCGAGCTTGTTCGCTTTATTTCACACTATTTCCCCTCCAGTTTTGTAAAAATACGATAAATATGGAGACTTCGTAGTTTTTAGAAACAAATCCAAAATTATATTTTTATTTAAATGAAAAGCAGATTTCAAAAAATCCTTAAATATGAATTTGATGATTTGCTGGAAGATGTATTTATTTCCTATCAGTGTTAATATTTCAGTAAGAAATATATTTTAAAAAATTAAATTCTCCAAATCAAGATTGTCAATCGAACCTTAAGAAAACTCACCGTAAAAGAAAAATAAGAAAAAAACAAAATGTTGAAAAGAGATAATGTGTGAGTGAATTAGCTTTGTGATCATTTGCCGTGACACGGCTTACGTTTTGGCCTATTTTGTAAATATTTCTCATTTTTGCACTAATACACATCTAATGAACTTATTTTTCTCTTCATATTTCCACTTTTCTTCTTATATGGTTATCTTCTTGATCGCTTTTGAAATGACATTCCGTGTACAGAACATATTGGTCAGCGAACTGAGATACTTACACATAAAAGAGAGTTAGTTCGTGTGTAATGATATACAGTCGTATCTTACAATAATACAATCGAATTGGACTAGAAAAATACTTATTAATATAGTATAATATAATGTGAAAGTACACAGAAAATAAAAAATCTGCACTATTCACAACATTAGGTTGTGAAATGTCAAATTACAACATTTGTTATATGAAGATTGTGAATTATCCAATTTTTTACAACCAATCAAATGACAACAAATGTTGGAGAATTCACAACCTTCATATAAAAAATGTTGTAATTTGACATTTTACAACCTAATGTTGTGAATAGTGCAGATTTTTTATTTTCTGTGTAGTATATTATATAGTCTATACACATCTTACCAAAGAAATTTTTGGTTAGAAATAGAAGTTGGTTGGAATAAGACTAAGTGCATCCACAAAATAGATATCGACATTTTGAACCTAAGAGAACACAGTTCAGGGCCATGAAATGAACAACAACAATAACAAGTATTTAGACATAAGCAAATGACAAAAAAAATCGTCACAAATCTGGTGGAAAGTAGAATAAGCATTATATTTGGGTATGATTTTGTTGACAAGAACTGAAAATGGCTTTGTACTGTACAGAGTTTTATTTTTTTTCCGATAGGTGTGCTGCGATAAATGTATTCAGTGCCGATTTCATGTTCTTGACACAGTTTTTGGAGCGTCGTAATATGAGTGAGTGGTACCCTTTAAGTTGTACCCTAGGTATCAAAAATGTGATAATACTCTTGTAAAAAAATCTGATAATGCAGAATTATTAGGAAAATTGAGGATAAGTAATCATTAAATTTTTAGCGACTGATACAGTGTGCGAACTATCTTTAGCCGAGCTCAGATTTTTTTGAAAAAAATTAAGTAAATTGAAAGATTTATTTCTAATTTTTAGTCACTTTTATTATCAACTCTTAACAAATAATTCACAAAAAACTTTAATCGAAATTATTGGGTTTTTTCGACTATTTTTGATTTTTTCCATTTTTTGTGCGAACTAATTTTAGCCGAGCTCATAGTTTTTATAAAATGAATCACATTATTGTAAAAAAATCGCGATTAATATTTAGTCCATTTGCCTTTGGCATCATGTAATGCGATGATTCGATGCGGTAAACGGTTATACAGTGATTCGATTTTGGCCTGTGGGATGTTTTGCCAAGCCGCCTCTATGGCCGCCGTCAATTATTGTTTTGTGTTCAATTGTCGACTTTCCTTGTATACTTCTCGAGCTAAAATTGACCAGACAGAATGTCTTGAGATGTCAATAATGTTCATATCTGGGAATTTGGAAGTCCATTTGACCAAAATGTTGATTCCACGCTGCTCAAAGTCGACCAAAGTTGACCTGGCCACATGAATTGAGCCTTGTCTTGTTGAAATTGCCAGCCTAAACCTGCGCATTCGTAACCATATGCTGGAAAATGAGGGCCAACCATCTCCTGGTATTGTATTGCATTCATTCTGTTGGATACAAATGGGCCATCCAATTGAACTTTTTTTCATCAGAATTATGTTAAAAATGGCTTACGCTTAATTTTTTTTGTATTTTGAACACGTCAAACACCAACAGATAAATTGTTTTCAGCCTTTAATTGCTTAGCAGACTTGAAACTGTTCGGCACACTTCGAATTAAAAGCTATTTTTGCGCCATTGATACGTTTGATGGCCGACTGGTGTGCCGGTTTTTATCATAATTTTCGCGATTTTTGAGGAAATTTCGCACAATTTTTTCACTTCGGATCACTTCCTTGGCAATCTGAACGTTTGTCAACGATGAGTAATATTTTAAAGTGGAAATTTTGGCTTTTTCCGCTTCGGTTAATCGTTTGCCGTGTCCCATTGTTATTCGATTGAATTTTGGTTGACAACTGCGTCACAACTATTGTGAAATCGCACTAAAAGACATGAAATGGATGCATAACGGTAAACCACGTTAACACAGATCGAAAAATGTAAAAAAAAACTGTCAACTGTGCATGAAACAGTGAGCTCGGCTAAAATTAGTTCGCGCTTTTTTTGGGCGCAAAAAATCGAAAAAACCAAATAATTCCGATCAAAACTTTTCGTGATGTATTTGTTAAGAGTTGATAATAAAAGGGACCAAAAATCAGAAATAAAGCTTTCAATTTACTTGATTTCTTTCAAAAAATGGGGGCTCGGCTAAAATTAGTTCACACACTGTATGTCGAGGGTATTTCGTTAATTTTTGAAAGGAAAAAACACAAAATGGATATTTCACGACAAAAAAAAGGAGTGCTCGAACATTGGAAAGTCGGTTTCATTGTTTGTGCGGTGTCAAGATGTGATTTTTGGTGTCAAGTTACAATTTTGTAGGAATAGACACGTAAAAATGCAAGGGAAAATCAACCAAAAGTATTACTTTTCACTCACAAAAAGATAAAAGAGCTACAAAGCACGGTTGTCGTGCTGTATACGGCATAGCACTGTATTTACGTGCTAATAAAATACATTTCAATGTGCTGAATGAGATGAGTTCTGCTGAATAAAGTAACAGATAAATATGCGTACAGTGCACGAAATAAGGTTAAAGTCACCCAAATTTTTGGAAAAAACATGAAAAATTGAAATTTTTTTTTCGTTATTTCTTCATAAACTTAATAAATAATCATTTTAAATATGTCTTAGAAGAAAAATTAGCAAAATATTTAATTTAGATCGATTTTTCCAAGTTTTTTCGATTTTTGTTATGTTTGAAGTGCGAAATAAGGTTAAAGTCACTCGACGTTTTCTGCACGAAAAATCATTCTGTTGACACTTCGGTCATTTTTTTTTGTCCGAATGTACCGTTATCTAGGGGGAAGACACTTATTAGCATATTAGGGAATAATAGAAAAAAGTAGACTTTATTAGGAACTCTGAGTACACACGTTATATGAAAATATTAGAAATAGTAGAAAAATAGTAGACGATAGTAGAAAACCGTGCTTCCCCCTAGACCGTTATACACCTTTGCAAGTCTATTTGTTCAATTTCACAATGATATGGCGCAGTTGTCATTCAAAATTTGATCAAACAACAATGGGTAAGGGCAAGCCATTGACAGAGACCGAAATAGCCAAAATTTCTACACTAAAAGATTATACTAAGTTGTCAAACCGAGACATAGTAAAGGAAATCGGCCGTTCTAAAGTTGTGGTGAATAATTTCATCAAAAATCGCGAGAATTATGGAAAAAATTACGTGTTCGGCCGGCCATCGACGATCACAAGTGCCGAAAAAAGCCGATTATTTCGAAGTGCTGGCAACAGTTTCAAGTTCGCTCATCAATTATCAAGTGAAAATGATTTGCCAGTTGGTGTTCGACGTATTCAATAAATTTTAAGTAGTTCAAAACACTTAAATTACAAGAAAATGAAGCGCAAACCAATGTTGTCCAAAGCCAATATTGAGGGCCGCAAGAAACTCGCATTGGACCACGTACGCTCAATGGAAAAAAATAATTTTTTCTGACGAAAAAAAGTTCAATTTGGACGGTCCAGATGGATTTGCGTATTATTGGCATGATTTGCGCACCGAAGAAAAGATTTTCAGTTCACGTCAATCTGGCGGTGGCTCGGTCATGGTTTGGGGCGCCATTGGCTATCTCAAAAATATTCCCAGTATTCTCGCATTATATGATGCCAAAGGCAAACACACAAAATATTAATTAATTTTTTTTTCTTAAAATGTGATTTTTTTTTTTTTTTTTTTTTTTTGGTACCTAGAGAGTTCAGTTCAAGCGAATTAATTCTCCGTGTTCAAACCGATATAAGTGAATAATTTTATAAAATATTCTCAAAATCCGCAGTCTAATTGTAAAAGTCATATCATCAACTATAAAAATCAAATAGTGCGAATAGTTTAACAAAATCAAAAGATTAAAAAGAAAAATGAAGTGGTTGTTCGTTTTATCATCAATTTTGTTGGCAGTCGCTGCTCAAGAAAATACTTGTACGGCCGATATTGATGACAATTGCAATGGTCACAAGGACAAAATTGACAATTGTAGTGCCGATTTCTCTGGATTCTCAACGGGTGTTCAACATTTGCAAGCCTATGCCAATGAGCAATTATTGAAATCATTTGATTACTTGCTTTTGGCCACCAATTTTGGAACTTATGTTGAAAATCGTCCTGGCTTTGAAAAGCAATTCCGTGAATTATCCAACACCGCATGGGAACGTTCAATTAATTTAATTAAACATATTACCAAACGGGGTGGACAACATGATTTCTTTACTCGTCGTCAAGTCACTGTTAGCACAACCCAAAAACGTGTCTTGGAACTTAATGAAATTAGCGCATTGGCATTTGCATTGGACTCTGAAAAAACATTGTCATTGGAAGCTCATAGTTTACATGAAAGATACTCACATGCCAACAATAAAGCTCGTTACGATGCTGAGGTGGCTCATTATTTGGAAGAAAAATTCATTGAAGATCAAGCCACCACCATTCGTAAATACTCTGGTTATACCAACTGGTTGATAGCAGCCTATCCCTATTCATGTTTGATGAATATTTTCAAAAGCAATAAGTGGCTTAGCATATCAATCTTTATGAATTTTTTTTCCCTTCAATTTTGTTTACAAAACTTGCTGTGGTTTTTTTTACTCTATTTTTTTTTTTCTTTTCTTGTTTCATAGTATATTTATTTATTTATTTATTTATTTTCACCGCCAAAAACTGGCTGAATATATAACATTACATTGAGATCATTAAAAATTAACAATTATCAAAAATATCATTAGGAACATTAAACAATTTTCTTTTAAATTCACTTCTATTAGTAGATTCAATAAACAACGTTTTGATAACATTAGCATATTTACAAATAAGCGTAATAGGTGCATTCATGTTTCTACTTAAGTTATTTGAAATTTTAAATAGTTCAGCATTACGAAAATTACGTGGATTAGGGTTGATATAAAACAAACTTTTTACAAATGGGCAATGAATTCTATCACTTAATAAGTCATATAAAAATAATAACGCAAAATCGATTCTGCGACGACTAAGTCTAACCATATTCAACGATTTAAGGCGATCATCGTAGGGCGAAATCTGGTAATTGTTTAATCTATTCGGATATTCACCGAGTGCATACATTGAAAATTGGCGTTGAATTCTTTCGATAGAATCAGATTTAGTTGAAGAGATGTTGAGCCACACAGTACTAGCATAATCAAGGTTTGGTTGAACAAATGCAGAATACAGTGCTTTCCGTGTGGATTCATCATCTATGTCACGTGAAAAACGTTTCACAAAACCCAGTGCAGAGCTTGCTTTAGAGCTGATCAAATCGATGTGAGTTTTAAAGGTCAGTTTATCGTCGATCAATACTCCCAAATCACGTTGTTCAGTAGAATTTAAAAAATAGTGGTCGCCATAAGTGTATACTGGTTTAGGACGGGTTCTTCCACGGTGAATCGATAAAATTGCGCATTTGTCAAGATTTAGATGCAATTCATTGTTGTCACACCAATCCTTTAATGAATTGATTGAAGATTGGAGTTTAAATGAATCAGCATGGTCATTCACTGTTTTAGCTATTCTTACATCATCCGCGAACATTGATAAAAACACATTCTTTGAAGCTACAGATGGTAGGTCATTAATGAATAGTAAGAAAAGCGTCGGACCAATATGGCTACCTTGTGGGACACCCGAATTGACGACAAAATCGGGTGATTCAGCGACTCCCAGTTTAACGTATTGTTGGCGATCAGATAGATATGATTTTATCCACCTGATGATATTAGCAGGAATCGGAAACGCTGTTAATTTTCGAAGAAGAATGTTATGATTGACTCTGTCGAATGCCTTACTGAAGTCGAGATACAATACATCCACTCGATTTGAATTATTCAAACCATCAATGGAGTAGTGCAGAAATTCCATCAAATTTGTTGTTGTTGAGCGATGTTTCATAAAACCATATATATATATATATATCAATTCGAATTTGTTTCTATTTACACGTAGAAAGTATAAACTTTATACCAGAAAACAAAAATGTGAATTCTACGTAGCGAACAATTTAACCAAATAAAAATACAGTACAATAGTACAATAAACAAAGAAAAAACTTCAAGTGACTTCAACCTTATTTCGCACTTGCAACAAGCAAAAAATCAAAAAAACTTGAAAAAATCAAATAAATCAAAATATTTCACCAAATTTTCATCTAAAATATATTTTTGAATATTTACAAATAAAAGTTATGAAGAAATAACGAAAAAAAATTTCAATTTTTCAAGTTTCTTCAAAAAATGTGGGTGATTTTAACCTTATTCGTGCACTGTATATGATTTCACTGTGTGTGCATCAAGGGGAGAGACACCAACGCTAATTTTAATAGCTTTTCTATTGAATCACTTGTTTCTCCTATTTCTACTATTTTTTTCTAATACTGCTAGTTTTCCCTTGTATTTTTGCTAATATTCTAGTATTCAACTGATATTTGACAAGTTCCCGATAGGGAACTGACATGTCAAGTATGATTTTATACGTTTAGTATAAATAGAACAATTGAAAATATATTTTGCGCTCTCGCTTGTTCGGTAGCAGTTATTTGCAAACAGTTGCTTCGTTGGTTGCAATGCGTCGCGAATCGTTTGTAGTAAAATTGTGAGCATAAGAGAATGAAATGAATTTGTCTTTTTTACAATAAGTAGCAAGGCAATTTTTAATATAAGGTTCAATTAATTTCAGATCAATTTTATTCAGTCATTCGTTGAAATTGGAACAAAATATTTATTAAATTGTCTTTATCGTTTTTTCTATATTTATAAACAGGAAAAAATCCCCACATGCAAATAAGAATACTGTTACTAACCCTAACTAAGATATAAAAATTATGACCATGCCAGACAAAAGTTATTTTTTTTGTTCGTGTCCGAAATATTTGCAAGGAACTGGCAAACCTTCAAAAAAGAAAACAACATGCAAACAGTGCAAAGGAATTAGATTACCATTCACGCCAATTGGTGGCACAGTGCGAATGTTTTCGACTCCATACGTTTTGGATGCTGCAACAGCGAGAAACTGCTTTGGAACTGTAAGATTGCCATCGACATCAACATCATCATATGAACGTCAAAGACCCACAATTTTGTGTCGAGAAAATGATCCATACAACTTTTTGCGACAATCACGTCTTTTATGCATGGTAATACAATCGAATCTTTTTTTTTAATGTACATTTCAATTTTATGAGGATTAAACGATTAAACGTAATAACAAATTATTTTTCGAAATTTTAAAATCTGTAAAAAGTATCGACAAATTTATTTTCTTTAAACAAAATGGACGACCGAGGGGTTCGCCTTACTGTAAAATTTGTTGTTGTAATTTGATAGTTCAAATTCCCACCGCTTATAAAAACAATACAGTTCTAATGCAATTCTTAGTGGCCCCACTTATGAGTAATTTGTCTCAGGCGCAATGCTCGTTGACGACGGTAACATTTTAAACTAAATAACATTTTATATCGCAGTACCATTTCATTCAAAAATGGAACAACCGGGGGAGTTCGAATGAATGTTGTTCATGAATGCACTTTTTATCTTGTTTATACAAAGTCTACACACAAAAGAAAAGTATGCGCAAATACTACTTTTTATTGTAGAAGCAGCAGAACTGCTTAAAAATTTTGTTTCGCTAGCTCGATTGAAAGTATTGTATTTTATATATATTTTAATATTCTCAACATTTTTATTTACACAGTTTTATCATACATGTCAGTGGAGCATATACCACAAATGGACGTTTTAAGTACACAGAAAATAAAAAATCTGCACTATTCACAACATTAGGTTGTGAAATGTCAAATTACAACATTTGTTATATGAAGATTGTGAATTATCCAATTTTTTACAACCAACCAAATGACAACAAATGTTGGAGAATTCACAACCTTCATATAAAAAATGTTGTAATTTGACATTTTACAACATAATGTTGTGAATAGTGCAGATTTTTTATTTTCTGTGTAGCTCTACTGTTATTGAGACAAAAAGTATAAGATACACCCCCACTCAATTTGTGTATGCGTGCCACGTTAAAATACAACAAATGATATTTGTTATTGCTAACGTGGGAAGCATCGGCCGAATAGAACATTACTTCTATAAAAAGATACAAAGAAACTTAAAACAAAATTAAAGCACCGTAATTTTCGGTACAAACACTTTTCCACTACTGGTGTGCGCATTTTCTTTTTGCTTACACCCAAGGGGTGATAGCTTTCTGAAAGTACGTTTGACAGTTAGATACCAAGACAATATTTTGACTCATAAATGACCATTCGTAACGTTTTCATGCTTCAAACGACCCGATGTTAATGTAACAGTGGTATCAGAATGTTAATGATATCGTCCCTTGCTTACGAAAAAGTTTAATTCATCAACATGGAAGATTTCTCTGTTGGATGAATTTAAAAAAAATATATTCACAGTGTATTATTTATATGAGATTAGCAATCATGTAATGAATGCGTTCCATCATATCACAATCTATTAGATCAATTTGAAAAATATTGTTGGTCTCTAATTTTTTTATCTGCCTTATTAACTGATCACAGTATTTTTCAGCAATAAATTATTTATTATTGTTTTAAACTCCTATTAGATTCCAAAAATAATATTTTTTCAAATACTAATAGTTTTTTGATGTTCAAGGTAGAGATAGAAAGCATTTATTTTCAAGGTATTATCAAGCTATTGAGAAGACATATGTGTTAGAATATTCATTCATATTTATTCATTTGAATCACAATCAAAATCAACAAAATCTAATTTTAAAAGAAACATAAAATTTAGGATCGAACCAATGATGCAAACACTCCAAATTGTAAGAACAATTCAACGGCAAACATGCTTATAAGACCAAGTCATCCATATCTGAATCAATTCCACTCAGAATTTTATTACAATCGTTCGATCAACCCATATGAATTGATTTCCTCTACTTTGCACAATGAGTTTTCGCCATCAGCGAGTTTATATGGTTTAATCCGAAGAAATAAAGTATCCTCGAATGGCAATGGAACATTTATGCTACAAAATTCACAAAATTGTGATGCACAAAAAATCAACATCTTGAACCTATTTTCTGATCAAACAAGTGGAACAGAAACAAAAAAAACGGTCTCATATACATCATCCCCAAATTCACCACCTTTACCTGCTTTGGAATCTTTGCCATTATCTGTAAAATCGATTTCCAATAAAATGCTAAGAAATTCTGTATTAGGTAAGGAACACAATTTAATAATTTATAAATAATCTATGAATAATTCTATTATACTGAATTATCACAAATAAATTATATTTAAACAGAGATGCATGATGACAAGGCATATGCGAATTCTATAGAAAAAGGTAATCCAGATTTAATCGGGTCAGTTCAAAATGTAAATGATGTGCAAAATGGTATTAAAAAAATTATGAAAGAGAAAAAATCAATTTCTACTCATAATGTAACTTTGACAACCGGGCGTAGCAAAAAAGTACAATTCAATACATTACCTGAGTTGACGCGACCAAAAACTAATAATAAGAAGACCACGTTCAATTTGGCTGAGATTGAAGAAAATGAACAGTGCAAAAATTATTCTGAGAACAGTACGAATAAAGAAAAACATCGTTTGGAAAATGGTGAGTTCGATTATATTGTTCTAAAGAATTATTATAATCTTCGTAATAAAGTATATTAGAAACACCATATTTCTGATCCGTATCCATAAATATGTAAATTGCGAAAGGAAAGAACTAGCTGATCAGCAATATTTGGAATTGAATTAATGTCCATGTATAATATTTTTACTAACAATTTATTCATTCTGTAATCATCTGAACTTGATAATTCTGCAAATATCGTTGTATCTCCTTGATCAAGTTTAATTTTTTCTTTTCACCGAATTAGATTATTTGTTGTGCATGTAGTAGATGTTGAGTAGTTCATAGGAAAAATGTCCTACAGAAAACGAATACGATTATATGAAAAATACAATAACGAACGGTTCCGGCTAATACTACAAATTTTACAATACGTATGGTGTAAAACAAAAAATTATTGTTTACCTTACAATACGTACTTACCATACAAAATGTATCGAAAAAATACTATTTACCATGCATATATGTTTTATAACACAAAATTATTATATTGACCATTGTCACGACACTGCAATTCCCATTGCAATGGAACACATGAGAGAGGCTGCGAGGAAAAATGTTAAACAGAAGAGTTGAGTGGAAAAATGTTATTATTCAGTGTATTCAACATACAAAAAACAACAACAAATACATTGAATAATAACATTTTTCCACGGAACTTTTCTGTGTAACATTTTTTCTCGCAGCCTCTCATGAGTAAAAAATAGTAATTTTTATATACATACCATATATTTTGTATCATACAAATTGTATGGTAATATTGAATGGTAAATAATAATTTTTTATTGCATACCATGAAATTTGTATGCTGAATATTCTTTTATGATACTTACTATGTGCTTTGTATAGTATATAATGGGGGCCTAATTATTATATATTCAGATCATTTTGTGCCTAAATAATTTATTTTTGCATCAAATAAAATACAGTGTTCGAAATAAGGATGCCGACACACACATTTTTCCAAAAAAGGTATAGAAATTTCTACAACTCTTTTTTAAAACTAATTAATATCGAAAGTACAAACATAATAGATGATATCGACTGGAATTAGCCGTTTTATTTAAAAAATTTAATTGCAATTTTGAAGGCCTTGAAGATTTTGTAGGCAAAAATTAGAGATTGTACGCATTGGTCAAACGTTTTCCTAAAATTATTAAAAATCTGGAAAAATATTATAAAAATATTGAAAAGACAAAGGACTCACACAGAGGGTGTTTGATTTTTTTCCTAACTCACCCCCTCCCCCTTCAAGTTTTGTTCTAGCTACGCCACTGGTGATATGACTATATGAAACTAAAACAGAAACTGAATCAGAACAACAACAAGATCATCGAGTGTCGTCACGTGCAAATAAGGGTGTTCCTCCGGAATATTACCAAGCTAATGTTATCATCGAACCAAAGAATTTATCTGAAGTTTTGTTGAATAAAAATAAATTAGAATGGACAAAAGCAATGAAAGAAGAAATCAGCTCAATGGAGAAAAATTCGACTTGGGAATTATGCAAATTGCCGAAAGATCGTAAAGCAATCGGTAGTAAATGGGTGTATAAAACTAAAACGGATTCAAATGAAAAAATAATTCGTCATAAAGCGCGTCTCGTGGCTCAAGGATTTACACAACGATTTGGTACAGACTACAATCAAGTTTTTGCACCAGTGGCACGGCAAACAACATTGCGAATTTTGCTTGCCGTCGCATCGAAGGAAAAGTTGCTTGTACATCATCTCGACGTGAAAACTGCATTCTTGAACGCAAAATTGAATGAAACAATTTATATGAAACAGCCGCCTGGTTTTGCATGCAATGACAAAGAATTGGTGTGGCGACTCAAGAAATGCATTTATGGGCTTAAACAGGCAGCAAAATCATGGAATGATGCCATTCATCATGAACTCACAAAACATGGTTTCGAACGAAGCAAAGCAGATCCGTGTTTGTATTCGAAAAACATCAACGGTTAGTGGGTTCATATTTTAATTTATGTTGATGACATCGTGGTTGTGACAAAAACAATGAATGCAATGCGTAAAGTCAAAGCAATGATTTCACAAAAGTTTGAAACAAATGAATTGGGAGAGATAAAGCAATATCCCGGAATTGAAGTGAATCGCAGTGAAAATGGTATTTACAATATCAATCAAACAAAATACATCGAGAAAATCGTCAAAGACTTTGGTATGGAAAACGCCAAAATATCAAATGTTCCTATGCAAGTGAACTATGGAAAATCGACGACAAATGATGACTGCTTGCTATTGTCAAATGAAAAATACAAGCAAAGAAATCAAATCAACCACATCAGGAGGACTGGACTGAATTAAAACGGGTGCTACGTTATTTGAAAGGCACTGTAAAAATGGAATTATCACTTGGCAAAATCAATTACAGTGGTGATTTTGAAAATATGGCCGTTTGAAAGTGATGTCGTCAAAACTGTCGACATGTCTATCTATAATGTTTGTACTTTCGATATTATTTAGTTTTAAAAATGATTTGTAGAATTTACTATATTTTTTTTTTGGACAAATGTGTGTGTCGATATCCTTATTTCAACCATTGTATATAACCTCAACATTAGCTTATTTTTTCCGGCGTTTATTACCTTGTCTTAGATTTGAAAAGAGTCAAACAAAAACGAAAACCTGTTATGCGTTCTCTGAGCGATCGTCGTGACAAAGATTTAAATGAGCCTTTCAGATTTAAAGATACAACAGCATTACGAACAAAACCACAACGAGTAAGCCCACATCAAATTTTTCAAAAAATTAATGGAACAGTGTGTCAAAGGCCATCTTGTCCTCCACCAGGATTACCAGATAATTCTCGAAACCAAAGTGTCCCACAACGTCCGCCACGTCAACAAAGTAACTGAAAACTATTTTTAAATTACCATTTAACTTTTTCAACAGCATTTATTCACAATTCTATAATTTTAGAAAAAGAAACAAAATTAGCAACATCAACAGGTGACGTCAAAGCTTCTCGAATTTTTGGCTTACTTCCTGTGTCAACAATCAATAAAAATAAGATAAAGATCCAGCCTTTTACAGGAATAAATTGTTCGAGCAAAGAACATGATAAAGTAAATTCTGCAATTCAAAAAACCTCAATTACAGTAATCAGTGATGAATGTTCATCAACTGTAAATGTAAACGATAAACGCAGAATGTTTCATTCATCTGTTCTGATAGAAAATGATTCAGAAAACATCGAATTATGTATAAAAGATGAAAGCATTAAAAAGCAAAATGAGAAAGAACAAAGTTCATCTGCTGGAATAGCTATATTTTGTCATAATAAAGATAATAAAATGTCTAACACAGTTGATATACTCGAGATGATATCAAAAAATTTAGGCAAAACTAGAACATTAATTTGCCTTGATTATGCAAATGACTCTAATAAATGTGATGTAATTTCGAATGATAATGCAAAAACTGAAGTGTGTGATGTCCATTCTAATGTTGTCGACTCTACAGTAAACAGCTCCGTTATTCAATCGAATAATTGTAATGCTATTGCATCAAAGTTTGCAGATAGTTTCATACTGAAATTATTAAATGATCCATATTTGAGCCATTTGCTATATGGTCTTGAAATTAAGACAATCGCAAATATTATTGAAAATTCATTATTTCGATTACGCAGCAGTAAATATGATTTCAGTACTAGATCTACCAAAGACATTGATATGGATACATTCTTTATCAAATGTTTGCAAGAAATAATTAAAGAAGAGCGTTCCAAATATATTACTGAAACTAATTCGAGTGAGTTTAATTCATCAAATCCCATTGACCATTCTCGGGAAAATATGTTACATCATATGTGCAACAATGATGGGAATTCAACAAATGAAAAGAGAAAGATTCCAGTGCAAAAATTATATGAAATATTAGCCGAATCAAAATTTAGAAATGGCGATCAAACAAAGATTGATTTCGACAATCATCATCAATATGAATCGATATGTTTAAACTGTGATCCAATTTATGAAGAAATCAACGAGAAACCTCCCCCATTACCAATCAATCCACCACCTATTTCTAAATCTACTTCAGAGGAACAGTATAAACCAATGTTTTTGGGAGCTACAAAATACGATATTTTATCGTATTTGGTTGATGCTAAAGATCGTATCATAGCCCCAGAGGAATCCTATTCATTCAAATTTTTACGGCGTTCAGTTGATGATTCCAGTTCTTTCGAAAAAAAACCTGAACAAGTTATTAATGACAAAGGGCTCAAACCTTATAATGGTATTGAACTAAGACCGTATGGTAAAGAAAAATGTATGGCAAGCATTGAACGAAATGATTCTGGCGTTGGATCTGAAACAAGTAAGACATCGCGCACAAAGTATCAACCTGGTGTAATGGAGAATAAAAAGATTGAACCAATACATTTATGTGAAGATTGTGGTGAGTAATGCTATGTACATTAATAACAACATTCAATTCATTTAATGGTGCACACTGTACAAAATGCACAAAGTGGGATTCGTTTTAGTTTTTCCTTTTACATAATTAATTTGGAAAATTTTAACATTCATGTAACATGAACAATTCTTCAAATACTCACAGATGATCCTATTGAGTTACAAATCGTTCAGATATCCGATATTTATACGCCGATTATATGCCGAAACTGTTCCAAAAAGCGCGCTGAACGTCGTGAAATCCTATGGGAATTTATTGAAACGGAAAAGAAATATACTCGCGATTTACAAATTATAATTGAAGAATTTTATCGACCAATGTTAGTTGCTGGCCTGCTTACTCGCGAACAACTTTCAGCTATTTTCTTGAATATTGACGAGTTACTTGAAAATAGCAAATCGTTTTGTGCAAAAATGAGAAATTCACTTGATTTGGCGACCGAACAGGGTGACGATGACCTATTCACTGTTGATATTGGGAAACTAATATTGGAGATGCAATCGTCAATGCTTTCTGCATTCGAAACCTACTGTGTACAGCAGGCAGCAGCTAGCTTGCTCCTTGCGAATATGGAGAAGGACAAAGAATTGCTTCGTATTTTCTTACGAGTTTCTCAAATGGAAAATGCTGTATTACGTCGCATGAACTTGAATTCTTTTTTAATGGTAAAAAATTCTTTATAAGTACTATTTTAATTCAGAATAAAAAAAATATAACATTTCAAATCCTCACTAGGTTCCTGTTCAACGAGTTACAAAATATCCCTTGCTTTTGGCACGTTTATATAAAGTAACACCTTTACACTTAGAAGGTCGTGAACGTTTGAAAGAGGCCCAAGAAAAGATTGAGAGTTATTTAAATCGAATGAATCGAGAAGCAAAGGATATTTCAACAAAACTTTGGCGACGTTTATCATCAAATCCTCCTAGAACACGTGAAAATGAAATAGCCAATATTAAATTAAGAAAAATAGCAATAGATTGTCTCGATTGGAATCACGAAAAGGTTCACTTCATTATTGAAGGCAAACTACTTATCACTCATCCCACTGATAATAATTGGCGCAAAGGAAAAACTATTAAACTCACACCAGTCAATGCTTTCTTAATTACAAATGAACTGGTATATACAATTTAATAAAACTACAATAACATTTTACGAATTACTTATTAATTCTATGAATATTTTCATTACCAGGCGTCATCATCAGAGCATAATTTTGTAAACTTTCCACGTTTTTCACAAAATAAAACCGCTGCATTCTTGCTTATTAGAGAAAAGTCTGGTCGTTATATGATATATCGCGAACCATTTTTTTTAGACCGATGTGTTATTTGCACGGAATCAGATTTAGCAGAATATTTTGAAGTGCACGAAATATCTTCGAAGGACAGTTTCATTTTTAAGGTTCACATATGTATATAAGAAATTAAAATAGCATTTAGTTTTATTTAATTTTATTACTCAAGTATATTTTTGAGTGATATAAATATTCTTCACACTTCTCGAGTCTCATTACCTTTCATTTCTTTCATTTTTTCTGTTCCTTCTGCATAGGCCGAAAATGACACTCGTACTCAACATTGGTATAATTTACTACAGTATCACGCGCAAGGGACTGGAACTTGGCGGAAACGTAGAACAGCACTGGCAAATATTATGATAAATGGAATGTTGATTCGCCGGTGATATACAATACTTGTTAAATAAATAATAATGTAAAATAATTTATACCGAATTAGAAATAAAATCTTGATCATAAATATCAGTAAACTATAAAAGCTTACAAATTCTTTCCTGATTGTTCGAAATTCACTCAGATAATTCCATCCTATCGCACAAACAATTTTTTCACACTACAATGATATTCGATTTTTCGGATTGGCTCACCTAAGAAAGATTATCAATTGAATTCTATATGACAAATCGTTTTTTGAATTTTTTACTAAGAACTATATGAAATAAGACAAAAAATGATCATGTTTGAAGGAATTGTGCTAAAGTGGAATAAGTGGAAACCAAATTTCTCCAGAAGAAAAGTTGTTTGTTTTTGCATGTAGAATAAGAATGTGGCCATTTCAAAAATCACTTCACACTAATATATACGGACTCTCTGGAATAAACTGACTTGATATAGACAAGAAAAAGACGTACGTAAGCACTTTGTTTGCAATTAATTCCATCACGAATGAATATAATCGTTTTTTTGTGGTTATTTGATTCTGTGACGATTGAGTTGTGTACTTTTCGGTATTCTATTAAGATTGTAATGTGAAGTATTCGTCGCGCACTATCTCATGGAGGAAACATCAAATGGCCTCATCCTTATTTTTTCAAACCAAATTAAATAATTCAGGCCAGAAAACCCAGAAATGTTAAACTTTTGTCACTTGGTCCACATTTTCTATTGCTCAGTATGCCATTGGTAATTTGAGCAATTAAATGGGCTCCGTAACAATTCAACAGCCAAAGTCGCACAAAGTAAATTTGTATATGCCATAATTATGTACCAATTATGTACTATGCGTACCTACATTCAAATATTTTTGTACCTCAGTTTTAATATTTTTGTTTCAATAACAAATTTTTCCAAAACGCATTTTTTTATTTTTATGAAAAAACAAAAAACTGAATATGTCATAATTTTGTACCAATTTTTTAAGGGAGTGTTCCCGGGTATGGGACGGGTTTTGAAATCAATCCATAAAACTCCATTGGTTGAACCAATGAGGCAAATTAACATATAATTTCAATTGTGAAACTAAATCACACACAAGTTCAACGCCATCTACAATCGCACTCAAATGTATAGTCGGTGACAAAAATATGTTCCTGTTTCTATCTCTTTCATCCATACGCTTGTCTTACCATTGCAATGCTCAGTGTGAGATAAATTGTGCGCAATATTTTTGTATTGTGTATATTTGATGCCCTACTACATTCACATGCTTACAAAACATTGTGATCGCTACATTATGTTACGATAATTCTTCTTTGTGTTAATTATATTCAATAAATGATGTTAGATATGCTTAATATGACCAGAAAAGGATCGATCAATCAATCCCACTCTGTCGATCTTATTATTAAGCTATTGCAGAATATTGGCAATGTTATCATGCATACAGTTTTGCAATGGAAACTCTGTCACTATATGTCACCCAAAACTCTGATTTCATTCCATTTTAGTTCTCTTTGATGAATATAATAATACATTTGCTCTGATTTTGTTACATTTTATTTATCATGGATTGTTTTACACGAAATGACCGACAAAAAAAACTCTAAGATGTCCAAAAAGGACGCAAAATTTCATTACGATATGAGAGTAATAATAATTTTGAAACCATTGCACGAATGACCGGAACTTCAGAGTATGTATTCTGATCGATTCGTTTATAAAATAAGAGTAAGTTTCACTCTACTTGAAAATAGTTAAACAAGAGTATGTATTTTGTATGTTTGGCGTACTTATAAAAACGAGTATGTTTCTTCGATTTGTGAATTAATTTTTTTTTGTAACAAGCATCCATAACCGATAACAAGAAATATTCGTTGTCGTGAGTCCGTTAAATACAACGAACAAATACATCCAATGGCTTTCCATTGTTTTCATACAACATTCTATTGTGAGTAATCGAAAATCGCTGAAGATCGAAAAAAACCTAAAATTTTTTTTTTCAATTCTGGTGAAGGATTTTACATGCCATTTCATCTGGTATGTTCGTTTTGATAAAATGCGCATTTTTTTTCACTCAAATCACTGTTGGTAAATTGCGATCATAGAATTGACAATACATACAAACACATTTCACAAATATACAAGTTCTCGTTTGTATTGTGAATGGTCCACAGATCAGCTGTCAGTGTATTTGCATGTTGTAGTATTGTATCTCGATTAATCACAAAAAGTGTATAATGCCCATAATTTCATTCAAATGTAAGAATGAGATAGAAACAGGAACATATTTTTGACACAGATAATACATGTAATATCATATCGGTGTCTGTCTTCACTTAGAAAGTTGGAAAACAGTATCTATTGATGTTATGTGGTCTTCACATTTACGTTTGTAGAGGGCGTTAAATTTTGTCGATCACCATAATTTGCCTCATTGTTTGAACCAAAACAAGTGTTCTATATACCGTTGAAAAGGTAATTTCCATACGCAACTTCTGTTCTAAATAAGCACGTCGATTCATTTTGCCAACAAAATTTTTGTACCCAGATATGGGACACTTTGGACCATACATTTTGGTACAGGGGTCCGAGGGGTCTATTTAACCCCCCCCCCCCCCCCTGAGCATTCAATCGCAAAATTACCCCTCCATGAAAAAATCAGACTTGACAAAAATTATTAGAATCAATATACACATTATTTATAATGGAACAGTTATACAAAATGAAATAACACTTTGAATAAACAGGATTTCGATTCATGATATATTGTTTATATTAAATTTCAAATTTATTTTTGTCAAGTCTCATCAATTACTTAAGTAATTGATTTAATATTGATATGCACAAAATGACTAATGATTTGGGAATTAAATCTCTGTTTATGTCGACTAAGTTGCATGCAACATACGATGCATCGTAGGCAATTTTCATGTTAGTCGAAACATAATTGTGGTGTGACTTTTATTATTATACGGATCGAATAAAATTTATCAATCAGTTTTATATAGTACATCAAGACGTAAATATGTCTTTTTTCAAAATCATTTTTACTATTTTCACAATTGAAGAAATATTTGATTGATTTGATGATTTATGGGGAAAGAACGGCTTGTGATGAATGTAAATTGTTCGAAATTATTCACAGTGATTTTGCAAATAAAAAATATGCACTTCGTGAATTTCCTGGAACTAAGAATAAAAATGATATTTCACTGAATAGATGTGCGCTAGATGCCAATGGATTTCTCCCTGAAAAGTTCAAGTTGGGGAATCCAACGCCAGGAAAAATTGCTAGGGTTTTTCGAGCGAAAATCCGATTTCCTTGACGTCTTTCTGTTTTTTGAGAAAAATTTCGAATTTTTTGGTTCGAAAACTGAAGACCTTTTTTTTTTTTTTTGCTCTTCACTTTTCTAATTCAGAATTTAACCCTAATAATAACCCTCAATTTTTCACCTTGCCCATATATGTTCCATAACACAAACTGAGTATTTTAGAACAACAGCACAAGGCATAAGTGAGTCAGTGACTAATGCAAATATCAGCAGTAGAAGCGATATTTGCACACCATTAATGTTGAATCCGGATGGCGGAAATACTTCACAAGTTTTGGCACAAGAAAACAGCAGAAAAAGAAATATTGGCGTTGAAAATGATTACTATATTCAGAAGATTTCGAGTGGCAAACGACAAAATATTTCAAGTAATTAAAATTATTATCTCTGTTATTATCATATTTATGGCACACTATCATAAACATCGTGATTAATGTAAATAAATTTTTAATGTAGAGAGGAATGGATCAAACAAATTAAAACTCATCAAAAAAATTTGATTCCATCTGTAGTCGTCAAAAATAGCAAAAACTGGTTTGAATATTTATTCAATGTAAACGCACCGGAAAAATCAACATATAGATGTCGTTTATGCTATAATCATTACGATGAATTCAATTTGCCCAAAAGATATAAAAATGAACTCGCTTATGAAGCTGAAACATTAAAAAGCGAAAAACATGACAACAAAAAAACAAAAGAAGATCATGCAAATATCCCTGGTCATAGAACCATCGTAGAAAAGCTGCAAGATAGGAAAGCAAAAAGGTTAATCCTACTATTTATTTATTTACTGTAATTATTTGACAATTTTTCCATAATATCAACAGAATTCGAACAGATTTCGAAGCAATACAGCAAAGGGAAGACACAGCGGAAGAAGGAATATTAAAGATTACTGCAACCATGTTTAGAACCGTGTTTGTTGAGATTAAGGCAAACATTCCATTCAATTCACATCAACATATCGTTGCACTTCAGAAAATGCATGGTGTTGTTAGGGTTTCATCACTATGAAAAATGCGGCGCGATATCAATTGCAGAAACCATGAGTAACCGCATGCACGAATCACTAATTAATCACATGATTTCAAAGAAATTACCGTTTTCAATTATTCTCGATGGATCAACGGATACTTCAGAATATCATTATATGATAGTATACTTTCAAATTCTCGAAAATAATGTACCAATTGTTTGTTTTTATCGGCTGATCGAAACGAGCTCTGACCTAACTGCCAAAGGGATTTTCAATAGTCTCACCGATGCATTCAATGCAGAAAAAAAAAGATTTGAGCAATTATTTTAAACAAAATCTCGTTGGTTATGGTTCTCATGGGGAAGCTGTGATGATTGGAAGTAAAGGTGGACTCATAGTTCTTATCCGCCAATATACAGGTCGCTCGATTTACGCCACACTTTGTATGGCCCATCGACTTCATCTAGCGATTCGAAAAGGTTTTGTTACAATTCCATATTTCAAAGAATTCGAATCATTAATTAATGATTTGTACGCTTTCCACAATATAAGGGCTAGTAAAAAAAAAGCTCATCTCAGAGAAACTGCACAAAAGTCCAATTTGAAGTATTATGAATTAACATATATTTACATAGGGGGTAGACACACGAGAATCAATTCACGTTTTGAAGATTGATTTGCATGATTCTTATAGATTCTCGGATTCGTAATGATTCGCAGATTCGTATGAATTTACGATTTGCAAGCCTTTATACAGAGACAACGTATACTAGATTGACTAGTGTTATAGACATTTTAGAGTGAAGAGTGAATTGTTGTATAGTTATACAAAATACTCACACAGAGATGTTCGATTATTGTTTTTGATTCTCTTTTGTTATCTTCTCGTATAACAGTGTACGCCTGTGTTCATGTGATTCGTAAGATTCACAAGATTTGTAAGATTCAAATTTCACATTGAATTTTTTATTTTATAGTGAGATTACATGTGATTTGTGCGATTCATTAGATTCTTAATTTTGTAATGGATTGTTTATTTTTGACCGGTGTCTACCCCCTAGTATATTAACACAATTCGATGGATATCGTCAGAATTACAATCGATTACCAATATAAAAAAAATGTGGCCAGTTTTAGCAAAACACTTAGATTTAATTGCAAACGATAACAATTTCGCCAATAATGTAAGGACAAAAGCGAAGAACTTGTCAAATAAAATCCGAGGCAGATGTTTTTTGGCCATTCTCAATTTCATATCCGATGTTTTACTATTATTATTATTACTGCACCAAACAGCGTTTCTTCGCCAAAGGTGGTTTATTCAAATATTATACAATATTAACATATTAATTTACAAAGAATAAATGATTCAATAATTGCTCCGATTCAACAATCTATTGCCAATCCTGATGATTTCGGAGCAAGTCACTGCGATTATCAAATTGCAACATTGAATCCTGACAAAAAATGTACAATAATCAATTAAGCAGTTTCTTAAATAACTCATTCAGTCTTTTTTTAGTTAAATCCGAGCTAACATTAAAGTCAATAACAAATTGATTAAGAATAGGAGTTTTATCATTATAATAACTGTTAAAAGTCTCAATCATAAAATGTAAAGGCATGAACTTTTGATAACTATGGTTAACAACATGGATTTTCAAGAACTGAATATTTCTAGCAGAGTGGTAGAGAACTCTGAATTGTATTTTCTTCAAAAGAACATCCGAACATATTTCACCCTTGATCAGTTTTAATATAAACATCATTTGCGCAATCTTCCTTCGATTCTCCAGAGAAATCATTTGAAGTAACAAATAATAATGCTCATATTTCGGAAGGTGAAAGCCATTGCTCCATCTGAAACTTCTCAATGCATATAAAAGAAATTGCTGATTGAATAGATTCAATCCGTCTTGTCTATCCCAAGTTGTAAGTATTCCATATTCTAGAATCGGAATAACAAAACTAAAGAATAATAACTTAATAGTATCCATATATATATGGATCATTAAATTCTCTAGCAAAACGCTTGATCCAAGCCAATCTAGATTTTGCCTTGGCTACCACAAATTCAATATGAGTTTTGAAATTAAGTTTCTCATCCAAAATTACACCAAGATCTTTTATTTGGTCAACTCTTTCAATTACTGAGCTATCTATGGTGTAATTGTAATCAATAACATCTCCAAAGCGATGAAATATCATTCTTTTTGTCTTTTTAACATTCAACTTTAATTGATTTAATGTGAAGAATTTAACAACATTATTCAAACTCGTTTGAAGAACATAGCAATCATTAATTGAATTTATGTGGTGGGAAAGTCTAACATCATCAGCAAATGAAAGAATCGACGAATTTCCACTGAAGTAAGGTAAATCAGCAAAAAACAATATAAATAATGTTGCAGCAATGGGGTAGCCCTGACCCGTACCAGAAGAAACAAAGATAGGGTTTGATTCATAATTGCTAAATTTAACAATTTGCTTTCTACCACTCATATAAGACTTAATCCAACTCAAAAGTTGATCATTCAGACCCATAACATTTAATTTGTGAATCAAGAGGTCAATGTTCACAGAGTCAAATGCCTTAGCAACATCAATATATATTGCATCCGTTTGATTATGAGGTCTAAATTCACTCAATGTTTGAGATGTCTTATTAACATAGATTTATTACTATATCCTAATAAATAATACTTGCGAATGGTTTATTATTTATTAGAATCGATCTTAATAAGCGTATTATGATGGTTAGTATTTATTAAGATCGATCTTAATAACGTTATTAACATGTTTATTATTTATTATAATAACGAAGTTAATAAACGCCATTTGCAATTTTGCGGAAGATTTTTGCAACTAAGTCATTAAAGCGTATGAGTAAAAGCAAGATAGCATGAGATCGAAATTTACCAATAGTGATTTGAGCGATAAAAAATGCGCATCTTATCAAATCGAACATACCAGATGAAATGGCATGTAAAATACTACACCAGAATAGAAAAAAAATTTTTTTACACGGACTCACGACAACACAATCCTAACCGGTTTCAAATGATTTCATGAAACTGACTCATACAGTTAGTAATGGTTGATCTGCCTCTAACAAAACCATGCTGACTTGAATCAATTATATTTTTTATATGAAAATTCAGGTGTTTCGCAATGATTGAATCCAAAAGTTTGGGAATCACATTTTGCAGAGCTACACCCCTATAATTTTCAATATTATTCCTTGATCCGTTTTTATGAATTGGTGTCAAACCAAAGGAAATCTTCCATAAATCAGGAACATGACCAAAATTGAGTGACTTACTCAGTAAAACATGTATAGGTTTAATTAAAACTCTAATACAGTTCTTAATAAACAAATTTGGTAGATTATCCGGACCAGAAATCAAATTATTTGGTAAATCATGGACTTGTTGCAAAATAACATCTTCATCAATATTCAAATTGGGAATATTCTGACATAAGTCCTTTATTGATTTAAAATCCTCATCATTGCGGTCATCAGACACAACCAATTTATGCTGTGTATAAGCAGAGGAGAAAAATTCGGCAAAAAGATTAGTGATTTCAATACCATCACATGACTGAAAACCATTATAATACATTTCATTCGGTAGATTACAGTTGGTTTTCCTAACTGCATTCACATGCTTGAAAAATTCCATTAGATCTGAATTAATCATCTCCTCCATCGCTATTTTATAATTATTATAGGCAATTCGAAAATTACGATGATAATTCATGCGTGCAGACTTAAAATTATTATCATCATCCAATGAGTTGTGTCTCTTTTTCCGTAATTTGTTCACTCTGTTCTTCAAATTAATTAGGTTAGAATCAAACCATTTAGGGTGAATTGAATTATTTTTCCTTTTCAAATTAACGTGCGTATCTATTGCACTCTTAATGCAAGAGTAGAATTTATTCAAGTTATCATCAATAGAATGATTTGATAATAATAAATCCCAATAAATATTGGAAAAATAATCATTTATTAAATTGTAATCTGCATTTCTAAAATCTAAATATGTGCAGTGTTCTTTTTCAAAACCAACATTAATTTTATGATCAAAAATGATAATTTCAATGGGTTTGTGATGAATCTCAGATTTAACTAAAAATATATCACTATTAATGCAGTACAACAAATCTGGATCATTAGTCCAAACCAAATCTAATATATTACCATTATTGTTTGAACAACCATTAATTTGAGATAAACCAAATTCATGAAATGAGTCCAAAATCAAAAATTCTCTCTTAGAACAAGCATTAATTGGATAGGAAATATTTGGATTATCATTGTCATTCGAAATCCACAACAAATCAGGTAAATTAAAATCACCTGAAATTACAATTGAATCACTATTATCGGTTTTTAAGAATAAATCTTTTAAAGCATTAACATTATTTACAAAAACTTCAAATGGAGAATTCGGTCGAATATACAACTCCACCAAATAAAACTTTCTATGTTCAATGTTAATACAAACACAGACAATTTCAGCACCATACAATTCACCATCAAATATTAAATGACCATTCAATAATTTATGAGTGGCGATCAAAACACCACCACCACGAACTTTTTTCACAATCTGATCTCTCTCAGTAGAACTCGATCTAGCACAGCGAAAAACATCGTAGTTCATTGGGAAAATTTCCGAATCATTGATGGTATCATCTAAATGAGTTTCACATAACATATAAATTTTAAATTCATTAATTAGTATACTGGAAAAAAAGTCAGGCAACTTTGTCTTCAAACCATTAATATTACATGTGTAAATATGATGATTTTCATTTAATAATGGTGTTGATACATAATGGGAAAATTTGCGGTTGGAATGAATGGAACCGAATTGACATTGGTCATTTGAAATGGATTGTGACGATAGTATGGCTGCTGATGAAATGGAGGCGGTTGATTGAATTCCATTCGCCATAAAGGATAATATTGATTTTGCGGTAAAACATCTCGACTTTGCCGTGAATAACCATTTTGATTAAAACGATTTTTTGAATTAAAAATATTCTGATTATTACGGTGATAATCGCTGATTATATTATTATTCTGTTCAATTCTGTCACGTTTCTTTGATAATTTTATATTATCCTTGATGTAACGTTTTTGCATATTCTTTGATGGAATCGAACGATTTTGTAAATTTGATAATTCATTCTTATTTTTCAATGTGGTTTTTAAATTATCTCGATTAACAGCAGGATCAATTTTATTCAATTTTCCAGAATTCCCTTTACCATTGACTCTATGTACAAATGGCTTAATCTGATAATTCGGTGACCAAATGTCTGAATTAAACAATAAATCACAAACACCTTTACTCAAGGTAGAAATTTTGAAGCTGATATTTTTGTATTTTTTATTCACTTTTTTACTCGCAAAATCAACCCTAAATGAATCCGATTTAATTCCCAGTTTTCCAGTTATTAATGAAACTAGATCATCAGTTGTGAAATCATTGGCAAATTTTGAAACATGTAACATGTAAACACCATCTAAAGGCTCAATAACTGGTTTCACAATTACTTCTGGTTTATCTGGAGCTTCATTAAACTGATCAAGTTGAGTAACCAATTTTGAAATCACACATTGCTTCAAATCAGCAATTTCAACATGAATTTTCGTAATTTCAGCAAAAATATCAAAATTATTCAAGTCCATTGAATCATCAGATGAATTTCTCAACTGTTTGAATCTCTTCATCACTTGAGACAAATTTTCATTATAAGCATCCTCTGATGATATTTGTCCAACGTCACTTTGAGATCGATTATTAATTGAATTGCTTTTATCCATTCCGATCTCTGAATCATCTTGAACAATCTCATTAAGCGTGTCATGAAATTGGTCTGTACTCAATTCTACATCATTTCTACTCTTATCAAAAAACTTATCACTGCAAATTTCACATGTGACAGCAAACGGTGAACTTTCACTGAAAATGTAACAAAAAAACTTCAGATTTTCATCATTCTCTTCATTTGGTGTCACAATAACCCATGATCCATCTTTAAACTTTTTCGCGAAACCAAAATATTCAAGTAGTTTTTTAACATGTTCTTCTTTTTTCCTCATACATTGAACAAATATTGGATTACTGCAATATTTACATTTCAAAAAAATACCACCATATGTCCAACCCTGACATTTACTTTTAACACAGCAATGCAAATTTATCACAGCAATGCAAACATGTCATCATTACAACAACAAAAAATTAATACTTGAATAAATCACAAAAAAGTTTAACAAAATCCACTTATTAGAAATGAACTTCAATGAATCTTTGTAAACCAGTATAATTACTTTGTAAATAAAATAATTTAGTGTAAAAATGATGGCAAATAATTATTAAAAATCAAAAAATTATTGGAATAAAAAAAAACAACTAGCAATGACAGTTCAATTTGAAAGTCCTCCAACAACATCTAAGTTTCTGGTCACAAAAGATGCAGCAAAGAACTGCACTTCTGGTGGACTTTCTTGATTTTGAAGAAGAAATTTATAGTACGTTTGCAAACGCTCATGAGCGTTTTAAAGAAATTAAAGGCAGAGACTTGAATTTACTTTTGGAAAAATCTATTTGCAAACATGGAAATTGTGAGTTAATTGAAAATTACTATGATTCAGAGAATGTTTTATATTTGGGAATTTCTTTACATTATGATCGGACCAGTTAGAAAAGTTTGCAGCGATCAAATACGCAAAACAATGGATCGAAGAAAATCATTGGCGTACTGACGATCCAAGAAAACATGTAAAACAAGACCTCAGTTTATTGGACGAGGACGAATCAAAGAAAAAATATTTACCAAAGCTATCATTTCTATAAATATATAACTATTATATAAAAGATTTTAATTATATACCATTTGTATTATCTAAATAAAGTCAATTTTGTTTCTCATAATTTTCAAATAATTATTTCTTAAATAAAATTACCCCCCATCAGAAATTAACCCCCCCCCCCCTTAATTTCCAAATACCAGAATGTATGCTTTGGACAATCCATTTTCAATTGAGAAATATGAAGTAAAAACACCAGTAATTACAAAATAAATCAAATCATATTTATTTCGATAAAAAAACCAAATTTTTATCCATCATATTCATTTTCATCATCATCATCATCTTCTTCATCTAACAAGCGGATAGTGTTCTTTAGAATGAAAATCAAAAGCACTAACAATAACGCCATCTGTTGGTATTAGGTACCACATGCTCTCCATAATTCGTGAAGACACATTGAAATACGTGATTACGTTCAGATCATGAGAGCGTATGACAGCGTTTTTTTTGACTATGTTCGTTCTTGTCATTGGCATAAACATTTGTTTATTCATGTGAATTAATATATGAATAACTTTTTTTTTATTTCATAATTCATTGAAGTAAATAAATTTCAATTATTATCGAATAAATTTGTTTCCCATCTAAATTGAAACATTTCATGATAAATGAAATAAATTGCATGAAATAAAAATTTTAGGCGGCGCTTATAGATTTTTTACGGAACATTTTTGACATTTTCCATACAAATGCTATCTGTTTTTCATCCAACTCGCTGTCACAATGCTTACAAGTGAAAAAACTTGTATGCATAGCAGCACACTTCAAATGAACAGGCCTCTTGCATGTGTTGCATTTGATAGAGTTGGCAGCGGTCAACTTGGTGGGCAACAACTTGGTGGGCATATTTGATAGTTGCAAAGTCAACAAAATTTGTCTTCACTTTCACCACATGGCGTTGCAATGAGCTCTTATGAAGACCATATTCACGGGCAGCCGATCGTTTACCTTTCTTTTCTAGCAAACAAACTTTAATGGCTTTCAATAGTGCATTATATTTGTTTTCTTGCAATGTGACGGTGTTTTTTGAAGATGACATAACTAAAAACAAAAAAAATGAAACATAAAGCGTCCCATACCCGGACACATAATGTGTCCCATACCCAGAAATCGACGCCATTTTGACGGAGACAAATTTTTTTTTTTCCAATCATATATCGGCATAGTCCAACATTGAACCACAAAATATAATTAAAATACTGCATATTAATGTAATTCACTCACCTTTTTAAGATGCTTTTTTTTTTCCCAGAAAATATTCACTTTTAAAAAAATTTGATTTTAGATTTTTTGTCGATTTTCAACGCAGTGTTCATAGCTAACACAAGCAATGCGTGTATCATCCTTTTCAGTTAATGCACAAAAACTAGCTTATGTCAAAACAAGACTTTGACACTAGTCAGTGGAGCCATATTTATTTATTTATTTATTTATTACGAAACCTAAATTTATGTCAATATGTGTTCACTAGCAAGCTAGTAAACATGCTGGTCAAAGACCCAATGCGACATAAATTCCGCCCATGGTACGACTTTAGCAAAGAGAATACAATCAGGGGTGGGATGGCATTAAAGTGAAGCTTCAATACCAAGATTGAATCCGGAAAACCATGGTAAAACCGGCCTGCCTCTGGAGAGACAGGGGAAATACAATAATAAATTCACTTAAAATTAAATTACGTTAACAATGATGAATGAAGCAATAGAAATAACAAAAAATAAAAATAAAAATAAAGTGTAAAGAAGAGAAAGGATAGAAGAGAGAGAAATAGCTTAAAACTAATTGGAAAAGAAATTGCACGACATACCACCGAGCGAATGAAGATTAGATTATATTTTTATATTATTGCACGGACCGTAGATGATTTTTTAACGCGTTTTTAAATGAAGCTAACGAATCATTGATTCTAATTTCAACCGGTAAACTGTTCCAAAAATTAATTGCAGAGTAACTGAATGCGCGTGTATCAAATGCGGTACGCGGATTGAAATTAACGCGAAGGTTGTCTGGATAACGCGACGATTCACCGTTTCCAATAAAGATGTGATTCAGATATTTAGGAGCCTTTTTTGACAACTGCTTGAATATTAAAACGGCCGACTGAAGCTTTGCTCTACTTTCAGGCGTCAAACCATTCAAACGCTCACGGTATTCAGTAACATGTTCACTACGCTTTAATCCGAAAACATATCTAATCTTATCGTTGTCAGCGATGAGATCACGATTGAGCTGATTTAGAGTGCTATGTGCACCCCAACCATAAGTTACTACATTCCCATAATCCATAATGGGGTCAATGAGCGCCGCAGCCATATCACGTTTGATATAATTGGGTATAAAATGCTTTGTGTGCCGAATGCGATTTAACACACCATACACTTTTTGCAATTTACACTTGTCATGTTCATTGAAAGAGAGATTTTCGTCAAAAATAACACCAAGGTTTTTAATTGACTTACAGAACTCAAGTTTTTCATCACCAATTTTCACATCATTGATCGCATCAAAATTTAACCGACTTGTATGATATTTAAAACCGATGATCATTACTTTCGATTTAGAACCGTTTAATTTCATACCGCGACGTTTAATAAAATCATTTAATTTTGCGAGATCCGAATTGACTAATTCAATACCGGTATTTATTTGATCAAACTCAACTTCAATAAGAGCTTGACAATCATCCGCGAATAAATGACCGGTCATATTTTCAAAAATGTTAAGTGTGTCGTTAAAATAAAGCGAGAAAAATGTTTGACCGAAATTGCTACCTTGAAGAACACCGTTATTGATCGCGATAAAATCCGATTCATTATTACCGACTTTAACTTTTTGCTGAATATTACTATAAATTGATTTGATTAATTTCGTAGCGTTGTTAGAAAAACCGTATGCTTCACAAACTTTTAAAAGAGCATCATGCGGAACGGACGGGAATGCACTTTTTATATCGAGCGAGACAAAAATAACAATTTTCTTGCGATTTATTGACGATCTGATACTCTCAGAGATGTTCAAAAGTGAGGTGGTACAACTGTGATTTCTACGGAAACCAGACTGCCGCTCATGCAGCTTTGACTCTAAATAACCAGTTACCTGATTATTCAGAAGAATGGCGAAGATTTTTGGAATGACAGAAATGATGCTGATTGGTCTATATTCTGAAACTGAAGCGGGATTTGGAACTTTATTTAGGGGTTTAATGATGATTTTATTCCAATCAGCTGGATAAACACTATGAGATATGCAATAATTGAAAATGAAAATAACATGATTGAAAATTATTGGAATGATTAAATGGAGGAATTTAAGCGGTACGCCATCGTCTCCAATAGCGTTGCTTTTAACTTGCTTATAAGCATAAGCGAATTCATCAAAGGAAATTTCTTGAAAGGAAAAAGTGGATAGGATGTTTGTAGGTAGGGATAAATTATTAAGGTCAGCCCCTTGAGATGAGTGAATTGAGGCAAAAAATTCATTGAAATCGTTAAGATTATAATTATTTAAAATTTCTGAATCATTACTGTCATCCTTGCTAGATTTGCAACAACCAAGCGATTCAATAATACTCCACTTAGACCGCATGGAGTTAGCCATATTGAATCTCTCAACCGTTGTCTTCTTTTTACTAGAATTAATCAGAGACTTGACCATAGGTTTTCACGTAAAATCTGTATTTTTGAAAAATGTCGATTTCTCGATGAAACTTTGATGAATTAAAAAACTGATTGCGGCATTGGATTCGGTATTGAAAATCAATTCAAATTTGCGTAGCGTGGAGGGCGGAGTGACCCTAGGGGTCAAAATAACCCCAAAAAGGTAAAATTCAATAACACGTGATTTTCGGCCATATTTTCTATGAAAACACATAAAACTATATGTGCCAACTGATAGCCAATTGAATTCTGACCCCTGGTTGGAGGGGACTAGGGGGGTAATTTTCTCCTCCTTAGACCTCAAAATCGCCTAGTAAGAAAAATTAGGGTAAAAAAATATGTCTATGCAATTTAAGGGTATTTGGAGGAGAAAATTACCCCCCTAGTCCCCTCCAACCAGGGGTCAGAATTCAATTGGCTATCAGTTGGCACATATAGTTTTATGTGTTTTCATAGAAAATATGGCCGAAAATCACGTGTTATTGAATTTTACCTTTTTGGGGTTATTTTGACCCCTAGGGTCACTCCGCCCTCCACGCTACGCAAATTTGAATTGATTTTCAATACCGAATCCAATGCCGCAATCAGTTTTTTAATTCATCAAAGTTTCATCGAGAAATCGACATTTTTCAAAAATACAGATTTTACGTGAAAACCTATGGACTTGACTCTATTGGCTTTCTCCTTATAGATGTAAAGTAACTGCTCATGAGTAACTGCATCACTATGATTGTTTGATCTGCAATCATCGTAAGCAGCTTTTCTTTCATCCATAGCATGTTTAATATCATTATTAAACCAGTGCTTGGGAGAGTGACGTACGCGACGCGATTTGAGTGGTGCAAAGCGATTAAGGAGATACAGAATATTATCATTAAGCGTTGAAACCATATCGTCAACATTCTGACATTGGTTAAAATTCCAATTCAATGATCGACAACAACGCGCGAGCTCATTGAAATCAATGCCATCAAATTTTCTACCGCTAATGACAATATTTTTATCGATTTTTTCAGTCTTGATATTGTATGAACACAATAACAAGTCATGAAATGAAATACCGGACGGAAAATGACCAAAAGTATTAACACGAGTAATATTATTCGTAAAAATTAAATCAATTTGTGATGGCATTTTACCGGGCCACCAATGTGTAGGACAATCATCATTAACCAAATTAAAATTTAACGCGATGTTTGTGTTTATAACGGAAGCTAGATTTAAATTATTTAGTAAATTAATATTAAAGTCACCAGCAAAAATTACGTTTTGTTCATGCGCGAAACTGGTGCTTATTAATTCAAAAAGTTTACGGGTATTTTCGGCACTACAACGCGGAGCACGATATACAACACCAAAAATGATTTTTGATGTTCGCGTGAAAATTTCAACAAATAAAAATTCTACGTTATCAATTTGATGGTTATCTTTAGACGAATTAAGAATCACCTTAGTTTTGAAATTTTTCAGAACATAAATCGCGACACCACGGGTGTGTGAAGTTTTTTCAGTGACCTTCGACTTTTCAAGTGGGACCAAGCTAGTAAAATAGTTCGTAATTAGTTCGTACCGTTCGTGTAAATGAAAAAAATAGTTCGCTTTTTTCAACATTTTTATGAAGTGTACTAAAAACCAAAAATGTATAATTTTTTTAAATGAAATGATATCGGCTCATATTATGTCTCAAAAAATAGTTCATAAATAGTTCATTAACGATTGAGAAGAATATTTTTGATTTTAGAAATATTTTGTAAAAATGTTCGGAAAATTAAATCTATGTCTTCAATATCTCGTAATCTATGATGTATTTTGTAAATAAATGTACACCAAAAAATAGTTCATAATTAGTTCAATCGATATTAGTCGATCAAAAATTGAATTAAATTCATTTTTTTCCAAAAAAAAAAATTCCTCTTTTTACCAAAATAATAGTATAAAATTGAAAAAATATATAACCAACAAATAGTTCATAATTAGTTTGTTTCATACAACTTTTTTTTCAAATAACCAATCTCATATATGTATATTCAGAATGAACTATTTACCAACCATTTTTCTGCATCATTTGTTTTTCCGATTCGTCGGAAAACAATTTAGTACAAAAAATATATCACCCGTATTATTCAATACAATTTTATTATTATTGGTTTAAATTAACAAACTAATTACAAAATATTTTTAATGATCATTTTTTGTTGAAATAATATTAGTTAAATCAAAAATGCCATCTCTTATGAAAAATTTGAAATTATGTAGTTATGTAGCTGTCAAATCAGCATTCAACCAAAAACGTGTTGGACGAATCTAATTTTTGTTTGTTGTCTTGAGCGCGAATTGTATACTTGTTAGTTGAACATAATTTATACCGAATACGATTCTACGGAACATTGGCGCCCATTCAGTTACTGATTTGATTTCACCACTTTTGCTTCGAAATAAAGGCACTCCCTTGATATTCACTTTAAATTTCTCATACTTCTGTGATTTTAAATGGAAACGATCGAAATCATACAAATAATCGTCCATCGATGAGATTTTTTTCTGTTTTACACTGGGAATATTTTTCTCAAAATATCTTTTCGCAGCTTGGTATGTTGCTTGAGGTTCATAACCATCAAATTTTGATGCAATCTTTGCATATACACCCGATTCCGAATGTTTCACGATGATATCATCTTTTAATATTTCATTTGCATATCGTTTGAACAATGAATGCAGTTTTTCAATATTTACATAAAACTTCGGACCTCTTTTTTGATTTTACAAATACGTACAACAAATGAATAGAAATGATTTGGCACATTGTGAAAATATCTTAAGAGATCGAAGTTATCTGTTCTAACGGTATAAATTATGTTCAACTAACAAGTATACAATTCGCGCTCAAGACAACAAACAAAAATTAGATTCGTCCAACACGTTTTTGGTTGAATGCTGATTTGACAGCTACATAGCTACATAATTTCAAATTTTTCATAAGAGATGGCATTATTGATTTAACTAATATTATTTCAACAAAAAATGATCATTAAAAATATTTTGTAATTAGTTTGTTAATTTAAACCATAAATAATAAAATTGTATTGACTAATACGGGTGATATATTTTTTGTACTAAATTGTTTTCCGACGAATCGGAAAAACAAATGATGCAGAAAAATGGTTGGTAAATAGTTCATTCTGAATATACATATATGAGATTGGTTATTTGAAAAAAAAAATTGGAAGATAATTTTTAGTACTAAATCTTTTTATTAATGAAATTGAAAAAATAATGATCAAAAAATTAGTTCATAAATAGTTCGTCCCAATCATGTTTATTTTTTTGATTTTCGTGAATAAATTCGTTAAATTTTGCACCGAAGGAATTTTGACGCTTCGATGCCCAGATCAAAATTGAACTAAATCAATCAAATCTAAATTTTAATAGCAATGCAAATAGTTGTATGAAACAAACTAATTATGAACTATTTGTTGGTTATATATTTTTTCAATTTTATACTATTATTTTGGTAAAAAGAGGAATTTTTTTTTTTTGGAAAAAAATGAATTTAATTCAATTTTTGATCGACTAATATCGATTGAACTAATTATGAACTATTTTTTGGTGTACATTTATTTACAAAATACATCATAGATTACGAGATATTGAAGACATAGATTTAATTTTCCGAACATTTTTACAAAATATTTCTAAAATCAAAAATATTCTTCTCAATCGTTAATGAACTATTTATGAACTATTTTTTGAGACATAATATGAGCCGATATCATTTCATTTAAAAAAATTATACATTTTTGGTTTTTAGTACACTTCATAAAAATGTTGAAAAAAGCGAACTATTTTTTTCATTTACACGAACGGTACGAACTAATTACGAACTATTTTACTAGCTTGGTCCCACTTGAAAAGTCGAAGGTCACTGAAAAAACTTCACACACCCCGACACCACCACCTTTATTTCTATCTCCATTTTTCGATTTTCGATCAGACCGTATCATTTTGTAACCATGCATATCAACAGATTTATTTGAATTGGTGTGCCGAAGCCATGTTTCAGTTAACGCGATTAAACTAACATTACGATTATCATTCAAAAGCAACTTCAATTCATCAAAATGACAGGAATCGAGCAATCCCTGTGCATTTTGTTAAAAGTAGAACAATAAGAAATAAAATCGATAGCTGAAACGGGCAAAGAATGTAGCGCAAAATGAAACACGACCGTTTATACTTGAAGCAAAATACAGAGTGCTGATTTTATTGACAATTCTCTTTTATATGCTAAACGCAGTATGTAACTTGATATATACGCTATGTTTGTTGTTGCGTATTTGTGCACTTGCATTGTGTACGTGTTGTTAATATTTCAACATCCTCTCTTATTCTTTACAATAATAATTTTGAAGAATATATCTGTTATTAAAAATATTAATTTACAATGCTACACTTAAGAAAATGGTTTGTATTTAGTTTCCGTTGTTACTGAATGCCTTCTTCATTTTCTTACGGTATGTGGTGAACAAGTACGTTGCCAGCTTGATCAACTCGAATCCTATCAATGCGTATGTTGCATATAGCAGTTTTTCGTTCACAAGTAATTGATTGTGTGTGTCGCGCGCCTCTTGAATTACTATGTTATTATTTACTTGTCCATTCGTATCGATGTTCTTTATTTCGACGCTTTCTTCTGAAGATCCGAACAGTCCCATTTTTTTTTTTTTTTTTTTTTTTTTTTTTTTTTACGATTGTGAGGCAACTGCAGTGATTTTTGTTTCAACTGAATATGTCTGTGACAATATTGAGACTGAAATGCTTTACTTAATATAAATTTTACTGTACTCGTTTTTCTTTGATTATGGTATGACAAATACGCTTAACTAAGCCAAAAAAAGTAAATTTTATGTGTCGATTATGTTTTAAAGAGAAAAAGAGGAAAAAAAAGAAATTAATGCAAAAAAAAGTTGAATTTTTGTAAACAAAAAAAGGTTAGGTTATTGCAAACCCATCAATTTCGCGAGTTCATTGTTTTTCGGTCCGTTCAATGCCTTTGTTAATGCATCAGCTGCATTTTCGTTCGTTGATACGTATTCGACACGTATTTTGTTGTCTTCGATGTTTTCCCTCAAATGATGATAACGCACATCGATGTGTTTTGTGCGTTCACGATATGCGTCAGCTGTTGCAAGCTTGATGCTGCTGGTGTTATCCAGGGCCATGAAATGAACAACAACAATAACAAGTATTTAGACATAAGCAAATGACAAAAAAAATCGTCACAAATCTGGTGGAAAGTAGAATAAGCATTATATTTGGGTATGATTTTGTTGACAAGAACTGAAAATGGCTTTGTACTGTACAGAGTTTTATTTTTTTTCCGATAGGTGTGCTGCGATAAATGTATTCAGTGCCGATTTCATGTTCTTGGTGTTATCGCATAAGATCTTTACCGGTTGCATATCAATTCCGGATATTTCGTTCACGAACTGGCTGACCCATAGTGTTTCTCTTGCTGTTGTAGATAATGCTATATATTCCGCTTCTGTGCTGCTCAGAGCTACGATTTCTTGGCGCTTACTATGCCAACTTATTGCTGCGCCACTCAGTTTCAATACAAAAGCAGTGCACGACCTTCTTTTGTCAATTTCAGAGGCATAGTCAGCGTCTGAATATGCAAAGACATCGTGTGCATTGTGTTTTTTGAAACTCAATACATAATCGATTGTTGTTTTCAAGTACCTCAAAATATGCAATGCAGCCTCCCAGTGTTCCTTTGAATGTTTTGAGTTGAATCGACTTACGTTGTTTACACAAAATGCAATGTCAGGCCGCGTGATTTGTGCAACATACAACAAACTTCCTATTAATTCTTGGTATGGTACTTTACCAGTTATGTCGTTGCCCCCGTTCACCATTTTTGCTGACAATTTTTCGTTTGGAATGCCAGGCGTTTTTGCTGCCTTGCAATTTTGCATGTCGAAGCGATTTAATATTTGTTCGATGTATTTCTTTTGACTGAGTTCAATCACATCGTTTGTTTTTGTTATTTTTATGCCGATGCACTCTTTTGCATCTCCAATTACTTTCATTTTTAGTGAGTTGTTCAAGAACACAACGATTTCATTTAATTCTTTTTCATGTTTATGAAATATTAAAAAATCGTCGACGTATACCGCGATCCATAGTGTTAGCTGATTGTTTATATAAACACAAGGATCGAATTTAGAACGCATTAAACCGAACTTTTTTAACACTTCGTTTAATTTTATGTTCCATTGACGTCCGGCTTGTTTAAGCCCGTAAATCGATTTTTTTAATAAACATACACGACCACTGCCATCGTCATAGCCCTCAGGCTGTTTCATGTAGATGGTTTCTCTCAATTCACTTTGTAAAAATGCGGTAATCGCATCCATTTGAAAAATGTTCATTTCCATTCGTATTGCAAGTGCCAAGAACATGAAATCGGCACTGAATACATTTATCGCAGCACACCTATCGGAAAAAAAATAAAACTCTGTACAGTACAAAGCCATTTTCAGTTCTTGTCAACAAAATCATACCCAAATATAATGCTTATTCTACTTTCCACCAGATTTGTGACGATTTTTTTTGTCATTTGCTTATGTCTAAATACTTGTTATTGTTGTTGTTCATTTCATGGCCCTGGCAAGTGCGAATAATATACGAAGTGATGTATGACGAACCACTGGAGAAAACGTTTCATCATAGTCTATTCCCGGTACTTGAGCATATCCTCTGGCAACGAGACGTGCTTTGTAACGTTCATCCTTTGTTCCAATTGCTTTTACTTTGAACACCCACTTCGCAGTTATTGCTTTTCGGCCACTTGGTAAATTGGTTAAAACCCACGTGCCATTTGTTTTATGCGCCTCGATTTCTTCGTTCATAGCGATTAACCACTTTTCACCGTTTACACCATTCTTTGCCTCGGTCACGTTATTTGGCTCAATTTCATTACACAATTCAACGATGAAAGCAAAATGTCCCATTTGATACGGCTGAAATGGTTTTCGTGTTCTCGACGATGCTCTACGGCTCACTATATTTCCCGGTTGAACATTTTGTAAATCATTCACTTCGTCGCTATTTGACTTGTTGATATTGATTTCTTCTTCGTCGTTTTTCACAACCCTTTCAGTCATTTCACTTTTCGAGTCTACTAATGTTTCGCTGTCTTTTTCGCTTTCTGTTTCACTTCCACAGTTATCGACTTGTGCAATGCTTTCATCGTCACTTGATTCACTTGAATAATGCACTTTATTTTTATTTGGTTCTGATTCAAGAAATTTCACATTTCGGCTAATTACCACTTTTCTGGTTGATGTATCTACGCATCTATATCCTTTTACGCATTCATCATACCCAACAAATACCATTTTTGTTGAGTTTGGTTCCCACTTAGTGCGTGTCTGTTTTGGTCGTAGTACCATCACTTTTGAGCCGAACAGTTTTAATTGACCCAAATCACACCTTTTCTTTGTAAACACTTCCTCAGGCGTTCTCGTTACTTTATCAGACAGTTTTGTGCACGGGCTGCGATTTATTATTATATTTATTATTATTATATGCAGCCATATTTATGGCTTCTGCCCAATATGTATTGGGTAGGTCTGCATCGAATAGAAAACATTCTGCCTTAGTTGTTAATGTTCTATTCATCATCTCCGCGACACCGTTTTGTTCGGGTGTATATGGAATAGTTTTTTCATGTTTTATTCCATTTTCAATCAAAAATCTTTTGAAATCCTCTTTCATATACTCCCCACCATTGTCTGTTCTTATGATTTTGATTTTGAGTTCCGTTTGTCTTTCGATATAATTCTTAAATTCGACAAATCTTTCGAATGTTTCACTTTTTTTTTCAGAAAATAGACAAATACTTTGCGAGAATAATCATCAATGAACGTCAGAAGATATAGTGCGTGACCAATTGATTGAGTGTTTTGTGGCCCCATCAAATCGCTATGTATCAGCTCCAACAATTTAGCTGATTCGGATCGGCTTGGCTTGAATGATGTTTTTGCTTGCTTTCCTTTTGAACAAGTTTCGCAGTTTAAAATTTCATTTTCATCGTCTGCGAAATCTACACCATCCACAACGCCTACACGCATTTTTTTCATTACTTGATAACTTGGGTGCCCCAATCGACGGTGCCATGTAAGTGCATTTGTTGCATTTTTTGCCAACAAACACTTCTCATTATCGGCATTTACTTTATACACTCCACTCGTTGCTTTGCAAAACAAAACGCGTTCATTTTCGGTATTGTAAACTGAGCATCCCTCAGTATTAAAAATCACCGTGTTTCCATTTTGAACTATTTGTGATACTGATAATAAATTCACAGCCAAATCTGGCACATGCATGATGCTTTTCACTTTCACATTGCCATCACCAAATGTAATTCTTCCGTTACCTGTTCCTGTGGTGTCTATTTTTGCACCATTTGCTGCTGTAATTTTATCCATCTCACTTCTTCTGTTTTCTAGCAAATTCAAATTCGGAGTCATGTGTCTACTTGCCCCACTGTCGATATACCATTCATCCTTATTGTTTGCACTAAGTAAACCCATCACAAAAGCCGTTTTTGCACTTTTTTCAGCTTTCTTTTCCGTTTTAGGCTGATCACACATGTTGGCCAGGTGAGATATAGAGCCGCAATTGTAGCATTTGCGCTGCTTCTTCTTCCACTTTTTACCTGGTTTCTTCGTTAGGAATGCACTATTTTTTCCATTCCCGTCACGACAATCCAACAGCTTTGACATCACCAAATCGCCCGAAATACCAACTCCATTCGCTTCTAGGCCCATAATAAATGGTTTGAATTCCTCTGTTAAACCTGACAGCAATATGGCACCAAGCCATTCGTCGTTTACCTCGAATCCAATACCACGGAGTTTATTCGATGCGCTTACAATCTTGTCGACATAGTCCTGCATACCATCACTTTCATTCAATCTGTTTGATAACAGACTTCCCAATAACGCGATTTTTCGATAAAGACCTTTGTCCTCATATAACTTATGCAGAGTATTCCAAATGTCCAACGCACTAACACAATTCTGAATGTGAGTGTAGATTGTTGTCTCAACGCCCAAAACCAAATATGCTTTTGCACTCGCTGTTTTAGACTCATCACTTTCGGTTGCTACGTGACTAGCGTGCACAACCTCAGTCGTACTGGCTGTAGCTTCTATATTTGGTCGATGTTCAATACACTTAGTAAGACCCTTTAGAGCCAAAAAATTTTGCATTGCAAATTTCCAGGTGTGGAAATTATCACTGCCCTTGAGTTTATCAAAATCAAGTTCTTTTCCCATTTTCACGAAATCACTTTAATTTAATTTGACACACAAAAAAAAAGTTCTTTTATTATTAACAATATTCTTTTTTTTGTAATTCAGATTTCGTTGCTTATATTTTTTTTTTTAAATGTTTATTTCAGTTAACTTCGCTTTGCTACCATGTTAAAAGTAGAACAATAAGAAATAAAATCAATAGCTGAAATGGGCAAAGAATGTAACGCAAAATGAAACACGACCGTTTATACTTGAAGCAAAATACAGAGTGCTGATTTTATTGACAATTCTCTTTTATATGCTAAACGCAGTATGTAACTTGATATATACGCTATGTTTGTTGTTGCGTATTTGTGCACTTGCATTGTGTACGTGTTTTTAATATTTCAACACATTTATATGAATAAAATTGAAGCTACCCTTGAATTGATTCAAAAAATTCACCGAATTTATTTTCTTTTTACATTTGTTCCGATTTATCAAATGTACTGTATCGATATTCATGATTACATTTTCAGTAGCAAGAATGCTATCAAGGTTTGTCATGCAATCACGCACACCAACAACAGGCTGCAGGTCGTAAGGCAAAATCTGTGTAAGTGCACCTGTCGATGATATGATATCAGCCGACAATGATTCATGACAATTAAACCTACGCGGAGGTGAAATACAATCAATGAAATGAACATTTTCCTCGATATCATCCGAATCACATGCAAAATTTTTATTTAAATTCACGATATTAACATTGATTAATGAAGAAAAATGAACCGGTATACTAACGCGAGCACGACTACTAACACGATTTAACAAAGTGAGGTTATGAGGCAAAACAATATTTTCATAATTGATGTAATTATTAAAATTCTCAAATTTAATTAGACAAACTAGCGTATTTTTTACAAGCGATTCTTTTATCACATTAATATCACGACGCAAAACATTAAAAAATTCCGATACAAAATTAATCACCTGTTCATTCGATTCACCGACGACTTTTTTTACTAGCACTTCACTATAATGAACGATAACGGTTTGATCACGGAAAATATTAAATATCGATAATTTACTAACAAATTCGCGACTCGGTTGACAATGTTCATGCAAATTCTTACCAATATTTATCAAATCAGCAATCCGATAGAGCATGTAAAAATCCCACGGTACGGTTGAAAACAGCAACGGTGAACGTAACCACACTCAATCAGACGATACGATATGAAAAATATGAAAAATAGAATAAAAATAATTAAAACTAAATAAACTAAATATATCGATATTGCATGACGGAAAAAATCTACTGTCCCATACCCGGGAACACTCCCTTACCTAATGAATCTGCATTCAAAAAAATTTTTTTTGAATATTTGATTCTTTTTTTTTGAAAATTTTTTTTTTTACAGATAAAAATTTTATTCTTGTCTTTTGTGAAAAATTAAATGTTGAGAATGCCATAATTTTGTACCAATTTTGTACATAAAAGCGTTAAGTACGAAAATGTTTTGCAATGAATAATTTAAAATTCAATAATATTGGGTGTATGCAAAGAAAATGTCGATTTAAATAACAGATGGCGTAACTAGCGTTGTGTGCATCGGAGCACACCGCGGCCATTTTCTTTTTTTTTGTCTGTCATTACGCTATAAATTTCAGTATATGTTATTTTGCTGAAGTGCAAACAACAAAGATTTTTTTTGCTTCAAAAATGTCGAAATTCGTGCCTGAAAAAGTGGTTTTGCGGGGAACTTTAATAACCTTGTTTCATTTGAAGAAAACCGCTGCTGAAAGTTATCGTTTGTTAGTAGAAGCTTACGGTGAACATGCTTCAACTCAAAAAACTTGTGAACGATGGTTTGCGAAATTTAAAAGTGGTGATTTTGACTTGGAAGACAAAGAACGGCCAGGTCTTCCAAAAAAAATTGAAGATGCGGATTTGCAAGCATTATTGGATGAAAATCCTTGTCAAACGCAAAAAGAACTTGCAATGGAGTTGAAGGTTGATCAAGCAACTATTTCTAGACATTTGCATGCATTGGGAAAAATTCGAAAGCTGGGAAAATGGGTGCCACATCAATTGAACGAAAATCAACTTGAAAATCAACTCAGAGCAAGAATCGAAACATGCAAAAAACACCTTGCTGAGCACTAAAAACGTAGTTTTTTGAATCAAATTGTTACTGGCGTTGAAAAATGGATCTATTACGACAATCCCAAGCGTAAAGCAGCGTATGTTGATCCAGGCCAACCAGTACCTTCGCAGTCAAAACGAGAAATTCATTGCCAGAAGGTTATGCTGTGCATTTGGTGGGATCAGGAAGGTGTCGTGTATTATAAGCTGCTGAAACCTGGCCAAACGGTTAATGGTAAGTGCTACGAACAACAATTGATCAAAATGGAGCAAGCATTGAAGGTGAAACATCCACGAATAGCGACTAAACAAGACAAAGTTTTTTTTTTCACGATGATAATGCCAAGCCACAGCGTGCAAAGATCGTTAAAAAAAAGAAAGAACACTTCGGTTGGGATCAGCTTGATCAACCCGCATACTCTCCAGACCTTGCCCCTTCGGACTACTATTTGTTTCGTTCGATGCAAATTGACCTGGCCGATGTACGCTTTAAAAACTTTGAAGAAATACAAAAATGGGTCGCTGACTGGATAGCTTCAAAAGATATGGAATTCTTTCGACGCGGAATCCACAAACTTCCTGAAAGATGGCGTGAAGTCATAGCTAATGATGGAGAATACATTGGTTGAAGTGCTCATTCATTTAGTTATGAAATAAAATTTTCTTTTCACAGAAAAAATCGACATTTTCTTTGCATACACCCAATAAAAAAAATTGAATTTTATGTGCGACAATTGTTCTTATTTTTTTTGAATTACTTATTGAATTGCATGTTCGAACATTGTTCTTATTTCTTATAATCATCACAATGTAAGTATTACAGTAAGTGACAGTGCATTTCTAAAGTGTAAACAAAATGTTGTTATATGAATGAGTCAAAAAATGAGAATTCTTCTTTTTGAATGCGGGTTGGTTAGGTAAATTTTTCTCTGTAAAAATAAAATTTCCAAAAAAAGAATCAAATATTCAGAAAAACATTTTTTGAATGCAGATTCATTAGGTACAAAATTGGTACAAAATTATGACATATTTAGTTTTTCGTTTTTTCATAAAAATAAAAAAATGCGTTTTGGAAAAATTTGATATTTGAAAAAAAATATTAAAATTGAGGTACAAAAATAGTACTACGCATAGTACATAATTGGTACATAATTATGGCATATACTTATTATTATTAAATGGTGTTTATGAATCTATGCGCGATTGTTGTTTAAATCTTAATTGCTCAATTGATTTTGACACTGGATGAACATTTCACATTATCATCGTGAAATAAAACTTTCCTTTGTTTGGTCGCTATCAGAGGCCGTTTGAAAAACAATGCATGCTCCATTTTGATTAATTGTTGTCGGTAGCGTTCAGCTGTAACCGTTTCACCAGGTTTTAGTAGCTCATAATATACGACACCTTCCTCATCCCACCAAATACACAGCATAACCTTTTGGCAATGAATATCACGCTTTGACTGTGAAGGTCCTGGTTGGCCTGGGTCTACATACGCTGCCTTACGTTTGGGGTTATCGTAATAGACCCATTTTTCATCGCCAGTAACAACTCGATACAAAAAACCATGTTTTTTGTGCTCAGCAAGATGTTTTTTGCACGCTTCAATTCGTGTTCTGAGTTGATTTTCGTTCAATTGATGTGGCACCCATTTTCCCAGTTTTCGGATCTTTTCCATTGCATGTAAATGTCTAGAAATGGTTGCCCGGTCAACATTTAACGTCATTGCAAGTTCTTGTTACGTTTGACATGGATCTTCTTCGAGTAATGCTTACAATTCGGCTTCTTCCAAATTTTGGTCCATCTGGCAGTTCCTTGTCTTCAGTGGTAAAATCACCACGTTGAAATCGTCGAAACCAGTATTCACAAGTTAAACTCGGTGGAGGATGTTCCCCGTAAGCCTCACACAATATTCGATGACTTTCTGCTGCACTTTTCTTCAAATGAAAACAAAAAACTATTGATTCTCGCAAATTTCATTTTGTAGGAACAAAAAAATATGTTGTTTTCACTTCGACAAAATGACACATACTGAATAGTAAACCAAATTGATGACACTTGATGGCTAGATGCGTCACAGTATATAACTTATAAGTTACGCCATCTGGTTGTCATTCTTTAAAATTCTTGCATACACCCAATATAATAACAATAGTGGTCGAAATAATAGTAACACAGTAACAATTCGAATAGAAATAATTCGAACAATAATAACCGTGGCACTTGGTATAATAGTACCAGACGTAATGACCAACAAGTTCGTTTCATTTCGGGAAACGAGACCAATCCGGGGAACGGCGGGCAATCTCAAAATCAATAGAGCAAAGTTCCAGCTCGCATACCGATTCCACAACCGAACATCAAATTTTCTATATAAATAACAGTTTGTCTGATTTCATTTCAACACAAATCAATTTATCAAGCAGACAAACAATATTTCTCATTGATACAGAAGCATCAGTTTCATTGATTAAAATAAGCTCCTTTTCAATACCAATTGATTATGACAAAATTGACATTATTAAAATGGTTGGCATTGCTAAAAATCCAGTATTTTCATTGGGATCATTGAATTTAACCCGGGAAAGCCCAGACCCATTTTAAATTATTTTTTTCGAATTTTTTTCATGAAAATTTCAGGGATTATAGATTTTGGTGTCCTGATTCCGAAAATATATTTTTTTTGAATTTTCCTTCGCGGGAAAATTTTTTATGATGATTTTCCGGCTGATACCATATGGTATCACCGGGACTTCTAGGGGGCGTGTTTTGGAAACCAAGAAAAAAATGTTTTGTATGGAAAAACCCATAGAATTTCAGTGCACATAAAATGCAATTTTATTTATTTTTAAATGTATTTTTTTGGATTTGACATAAAACAATGAAAGTTAAAGGGATTATTTTATGTAGTTTTGAAAAAAAAATTAGAAAAATGTTGAAAAATGATGAAAAAAATTATTTTTAAATGGAAAAATTGAGGAAAAATGAAAGAAAAATATGATTTTTAATTTGCCGGTGTAGTGCTTCGAGACCGGTCGGAAGTCGGTGTGTCACTTTGAGATGGTTCGCGAGTGTGGTATTCGGCAAAGCAGGAAATGCAAAGACCAACATTGGCGCATATAGTTCGGCCGAAAGATTTGCATGTGTCCCCAGCGTATTGGCGTCTGCTCGAGCTTGGAGCTACGAAATGATTCTTTTCATCGTAGCGGATGTTCCGAATGATGTTGTTCTCGCGTTTACTTTTTTTTGGCCCAGTTACAATCGATAGTGTGCCATAATGAATGCAATAATAGTTGGCGATTGCTCGCTTGAATTCGAGCTGAGGCATATTCTTTGTGCTGCGTTGCAATTGCCAAGCATTATTCACTGCTACATCGATGAACCAAGTGAAGATTGAAGACCACCACTTCTTGCCTCGATAGCCAATTCGATGGTTGCTCACATTTTGGTCCATGCGATCAACACCAGCCATAAATCTGTTGTATTCTGTTAACAGCCATAATTATGGCGCATGGACGAACGACATTCACTCGTTTGTGTGCCTCTCTTGAGTACCGTGCCGTTATTGATGTTGGATCAGCTCCAAAACACGTTGAAGCGGTTGAAACTACCGAGTTGTCGACCCATTGTGTCACACGAATCCCGGTCCCTTCCATTTTGACTGCTTCAATCGTGCCGCGCGGTTTCTTCTTGAGCACCTTCTTATCAGTGATTGGGCAATTTGTAACGATTCGATTTGCGCGGATGGTTCATGTGCCATTGTATCCATTTGCTTTCAGGCATACCAGCAATGGAAAACTAGTGAACAAATTATCAAAGTAAAATGAAAATGGCAGACCTTTCAGCTCAGCTGGAAAGTCGTCAATCATTGATAAGAGTGGCGCTACTGGTTTGCCAAACCGCTCTTCATACATCGAGTTTGATCGTGGGTTCGAGCCTTGATAAACCTCGAAATTGACCAGATAACCAGAAATGGTGCATAGCGACCAAACTTTGTGACCAAAACGGATCGGCTTACCCTTTATCCGTGTTGGATATCATGTTATTGCGTAGATCGTCTGCGCTGTTCCAATATGCTCTCAAATTCGAAACCGTGCTGTACCCAGTCACCATCAGAATGCCAATAAAAGCGCGCAATTCTGGAACCGTAATTGTGATTTGCTTGCCCAAATGTAACACGGCATATCTGGCTGAGCAATCACAGATGTGTTGAAGCAATTCATCGTCAAAAAAGCGTTCGAATAGCACATGCGCTTCGACATCACGGCAATCTTCAAAATTTGGTTCAGGAAAAACTGGAATAGGAGAACTATCACCTTCTTTCAGCCATTTGAACTGTGTGTCTTTATTCGAAGGAGGCAAAGGAACATTAGAAGCAGTGGGTGTCGCTTTTCGCAATTCGCATCCGGCACTCAGTTATTTGCGCGATAATTCGTCGAAGATGCCTCCTTCATTTTCATTTGCGTCGTCTTCACCACTGATATTGCCGTCTTCCTCTGGTGGTTCAATTAAAATTTGGTCCACCTCACGCATGAAATCTTCTTCATCTTCTTCGTCGATGAGTTGTTCCAAATAATCGACGGCATCTCTCAATGTTAGTTTTCTGTTTGAAATGTATAAATTGCCAAAAACACAAAGAAAATGCATGAGAAATGGCGCGCAAATGTTTTGATGCTTTCCAAAACACGCGTCCTAGAAGGCCCGGTGATACCATATGGTATCACCATAAAAGAATGATTTATTGGGCCCAGTATATATTTTCAAATCACACAAAACCTATTATTTTCTTAAAATATACGTTTCCTGCTTTCGATTGATGTATGGATTATTGAATTTGGTTGGAAAATAAATAAAATATAGCCACACTTACTTCGACATGTCCACGGAAGTCGATTTTTTTTCACTTTCTAAAAATTTTTTTTTTTCGACTTCTGCTTTCAATAGAAAGGTCATGTGTGATACCATATGGTATCACGGGGACTTACCGGGTTAAAAATATTACAAAAAAATATAGAATTAGAACATAAATTTATATGTATGAAAGCGCAAATAGATTGAAGAATTTATACAATATTTTGAAAAAGAAAGTCCAGAATTTGTTAGAAATGAATTAATTGAATTATGTATAAATTATGCTGAAACTTTTCATGTTGATGGCGACAAATCGTGGATTAACAATTTCTATGAGCAAAAGTTGATATTAAATGACCATACCCCAGTATACACAAAGAATTACAGATTGCCACATTCACAAAAAAACGAAATTAATCGGCAAGTAAAATTATTATTAGAAAATGATTTGATTGAGTTGAGTAAATCAGCGTATAATTCACCCCTGATTATAGTACCAAAAAAAAGCCTCGATGGTAAGCCAAAATATCGTATGTGTGTTGACTACACAAAATTAAACAAAAAGATAGTCCCTGATAAATTCCCTCTTCCACGTATTGAGGAAATTTTAGAAAGCGTCGGAAATGTTAAATTTTTTACGGTCATGGATTTGTACTCTGGATACCACCAAATTCCGATAGCAAAAGAGTCTAGACCATTAACATCTTTTTCCACCGATCATGGTTTTTTCCAATGGAAGGTGTTACCTTTCGGCTTGAATGTTTCTCCATCATCTTTTACGAGAATGATGACCATCGCTTTCAGTGGTCTTTCACCACAACAGTATTTCATATATATGGACGATTTAATCGTCATTGGAACTTCACAAAATGAACACTTACGAAATTTAAAATCTGTCTTTGAAATGTACAAAAAAAATAATCTCAAACTGAATCCTGACAAATGCGATTTTTTTAAAAATGAAGTGACTTTTCTTGGTCACAGTTGCACGGCAGAATGTCTTAAACCTGACAATAAAAAATTGGCAACAGTCGCAAATTATCCAACTCCCAAAAATAAGGATGAGTAAAGAAGATTTGTTGCTTTTGCCAATTACTATCGTAGATTTATCCCACATTTTTCAATTATTGTATATCCATTGACATATTTACAAAGAAGAAGAATAAAATTTGATTGGACAGAAAAATGTCAGCGAGCATTCGAAACAGTTAAAGAGAAACTCATATCCACACCGATTTTAGCATATCCAGATTTCACGAAACAATTTAAAGTTACTGTTGATGCATGTCAATTAGGCTGCGGAGCAGTAATAAGTCAAAGTTTCGACGGTTTTGACAAACCCATTTCATATATATCACGAACATTTAAAAAAGGAGAAATGAACAAAGCAATTATTGAGAAAGAGCTTATCGCAATTCATTTTGCACTGAAAACATTTCGTCACTATTTATACGGTCAAAAATTCATTGTGTTTTCGGATCAGAAACCGTTGATATATCTCTTCAAACTGAAAAACCCTTCTTCGAAACTTATGCGCATTAAATTAGATCTAGAAAAATTCGATTTCATTTTTGAGTATATCAAAGGGCGAGACAATGTAATTGCGGACGCGCTTTCACGTATCTCGATTAAAGACCTTTTTGCCACTTATGAAGAAAATCAAGTATTTAAAATAGAAATCAATCCATTCGAATGTGAAAACCATATAAATAAAACAAAACTTCCTAAATTTCGTGAAACCAATCGCGTATTAGCCTTCACACGATCGATGACAAGATCAAAACAAAATGTCGAAATAGAAAAATGTACATCAGAATTAGACAACGTTGCAACGAATTAACAAAAAATATACGAAAATTTAAATCAAATGAAAAATAGTCCACGTGTGCGAATAACTAATTACAAAATAAATGAAAACGGTATACCTACAGCATTAACTTTAAGCGCATTTAAAAACCATACGAAAATTTTTGAATTTAATATCGACAAAGAGAAAAACATACTAAGCGCACTTCTTTCTAAACTCCAGCACATGGCGAGCGTTTCAAATATAAATATAATTGAATGGCCACTTCATGATATAAATTTCAAAATGTATACAGTCACACAAGTCAAAAAATTATTTTTGCAAGATGTTAACATGTTAATAAATTTGATTAACTCACCTACAAAAATAAATGATATTAATGAACGAAATAAAATATCAGAAAATTTCCATTGTGATGAGTTATATGGTGGGCACTGCGGTCAAAAAAAACTGTATGCCAAAATTAAAGATTGTTTTTATTGGAAAAACATGTCTCGTGACATGGCAAATTATGTTAAAAATTGCCTCATATGTAAACTTTCCACACCAAATATAAAAACACGAGAAGAACTTGAATTGACACCAACACCCAATAAACCATTCGATATAGTACAAGTTGATACTATAGGTCCGATGATACTTTGTGTCAAAATATTCCACATATTAATATTGATGAGAATATTATTTTGAAGCAGGTTAATTTGGAATTGCCGAATAATTTAATTTCTGGTCCTGATGGTTTATCAAATTTGTTTGTTAAAAAATGCGTTAACACATTAATTAAACCATTTACAATGTTATTGAAGAAATCACTTAGAATTTCTCATGTTCCAAATTTGTGGAAGACTTCCTATGTAAAACCAATTTAGAGCTGCCCATTGAACCGAACTGTTCAAGTTCGTTCGAGTTCGTTCGATGTTTTAAATGAACACGAACGAACATGAACAGACATTTTCTTCTTTTGAACCGAACTCGAACCCAGTAACTTAACCCAGTGTTCGAAATTTCAATTTTTCTTTTTATCAATTTTAATATTTCATGCAAAATGTGAATCTGATTTGAATTTAAATATTAAACATTTTAAATGAAGATAAACATTCATTATGATCATCGTGAGTGTTTTTTTTTTTCTCTAATTTCATTAAATTTTTTCTTTTTGTTATGCTATCAAATCCGTAAAATATAATTCGCACTGAATCGAACGAACATGAACTGAACTCGAACAGGTGAAACAAAACCGAACCTGAACTTGAACGAACACGAACCGTCTTTTTTTCTTTTTGAACATATTGAACCGAACATGAACGAACAAGAACATGAAATTGTGAAAATTTTCGAACATGAACCGTTCGAGTTTGGTTCAGTGGGCAGCTCTATTTCTCACCACATAAATTCTATTGATGATTGTTTTATTTTTCAAGAAGATCTAAACAATGTGGTAAAGTATTTTGAAAGAAATCACTTGAAATTAAATGTTAAGAAGACTAAAATGATGATATTCCATCGCTTTGGAGATGTTATCGATCACAATTACACCATTAATGACTCAATAATTGAAAGAGTCGAACAAATTAAGGATCTTGGTGTGATTTTGGATGAGAAACTTAATTTCAAAGCTCATATTGAATTCATGATAGCGAAAGCTAAATCAAGACTTGCTTGGATCAAACGTTTTGCAAGAGAATTTAATGACCCATATAGCATTAAAAAATTTTTTTTTTAGTTTTGTTATTCCAATTTTAGAATATGGTTCTCAAGTTTGGAATACTCGCAATCTGGGACAAATTAAAAGAATAAAATCTGTTCAAAAACAGTTTTTGCTTTATGCCTTGAGGAGATTCAGATGGAACAATGGCTATTACCTTCCAAAATATGAGCATAGGTTGCTGTTACTTCAAATGATTTCTCTGGATAACCGTGGGAAGTTTGCTCAAGTGATGTTCATACTAAAATTGATCAAGGGCGAAATTTACTCGGATGTACTTTTAGAGAAGATGTTAATGTTAATCATGGCTATCAAAAATATATGCCTTTGAGTTTTATGATTGAAACTTTTAACAATTATTATAATGTAAAGACACCACTTTTGGATCAATTTGTAATAGACTTCAATGTCAGCTCAAATGTAATTAAAAAGAGATTGAATGAATTGTTCAAGAGGCAGATAGATTGATCACTGTTCTCTATATCTTTGTACGATTCAGTATTGCAGTTAATAATCACAGTGACTTGTTCCGAGATCGTTAGGATTGGCAATAGATTGTTAATCGGTGCAAATGCTGAATCATTTGATTTGTATTTATTATATTGTAAATTTTAATTTATTTATTTTTAATAAACCACCTTTGGCGAAGGAACGCTGTATGGTGCAGAATAATAATAATAACTGCATATCACCACGAGACTGTGGGTGCGGTTGAGCGTAGCCAAAGGGTTTTCAATGAATATTTGAGGAAATTTCTGAATGGTAGATTAGAGGAGTGGGATGTTTATGCGAATTTTTCAATTTTTGTATAATATCACTAAACACGACGGATTAATGAATAAATATAGTCCTTACGAAATTGTTTTCCTAAGAAAAAATTCAATGTCACATGAAATTCTTCAGGGCAGAGTTGAACCACAATATAATGTGGATGATTATGTCAAAGAGTGTAAAGCTAAAATGCAAGTAATTTATGAAGAGACAACAAATTTAATTGAAAAGACAAAACAGTCAAATAAGCAATCATATGATAAAATAACAAATCCAATTAAATTGAAAAAAGGTGATTCAATAAAAATAATTAAACAACCTTATGATAAGTTTAAACAAATTTATGAAGGACCTCAAATGGTCATTGAAATAAAGTAGTCAGTCATGAACTGGCACACAAAGAGACAACACCACTAAGTATCGTTCCATCATTTTATTACGTCTCATTATTCCATACTAATTCCCCCATTCTACTTTATAATGTTTTTCAAATGCATCATATTATGGTAAGTAAATATCGTTTAATAATAATTATTATAGCTTAAACCGAATTATATTCATAGTTAAAACACTGAGAAAACTATTTCTGAGACTTCAGAATTGCGCCACAACTATTTTAGTCACTTTTTTCACTTGCAATTTTTACTACTGGAGGTATAAATATATAATGTCGCATTTTTTGCTTTATAGAACCATTTATTTGAAAAACAAATTGAATGAATACATTAATCAAAGTATTGGCCATTAGAAGCTATGACTTTTTCCCATCTTTCTGGTAGCATACTAATTCCACATCGGAAGAAATCCTGATCTTTTGAGGCAATGAATAAATCGACCCAATTTTTGACTTCCTCAGAAGAAGTGAAGCGTGTATCAGCCAGGTGATTCTTCATTGATCGGAACAAATGGTAATCAGAAGGGGCTATGTCTGGGCTATACGGCGGGTGGGGTAGCACATCCCACTTGAGTGTTTCCAAGTATGTTTTGACAACCTTTGCAACATGTGGCCTAGTATTGTCATGTTGAAGAAGCACTTAGTCATGCCTTTGCTCATATTCTGGCCGCTTTTCACGCAATGCTCGGCTCAAACGCATCAGTTGCCTTCGGTAGAGATCTCCAGTGACTGTTTCATTCGGATTCAACAATTCATAATATACCACACCTTTCTGACCCCACCAAGAGCATTACCTTGAATCCGTGGATATCTTGCTTCGATGTCGATGGTGCTCGTTTGCCACGCTTCACATATGCTGTTTTTTGCTTAGGGTTATCGTAATTTTTTTACCGTTGGAGCAGCTGCTCACAACTGAAAAATCGTCTTTCCACGTCTCTTGGCTTCAGTTCATGTGGTACCCAATTCCCATGCTTTTGAATGAATCCCGCTTCTTTCAAACGTATGGAAATTGCTGGTTGAGTGACTCTCAATGATTTTGCAAGTTCTTCTTGCATTTGACATGGATCCGCATTGAGTAATGCCTCCAATTGTTCATCCTCGAACTTTTTTTCTCTTCCGGCACGCTCCTTGTCTTCGACATCAAAATCACCATCTCTGAAGCGTGTAAACCAACGCTGACACATTCTAACGTCTACAGCATAGTCAGGATAAGCTTCAGTGAATAAACGATGTGCTTCAGATGCGTTTTTCTTCAAACTGAAAAAGTAAATTAACACTTCCCGCAAATGCTGTTTTGATACCACGAAAGTTGACATTTTCACCGTAATAAAAAAGTGTTGTATCAAATATTTGGTATCATTTAGCTTACCTATTTGATATCATTTAGCTTACCTATTTGGTATCATTTAGCTCACCTATTTGGTATCATTTAGCTCACCTATTTGGTATCATTTAGCTCACCTATTTGGTATCATTTAGCTCACCTATTTGATATCATTTAGCTTACCTATTTGATATCATTTAGCTATGTTGACTATCTCATCATATCTACATGGGAAACGTATATGAAACTCTCGGAAAGCCGTTGGTCTGCACACAAAATTCGAAATTTTTTTTTTTTTTTTTTTCCATTTTTATGTAAATCTATGAAATGGCATACGAAAAATAACATAAAAATGGAAAAAAAAAAATTTAATTATTTTTTTCGAATTTTGTGTGCAGACCAACGGCTTTCCGAGAGTTTCATATACGTTTCCCATGTAGATATGGTTAGGGAGTCAAATTGATGCATTTGACTATCTCATCATATCTACATGGGAAACGTATATGAAACTCTCGGAAAGCCGTTGGTCTGCACACAAAATTCGAAATATTATTTTTTTTTTTTTTTTCCATTTTTATGTAAATCTATGAAATGGCATACGAAAAATAACATAAAAATGGAAAAAAAAAAATTTAATTATTTTTTTCGAATTTTGTGTGCAGACCAACGGCTTTCCGAGAGTTTCATATACGTTTCCCATGTAGATATGGTTAGGGAGTCAAATTGATGCATTTGACTATCTCATCATATCTACATGGGAAACGTATATGAAACTCTCGGAAAGCCGTTGGTCTGCACACAAAATTCGAAAAAAATAATTAAATTTTTTTTTTTCCATTTTTATGTAAATCTATGAAATGGCATACAAAAAATAACATAAAAATGGAAAAAAAAAAATTTAATTATTTTTTTCGAATTTTGTGTGCAGACCAACGGCTCAGGTATTTGGCAGCTAAATTTATGTTGGGCACCAAATAGCTCACCTATTTGGTATCATTTAGCTTACCTATTTGATATCATTTAGCTCACCTATTTGATATCAAATAGGTCGGGGACACTTTTGCACGAAAAATTCTCAAAGGCCATTTTTGCTCCAAACCCCTCAATTTGTTATTGGCCGACCATTACAAAACGGACCAGACGCTGAAGGGCGTTAATGGTCTTTAAATGATTGTTGTTGTTGTTGTTGTTGTTGTTGATAAAAATACTTAATTTGATTAACCAATGACCAAAATATATGAAAACTCAACCAAGAAAGAAAAATGTGAAAAACCGCATTTTTTCATTTTTTTGGCGAGTTTAAAAAAATTATCGAAACATTTCATGCGGTTCATATAAATAGCATAGAATGAACCTGAAAGATTTCAAGTTTCATTATCAGATCCAAAAATGGATGTAACTTTCTGATTTTTATGCGGTTTTTAGTTATATCTGTTGAAAAAACTATTCTCTTGATAACCATTTCTTGTTTAGATTGTTAAATTTGTTGATTAGAATAATCATGGAAAAATACATTTTAATTTAATGCGAACGGAAGTAAGCTGTTAGAGGCAAAAAAATTTGAGGACATATGTTCTTATGCTCTAATTGCATAATATTGTATATTATGTATATTTTTCTTTATTTATTTTTTGAATATGAGTTTCTTAGGCAATTTGTTTGTTTTAAATATCAAACGAAAGATAATTGTTTTCCAAAAAAATGATTTACATTACCTTGAATTTCATTTTTTCGATCGTTTCACATCAAAAATATTCAAACAACAAACAACAACAATCATTTATAGACATTAATGCCTTTCAGCGTCTGGTAATGCTAGCCCTCTAACAATTCTTCTCCATCATGCTCTGGCTTTTCTATTCCAGTTATGCTCTCTTTCATGCAAATCATTCTTCACGGAATCTAAATATCGTCTTCGTGGTCTGCCTCTCCCTCTTGAGAAGGAAAATATCAAATACATTCAATCCAATTTTAATTTTTGAAACATTTGAGCATCGTTGGAAAGTTGCAAGTTTAAGCTATTATTGAAACTCACAATATGGGCCTAATTGTAGTAACGACAATTTCTTTGCCAAGAGCTAAATTCATGTTGATTACAGTATTAATCGATGTTATTCTACAAAACTTGTTGAAAGCATAAACAAAATTAACGTTTGGGAATTATATGTGATAACAACGTTTGTTTGTTTCATATTCAACTTCAAATCCTAGTAATAGTCATTATTATCAGCAACGAATTAACGTATATAAAGAGCAACGAATTTGCTCATTTGAATCAGTAATATTGAAATAGTTTGTATTTACAGTAAAATGTCCAAGTTAAATTTGATATTTTCATTCGCATTAATTTGCGGTTGGAGTGCTAGTGCTTCTGTTTTATTGGGTGGACCAAGAATTATTACCGACGAAGCCGAATTGACTGTCTTAACACAAAATCTTACAACTCATCTCAGCAAAGTGGTTGGTGATCAACCAAATGTTCTGGAATTTATAAAGCTACATTCAGCCACAGTTCAAGTCGTTGCTGGTGCTTTATACAAATTGGTGGCTGAAATCAATGAGAACAATAATAAAGTAAATTGTTCATTGAGTATGTGGGAGAAACCATGGGAAAATTTCGTGAAATTGGATGTTGAATGCGGTGAAGAAAAGCGCAAATATGGATGGTCATCTGAAGTGGATTCCAGTGTACCCGTTGTAACTGATACTCAAGAAATTCCAGTTATTGGAGTATTTGGAGGATTATCCGAAATGAGTGAGGAATCGTTAAATGCTTTACATCCAAAACTAAGCCATTCGTTCATCCAATTGGGCAAAACTAATGATGAATTCGATTTGGTTGTGAAGAAAATCATAAGTGGAAAGAGTCAAGTGGTGGCCGGTACTCGTTATGAACTCAAAGTTGAAACTGAAAACAAAGATAAAGAAGTCAAGGTTTGCGATGCTGAAATTTGGGAGAAATCATGGGAAAACAACTTCTTCCGTGTAAAACTCAATTGCGCAGAAAAGGAATATTCAGTTGACACCAATTTACCAGCAACACTTGTCTAATAACCTAAACTAAATACATTGCATAGTTAACAAAGATCAAATCTGTATATTTCTTTTGCAAACAATAAAAACACAAGAACCAAGCTGTTTCATGTATACTTTTAAATATAACACATTTTTTCTGTTCAATTTTTTAAAATATTAATACGCATAATGCATTACATTTGAAACATATTTCTAGCAACAATCTCTGTGCTGCGGTCTTGACGCGAGTTAGCATATGCATATATCTGGATACTAATTTTTGAGAAATAATAACAATAATCATAAATCTGAAAATCGATAATCAACCATCTAATTAAATTCTGTATTGAATAAGAATTTAGCATGAAATCCTATTGACTTTGAAATAATAGTTGTAAACAGAATAATTGAATTGTAAGTTCAAGAATAATTGATAAGAAACATTCAAGATCGAGAATATATAAAAACTTCTATAGCTTTGAATAACTCAGTTCAGTTTGATTTATGAATAAATGCACATAGTGCACCAATTATACTAACTGTTCTTATTGTTTTATTTGAATGATTCATCTCGTTCATTAGCTCGTGCACATTTTTCGTATTATTTGGTGATAAAATTTCAAGATAACTGTTTCTAACTAAGAGTTCATTATTTGTTTTCTTTCAGCACTTTTTACATTTTTATTTGGGCATTTGCTTTTGATTAAGAATAGCATTAAAAATTAGTTTAGAATTTCGATTGTTCAATTGAAAAAAACGAGTTGAAATCAGCATTTAAATCAACTTCAATTTGGCATTGCAAAGTATACTATAAGATGAACCAATCAAATGGAACAGTGTCGATATCAAAATGAGAATCGTAATGAATATTGTGTTTGAGCCACAATATTTTCGCAAACAAAACGTTTCTAAAAAAAAATAATGTCACAAAATTATTATCAAACTTGTCAATATTAATTTAAAGGTCAACCATGAACAGCCTCGTATCATCAGTTCATTTGTTGTTTTCGATAGTACTGTTAACTGAAAACAAGAAAAAAAAATCTTGTAAAGCATTTCTTCATAAACAGCTGGGAGGAAAGCCATGATATCATTCGAAATTGATTGAAGGAACGATTTAAAAAATTTTTCTATTTTATTTGAAAAAACATTTGAATTTTGAGTCTTGATGTGCAAAAATGTTTCAAAATAAAAAAAAGGTGATTTATTCATTCGAAAATTTATCTTAAAATTTATCAATCAACTTTTTTACATCATTTTGAGCAAAACAAATGATGAATTCGATTCAATAGTGTAAAGAAGCATAAGCGGAAAGAGTAAAGTTATGGCCGGTACACCCAGAGGAATTTGACAGTCAATATTCCAACATTTGATTTCAAATGTAATATTTCCAACGAACTATTTCTATCATCACAGATTTGTTTGCACTAATACCGATACGCTTGAGCGCGCAGTTGGAATGTTACACTTACAACCAAATGCGCAACTGCGTTTGTATTAGTGCAAACAAATCTGTGATGATAGAATTCCAACCATGGTTGTAAATATTACAACGTTCATTGGAAATATTACATTTGAAATCAAATGTTGGAATATTGACTGTCAAATTCCTCTGGGTGTACTCGTTATGATCTTAATGTTGAAAGTGAAACATAGATAATGAAATCAAGATCTGTGATGCTGAAACTGAGGAATAATGGGAAAACAACTTCTTTCGTGTAAAACCTAATTACTCAGGAATGGAATATTCAGTTGAAACCAACTTGCAATATTTATTTATTTATTTATTTATTACGAAACCTAAATTGATGTCAATATGTGTTCACTAGCATGCTAGTAATCATGCTGGTCATAGAACCAATGCGACATAAATTCCGCCCATGGTACAACTTTAGCAAAGAGAATACAATCAGGGGTGGGGTGATATTAAATAGAAGCTTTAATAACAAGATTGGGTCTGAAAAACCATGGTAAAACCGGCCAAAATAAAAATATTACTTTAACAGCCACACTAAAAATTCCAGAAACCAATCTATATATTTCTTTCAAAACAATAAAAACACAAGAACCAAGCTATTTCATGCTTTTAAGTATAACACTTCTTTTCTGTTCAAATTTTCGAAATAATAATATGTTAAATACAATGTAAAACTTTTTCCGAATAAAAATTTAAATTTTGTTGAAAATAATAATTTTATATTAAATTAAAAACTTAAGATTAATGTGTAATTTATAAATATTTATTTGAATTATTTATTAATCGACTATTACATTTATCGAGTTAAACACTCAGATGATCATTTCCAAAACCAAGCTTTCATTTTCAAAAAAAGAAGGAAATTGAAATTAGGAAAATGAAAAGCAGAAAAAAAAACACCTAAAATTTGTTTCCATTACACTCTACGGGGAAATAACTCTAGGGGGATTGGACTTTGTCGAATGGTTACGAATAATTGCTGCGAATGCTTCCTATTAAACATATAGAATTCGCGAATGCGAATTTCGTATAGAAATTCTTAAGTGCTTAACATTGTACATGCGAATTCTTACGAATGCGATGGCATTCGGAAAGAGCCAAATCCCCCTCGAAATAACTATATGCTTCCTCCGTATTAAGTGT
>JAQOWM010000138.1:0-46911 GCA_029041755.1 Resseliella maxima | reverse complement strand
TGTTGTTTTTGTTGTGAAAATCGATTTTATTCTTCAACGTAATCTCCTTTTAGCTCCATACACCGAGTCCAGCGATTTTCCAACTTTTTTATCCCTTCCAAATAATAGTCTGATGTTTGTCGTCCAAAATAGCTATCTGTTTCCCATTCCACTTCTTCATTTGATCCAAAACGCTTACCAGACAACCATCTTTTCAGGTTTCCAAACAAATAATAGTCGCTGGGGGCCAAGTCTGGAGAATACGGTGGTTGGGGAAGCAATTCGTACCGTAATTCTTGAAATTTTGCCTGTGCGATTGTTGATGTGTGAGCTGGTGCATTATCGTGGTGAAACAGGATTTTCTTCTTCTGCAAATGCGGTCGTTTCTTCTTGATTTCATCATCCAATCGATCCAATAACGCTGCATAATATGCTCCTGTTATCGTTTTACCCTTTTCAAGGTAATCGATGAAGATTATGCCATGTGCATCCCAAAAAACACTGGCCATAACCTTACCGGCCGATTGTTGCGTCTTTGACCGCTTTGGTGCACTTCCACCCGGTAAACGCCACTCTTTCGATGCTTCACGAGATTCCGGTGTGTAGTGGTCATTATCGGACAGCCTTGTACATAGCTGTATTTCAATCATTTTATTATACACATCGTTGTGAAATTCGTGTTACGTTGTTGTTTTCTTGGTTTTTTTTAGAAAAAAATAATAATAAATAATTCACGATGGCGAATAAAAAAATAATAATAAACAATTCACTACCCGAAAGTAAAACCGGTGTTCCAAGGATAAAAACCAAAACGTGAAGAAAAAGAAGAAAAAGAGAAATGAACTGTGAAGAGAACAATAAAGTTGTCTCTTAATTCCATATTAAAAAAAGATTCAAGTCCTGAAAATGACAATTCAAGATGGTTCACTGACTTGTTATATGACCAATGTTTCAAAGCAACAAAAATTTCATTTCTTGCCTCGTTATTAATGTTGTATAATGTAATGAATAGTGCCTTTGACAAGCCTGAAATAATCTTTTTCATCAACAAAAAAGGATCAGATGAGAGGCTGCGAGGAAAAATTTTACACAGGAAAGTTCCGTGGAAAAATGATATTATTCAATGTATTTGTTGTTGTTTTTTGTATGTTGAATACACTGAATATTAACATTTTTCCACGGAACTTTTCTGTGTAAAATTTTTCCTCGCAGCCTCTCAGATGTAGTTAGGAAGTGCTTTGGCAACGTATCGAATGAAACTAAAAATCATGTGCCGGCAGAATTCTCTGAAATCATCGAAGAAATTTCCAGAGAAAGAGAATTCGAGTGGCAAAGGCGCTTTCAAATGGGTAACTCTTTTGAATATTTGTTGTAACAATATGAAAAGAATATGATCACCAATTCGACAACATGGTGTGAAATGCGATTAGTGGATTTCTTAAAAACTGTGTGTTACAATTTGAATGCCGCTAATAATTTCGTCATTGGTACTATGAATACGACAACATTGATATTCGAAACACAATGAAGAACATTATTTTGAATCGAGATTGGACAGATAACGATCCTGCTAAAGTTCGTAAACTGAATGTATTTTATTATCTGTGTCAAAAATATGTTCCTGTTTCTATCTCATTCTTACATTTGAATAAAATTATGGGCAATAGCATAATACATTTTTTGTGATTAATCGAGATACAATACACAATATACATGCAAATACACTGACAGCTGATCTGTGGACCATTCACAATACAAACGAGAACTTGTGAAATGTGTTTGTACCAACAGTGATTTGAGTGGAAAAAAATGCGCATTTTATCACAACGAACATTGTTATGTGTTCCCGTGCTCGGCTATTAAATTCTGTTTTAATAAAGTAGGGTCGTTTCTCGGAAACTAACAATTTAAAACTTCTTGACTTTTGATTCGAATTATTTTAATATAAAAAAAATATCAGCCTACTTAAATGTGATCACTTGTAATTGCTTAAATCTACTTACAATTTTCTTCTTTTGATTTAATCTAATATTTCTGGAAATTGTCTTGGTTATGCCGCTGTTGGTGATGATTTGCTTATCTCGGCTGTTGGTGATGATTTTGCGCTTATCTCGGGTTGTACCACTTGTTGTAATTGTCCGCAAAAATTCACTTTGGTTTTGGCAATTAAGGCCCTTATATTTCTTTTAAATAAAAAAAAAAACACGAATCAAGCGTGTATGGTATTTTCTCGGTTTTAAACACGTCTTGTTTGTTCGGTAGTCCAGTCAAGAAGAACTATTCAATCCTTTTCGTGAATTATTTGACTGAAGTTTCATGAATTCGCCATTCTCGTTAAGCATGACGTTTTCTCGGTTGGTTTGCCCGAATATCATCGATTTTTGCTTGGTAATACTTAATACGCTCAACATGCGCGAACAACTTCACGTCAATTGATAATGTTGTCATTAACAGGTGAATGTTTATGTTTTTTTTTTATATTCGTTTGTGGCAAGTGTTTGATTTAAATTAAAATATTTATGGTTTTTTACAAAACCATAACACACTCCCCCCCGTTACGAGAATTTTTTCATGTAATGAAAAAATTACCAATTGTCAATTCGATTCGATTGTGTGGAATATTGAATCGCATTCATCGTTGTATGTTTTTCGTATCAATTAAATTGCTTGTTTTCCAACCAAGTTTCAACCACGCTACGCATATGATTGTTTCATGTTATTGTTTTATATATTATTTTTTTTTTTTTTTTTTTTTTTTTTTTTTTTTTTTTTTTTTTTTTTTTTAAACGTACACAGTTATATATATATTTTTGTTTCTTTGGGACTATGCCTCTTTTCTACTGTGTATTTTCTCTTTCGTATTCATACACGCATATGTATCACATATATATTTTTTTTTTTTTTTTTTTTTTTTTATATTATTGGGTCAATGCCTCTTTTCTATGAATATACTAGTGTTGTTTAGTGTGCGAATTTGTCATGCACTTTTGTGTAATTTTTCTTTGTTTAATTGGAATTTCTCCTTTTTTCTCTAGTACTTCAATTGCCATTTCTGGTCTTTTTGTATATACGTGTGTATAGACATTTTTTTTTTTATTTTTCTTTATTTCAATTTTCTCCCTTTCTCTTTCATTTTTATTATCCTTAATCAGATTGATAATTCCGAACCATCTACATTGTGATTATACTGGGAACTTTCATTCCACAACTTAATTTGCCTCGTGGCCATTCAACAATGTCACCAGAATTCGATTTATAATCCGATTTCGGATTTGCTCGGTTTGCACCATGCAATTAATGTTTAGAATTTTCATTCCCAAGACTTTCTTTTACTTTTGGATTCGATCACTTGTCATGAACCGACTAGATTGGAATTTTCATTCCCAAACTATCATATTAATTTTCGATCTCGTGTCATGGACCGATTAGATTGGAATTTTCATTCCCAAACTATCAATTTAAATTTCGATCGCGTGTCATGGACCGATAATATTGGAATTTTCATTCCCAAACTTAATTTATTTGTGACTGGCCTAACTTTTCGGGTTAGTCTGCTTAATTGAAGTTTTCGGCTTCAACCAAATAAACTGTCTAATTCTAATGACGGGTTCAAAGTACATTAACCCTATTGTTATTTACGAGTTCCACGTTCATGTGTATCTATTTGCCTCAGTCGTTAGAGCCCAATTACATAATATCACCTCGTAAATCGATATCTTTCAAACTACATCATGGCCCTGACGCGTTTTGTATCTCATTGCAGTCGGTTGCAGTTCATAGCTTACCTTGGACTTTCGTCCCAATTCTCATCTATTTGTGGAGAAATTATTGTCTTTTTCTCCTGAATTTCAATCTTGGACTTAAAACGTCCCAAAAATTATCTAAATGGTAGAGAAATTGTCGTCTTTTCTCTGACTTTATTTTACTAAATTAAAATTTTGATTGCTAATCGATTTTCCTACTGTTTGGGTCAGCGACCCCATTCCATCACAGTCATTGAATTCGATTTTACCTATTTTTCTTGATCTAACTCGAAATTTTCTGAACTCGTTCTGTCAATTTACTGAGAACTCGATGTGTTTTGTATAAGTTACGTATATTAAATCATTTTTATTCATAACTTTGGGTTTTCACCACTTGTCGTTGCCTACAGTCATACTGATTGTACATGGCTTAAAATTTTCTTGTCTTATGGACGGTGTTTTGAATGCACTTGGTGCTGATAATTTTTGTGTGTTTTCTACGCTTCTAGCGGAATCAATGAAAATGTAAAAAAAAAAATGACTTATACTAATACGAATGAACTTGGTCCATTTTCTGTCGCTGTTTAGCAGCTTGTCTCGGTTCGTACCGTCGATCTAGAAATGGAAAATTGTGTTAGCTTGTATACACGTCATACGTAAATGTCAGTTTTAGTCAAGTCTTATCGTCGCTTCTTGGTTTTAACCCTTTTGTTTTGCGACTTTCTTTATTTGTTGCTAAATCAATGTGCAACGCACTCCCTGCCCAACCACAAAAGTCTTGGTTATAGTGACAAAAAAAAAAATTTTCCGACATGAATTGCTCGTGACTCGCATCTCTGCGCTTGTTTCTTGTACTATTCACGCAATTTCATGTCTCTGACCAATTTTATTCCATTCCCTACGTGTTTCTTTCTCGTTTCCCCCAGGACCTTCCGTTCCACTTTTCTCTGACAGAAGAATCTGAGAGAAGCATTGACTCCTTCAAGCAAAAACTAACACACGCATGGATTCGTATTATTTTTTTTTTTTTTTTTAAATATCACGGCCTTAGTTATTTCTTTTCTTGGAACTGTTTCCCAAATGTTACGTCTCATATTTAATGTGATTGTCGTGCGATTCGTGTCCTTTGTCATAGCCAGTCTTTACCTAAATGTCCGTCAGTCAAAAATGCATATGTTATCTGTGAAATTTCTGTGCGTGGTACTCGGCTTTTCTGCCCGTTTTCACGTCTTCCAAAATGTACGTGTTAGTACCTGTCTTCTCCACTATTCTACATTCGACTGCCCTTGGTGCTAATTTCTGGACATAATATGTCGACTTGTCTGACAATTTTGTGTTTTCACGGTAAACTGTCTCCCCGACTTTATACACGATTGGTCTTTTTCTCAAATTGTAATGTTTCATAGACCTTTCTCTAGCTTCTTTAATGCGCTCTTGGACTTTTTCCCTTAATTTAGTAATACTTTTCATGGTCTCATCATTCGCGTCTACAGTTTTTTCGTACTCACTAGCATGCTGTGGCATTTTCTGACCGAAATTAATCATGTACGGTGTTTCTTGTGTACTAGTATGCGCCGAATTATTGATTGCATTTGCAATTTCTTGCACATGTGCGTCCCAATTCTTATGATTCAATTCATCTTTCAGAAATGCTTTTAAGGCGTTGCCGATAGTTTTATTTACGCATTCTGTTGGATTGGCCTGTGGAAAATAATTGGCCGTAAACCATAGTTTAATCCCTTGCGAATCAGCGTACTTTTTAAACATTTCTGATTTGTACTGTGGACCATTGTCTAATACAATAATTTCTGGGCATGCATACCGTAAAACTACTTCGTTCTTAATGAAATCTGTCACTACTTGTGCTGTTGTTGAGCGAACTGCTTTGATTATTGTGAACTTTGAAAATAAATCAATGGCTACTATGAGGAATCGATTTCCTTTCTTGCTCACTGCTAATGGACCTATGATATCGGTTGCTATTACTCGCCATGGGCGTTTTGTTTCGACGAATTTTCCTGCTTCTGGTGTCGTAATCTTGTTGTATGGTTTGACTACCTTACACGTTCTGCAGTTACTAACATAATCTGTTACGTCTTTACCCATCCCTGGCCAATAATACGTGCTCTTTATTTTCGCTAGAGTCTTGTATCTGCCAAAATGACAAGAGTTTATTCCATCGTGATTGTCCTCGATTACCTTTTCTCTTAATTCACTTGGCACGCAAATACGCCATAGACAATCTACGTTGTCACAACTCTCATTGAATGACTTCTTAATGTATAACAATCCGTTTTGCATTTTTAAATTGTCTTGCAACTGCGGATGTTCCTCGTATAATCGTTTCATTTTCGAATACCATTTGTCTTGCGTCGATGCCAAACTTGTTAAATCTATCAGATTAACTGCCCTCGATAAAGTATCTGGTACTACGTGAAATTTACCCTTTCTATGTACAAGAGTGAAGTCATAAGCCTGCAGTCTCAATGACCATCTAGCTAATCTACCTGTCGGATCTTTGAGATTTTTCAGCCATAATAAAGCATGGTGATCGGTAACTACCCTAAAGTGAGTTCCCTCAATATACGGTCTAAACTTCTCAATACTTAAAATGACTGCTAAACATTCAAGTTCTGTTGTATGGTACTTTTGCTGTGTTGCGGAGAATTTCTGGCTCATATACGCGACTACTTTTTCTTCATCACCGTGCTTTTGAATCAATGCGGCACCACATGCTTTGCCACTGGCGTCACAATGTATCTCAAATGGTTTACTATAATCAGGTGGTGCTAACACCGGTGCTGTTGTCAATGCCCTGATTAATCTCTTGAAAGCTGTTTCGCATTCCGTTGTCCATTCGAATTTAACTGATTTTTTGAGTAACTCGGTCATTGGACCCGTGATTTCTGAGAAATCTTTTATGAAACGCCTAAACCAGCCTGCTAAGCCTATTAGTCTTTGTATGTCCTTAACACACGTAGGTGTTGGTAAATTCTCTATCGCTTCTATTCTTGATTTGTCCATACCTATGCCTTGCTCGTCTACAATATGGCCTAAAAACTTCAATCTCTTGTAGCAAAACTTCGATTTCGTTGGGCTAATCGTTAGGTTTGCATACGTAAACTTTGCAGCTATTCTTGACAACAGGTCGACATGCTCATCGAATGTTTCTGAAACTACTATAATGTCATCAAGATACGGAAAAGCGTTTGGCTCGAATTCTGATCCGAAAAGTGAATCTATTAAGCTACACAGCTCTGCACCGCTATTGGTTAATCCCATTGCCATTCTCTCATATACATAAATTCCTCGTGAGGGAACTGAGAACGCTGTCTTTTCTTGCGAATCTTTGTGCAACGGAATTTGGAAAAATGCGTCTGTCATATCTATTGTTGTGACATACTTAGCTTTCCCTATTGAACTCAATATGCGATTTGCATTCTGCTGCGGATATGCATTTTTCTTTGTTACTGGATTTAACCATCTTGCATCCATGCATATTCTAATTCTATCATCTTTCTTTGGCACAGCCACTAATGGATGTAACCATTCTGAAGATTCTACCTTACGAATTATTCCTCGTGCTACTAGCCTATCTACTTCCTCGATTATTCGTTTCAATTTACTTGGTGGAAACATTCTCAACTTGCACCTATATGGCTTTGCGTCGCCCGTATCAATTTTTGCTTCTTTTAACCATGTCTTGCTTAGCTTTCCTTCTGGTTTGCAAAACGGAAAAGATTTGATTACATTGGCTAATCTCTCCTTTTGATCTTCATCTAACTCATGTTCTGTCTCTACGCTTAAGCATTTTGGTGGCAATACGTCTGCCTCTTGGTTTTCAAACACGCTTCTAAATTCTGCTTCAAAATCTATTTGATCAACAAATTCGTTCGAATTGTGCTTGATCACCCTGATTCCATACGTATTGCTCATAAAACATGGCTTGATGCGATATGCATTCCAGAAATCCATACCTAAAACTAGCTTGGTTGATGCTTGTGCTACCACTAATGTTGGTATGATACGCTTGATACCCCTAACAACATATGGTACTTTCATGTATCCTAACGCTTTGTGTGAAGTTCCGTCTACCGTAGTTATTCCTACATTACACTTGTACAGTCTATGACCCTTTTCAATCAATTGCTTATATAAAGCTTCACTCATCACTGATGCCTGTGCACCACTATCTAGCAAACCCCGAGCAACATCTCCCTCAACACCAACTACTAAATATGGTCTATTGTCTTCGTTCAGGTTAAGCTTGGCGTTCGAAATAGTCTTAAATTTTTTTGGTAATTCTCCTGCTAAAGTGTTCTTTTTCTTTGCTAATAGCAGTCTGTTTGCTGTACGTCGCCTACTCCTCGGTTGTCGTAAACGACGCTTAACTAGTTTTTTGACGCATTTCGATTTGTCTTGCATTTGCATGCCGGAGCTAAAACACCTTCCTCACCACAACGGAAACAAAATATTCTATTAATTGGCATCGGACAATCCATGAAATAGTGATTACCTGTTCTACAGTTAAAACATCTAGTCGAATCGCTGATTGCTACTTCAGTTACAACTGTCGGTTGTTCTTGTGTTATCACGCTTTCAGAACTGTTTGTGATTGCCCCTGTCTGGGCTTGTGTCGATACTTTGTTCGGAGTGTATGCATCCATATTTGTTTTCACAGTCGATGTTGGTTTCTGTGAACTATATGTGTTCGAATTACTTGGCATATTGATTGGTCTAGTCATGTTCGGTTTTCTGTTAAATGTAGTGTTAACTTTGGCTATGTCACAATCGTTAAAGTCTAACTCATTTGACTCGTTGTCTATGTACTCTTCATTTGCTTGACTTAAGTCCTCTGAACAATCTTGTTCAACGCAGTTTACTGGCATTGCATTTCTACGTTGAAATACTTGTCTAACGTCATGTCTAGGTCTGTCATACAATTTGTCTGCTGCTTCGAGCTTCCTCAAAAATATACTGAGTTCTTGAACTGACGTCCAATTTTGACTCATCGCTCTTGATCTAAGTTCTGGCAAAAGTCCGTTCTGAATAATGCTAACCCGTTCCACTTCATCATATATTTCTAGTGAATCAAATTCCCTAATGATACTTGAAATAAATTCGGACGAAGATTCTGTCCGTTTCTGTCTGATTTCTGCTAATTTGGAAACAGTAATGAACTTTGCTAAAGGCGTTGTGAATTGTTTAAGTAAACCTTGTTTCAATTGTGTCCAGTTTCTGAAGTCTTTTTTGTACTGAACGTACCAATTGAATGCATGTTCTTTTACTATGTAGTGAAATCGTTGGAAAATTTCCGTGTAAGATATTTTCTCTGCCTCTTTATAAACATCTAATTTTTTCAAGAATGCATGAACATCTCGTTCTTCAGGGATTTTTGACTTGGGATTCCCCGTGAAATACCAATTCCATTTATGTATTGGAACGAAAGATCGTCTTGTACTACACGAAGAACTAGAGTGATATGAATCGTTTGATGCTACGCTGCGTGCATCATCATCGATAATAACAGTCTCACTTCTTGGCGTTGAAGCCGTTCTATTAATGTTCGCTCGCTGAGATAATTCGATGTTTTGAATACGCGATGACATTGTGTTCAGAGATTCCATCATTGTATTGATTGCAGCAATCATGCTGTTCGATGTGTCTGTTTGGAAATTATTCCGATTCATATCCGCATAAAATTGATTAGCGCTCTGGAATGGATAGCGTTGTTGTTGCTGATCCTGTGGCAACTCATGTGTATTTGTGTTGGTGTATACTACATGTTCATTTTGTGCGAAATTTACACTCTTAGTCGTTGGTCTGTTTAATTCACTGAATGGAACTCTTCTGTTTGTTCGTTGGTTAGTATTAGTCTGACCGTTAAGGTTATTCGCTGAACTAGCTTGCTGTCGCGAATTGTATGTATGATTTCTGTCTTGGTAAATTGTATCTCTACCGAAATTGTTTGGATTGTATTCACTTTGACTCGCTTGTGAATCACCTGTTCTTGAGTTGTGTGTCATTGAACTTGTTGCGACACCCTGTGTTGGTTTAACATTCGGAAAATTCAAGTTCGGATTATCGAAGTAAAATATTGGAGTAATGTCCGGTTCAGTTTGTGGAAAGAATTGTGCTTTCGTACTTCGTGATGGTGAAATCATCTTGGTGATTTTCTCGGCCATAGCCGCTTCTGGTTGTGTATTCATGTTATCACCCAAATGTGTAGTCGGTAGATTCATGTCAATGTCTCTAGTCGGAGCTGTTTGTCCCGTCCCTACAGTTACATGTCTACTACGTTTGCTAAACGATTTCACTTTGTTAATGAACTCATGATATAACTCTGCCATTTCATCTTCTATTTTCTGAATTGAATGTGATAGATCTAAATTGTCTTTTTTCTTTGGTATCTTCTCTACTCGTCCATTAATATGCAAAAATTTAGTCATAAATCTTTCTTGGGTTGCCCTATCCGGATTTATTTCTTGCAATAAGCGCTTAATATCCTCAACTTTTCTTGAATTAACTTCTAATTCGTCAGTCGGGTAACCGAAACTACCTATTGGCTCTTTTAATTCACCCTTACGTTCTTTATTCATGTATGTGCGCAACCGTGATGTCGCTTCTCTTCTTTCTCTACATGATGAGATGTTCCTAATTGCCAATTCATAATTTAATTCCCCTTCTGAAAGATATTCAGGCTCAATATGGAACTGATTTACCGTTACAATTGGTTCGTCTGATCTATTCATTCTGGTGGTCATGTTTTGATATGATAATTCCAAAAAAAAATTATAAAAAAAAATTTTCCCACTTAATTGATTCCTTTGCTTGCTAAAACTCGACTTTTCTTGAATTTAATTCGTCGTTCAATGCTTCAATGAAGCCGTCAGAACAATTAAATATGTACCCGTACTACTTGATTTACAAAAAATTTCTAATAAAAAAAAATTTTTGCTTAAAAAAAAATTTTGTCTTGAGAAAATTCCCATTAATCAATCGAATGTTCCAGTGAAATTTGTTTAAATTCAGAAAATATAGTTAATTAATGTGAAAAATATTGTTAAAAAAAAAATCAATGTAGAAATTCCGATTGACATTGCTTTCAATCTGTTAAATTCGGAAAAATCAATCAAAAATCTTAATATTAATTGTAAAAATGGGAACGAAAATCTTCCCCGTTATTCCGTACGACGAATTTTATGCAATTATTAATTGGAACGCGTGTTGCTTCCGTTCAATCGAATCAAATTTTGGTTATGTCTCGTTTACCATGCGGTAATTTGCCGATACACGCGGTCTAAGTCTACCTCGTGGTTCACCTCAAAATTGAATCATGAATTTGCTCGCAGATGCCTAGCGTTTACACGTTTCTTAAAATATATTTTTTCTTTTTATCACTTATAACAATTTATTTTAAATGTTTTTCTCAATTTCCCGTTCGCGATTCGGAAAATTAATTATTATAACAAGTTCCTATCAAAAAATTAATTTACTGTATGCTTTGTACAATATTTCACGGTATTCCCCACGATTTTAATAAAAAAAAATATTTTTCTTTTTTTTTTTTTTTTTTTACTTATGTTGGGCGAAATGCCGTAAAAATTCACATAAATTTTCAATTAATTATTTTAATTTCGTTGGGCGCCATTTGTTATGTGTTCCCGTGCTCGGCTATTAAATTCTGTTTTAATAAAGTAGGGTCGTTTCTCGGAAACTAACAATTTAAAACTTCTTGACTTTTGATTCGAATTATTTTAATATAAAAAAAATATAAGCCTACTTAAATGTGATCACTTGTAATTGCTTAAATCTACTTACAATTTTCTTCTTTTGATTTAATCTAATATTTCTGGAAATTGTCTTGGTTATGCCGCTGTTGGTGATGATTTGCTTATCTCGGCTGTTGGTGATGATTTTGCGCTTATCTCGGGTTGTACCGCTTGTTGTAATTGTCCGCAAAAATTCACTTTGGTTTTGGCAATTAAGGCCCTTATATTTTGTTAAATAAAAAAAAAAAACACGAATCAAGCGTGTATGGTATTTTCTCGGTTTTAAACACGTCTTGTTTGTTCGGTAGTCCAGTCAAGAAGAACTATTCAATCCTTTTCGTGAATTATTTGACTGAAGTTTCATGAATTCGCCATTCTCGTTAAGCATGACGTTTTCTCGGTTGGTTTGCCCGAATATCATCGATTTTTGCTTGGTAATACTTAATACGCTCAACATGCGCGAACAACTTCACGTCAATTGATAATGTTGTCATTAACAGGTGAATGTTTATGTTTTTTTTTTATATTCGTTTGTGGCAAGTGTTTGATTTAAATTAAAATATTTATGGTTTTTTACAAAACCATAACAACATACCAGATGAAATGGCATATAAAATCCTTCACCAGAATTGAAAAAAAAAATTTTAGGTTTTTTTCCATCTTCAGCAATTTTCGATTACTCACAATAAAATGTTGTATGAAAACAATGGAAAGCCATTGGATGTATTTGTTCGTTGTATTTAACGGACTCACGACAACGAATATTTTTTGTTATCGGTTATGGATGCCTGTTACAAAAAAAAATTAATTCACAAATCGAAAAAACATACACACACAGAAAACATGTTGATGAAAAATCAACGATATGTTGATTTGAAGCTCAAAATCAACCAGAGTTGATTTAAAACTGCGAATGTTTGATATTTTGAAATCAACATTCTCAATTTGAAATCAACCATAGTTGATTTTGAGCTTCAAATCAACATATCGTTGATTTTTCATCAACATGTTTTCTGTGTGTGTACTCGTTTTTATAAGTACGCCAAACATACAAAATACATACTCTTGTTTAACTATTTTCAAGTAGAGTGAAACTTAGAGTCTTTAAAGTTCCGGTCATTCGTGCAATGGTTTCAAAATTATTATTACTCTCATATCGTAATGAATTTATGCGTCCTTTTTGGACATCTGTGAGTTTTTTTTATCGGTCATTTCGTGTAAAACAATCCATGATAAATAAAATGTAAAAAAATCAGAGCAAATGTATTATTATATGCATCAAAGAGAACTAAAATGGAATGAAATCAGAGTTTTGGGACTTGCATAAACAATAAATGTTACCGTTATATAGTGACAGAGTTTCCATTGCAAAACTGTATGCATGATAACATTGCCAATATTCTGCAATAGCTTAGTAATAAGATCGACAGAGAGTGATTGATTGATCGATCCTTTTCTGATCATATTAAGCATATCTAACATCATTTATTGAATATAACCAACACAAAGAAGAATTACCGAAACATAATGTAGCGATCACAATGTTTTGTAAACATGTGAATGTAGTAGGGCATCAAATATACACAATAAAAAAATACTGCGCACAATTCAGCCCACACTGAGCATTGCAATGGTAAGATAAGCGTACGGATAAAAGAGATAGAAATAGGAACATATTTTTGTCACCGACTATACAATGCAGTCAGCTTGCCACACCATCGTGTCGATTCCAGCTAACGGTTATTAAATACATTGAAGACAATTGGTTCAAGTCATTGTGGTTATTTATATCAATTGTGGTTACAATGCAAAAAATTTCCCGATTGCTATCCACAACCAAAAAAACCAATGCCACAGAAATTTCACAGTTGTTCCCATGTGCGATTTCAAACTGAGGCACATTTGAACCGTTCATACAAATTTGCTCTCACTATTAAGTCAATTGCAAGTGGTACCGAAAAAATTGCTGGTGGGATGCAAAGGAATGGAGGACATACAGCAATAAGCAAAGAATACTACAAAGAGAATAAAGATGAAGCATAGTATTCTTTTTGACATGGAAAAAGTTAATCGAATAAAAAATCGGGTTCAAATATTTCACTATTAAATATTGACTGGTAGTGTTTCTGCTTCGGTAATATTTCAAATACCAACACCGATAGTGGCAGATCGTGAAAAAAAGGAAGAGATTGGGCAGAATCTCAAAGATAAAAACTATTTACAAACAATCGCGATTGATCTCGGTATGAAAACATATTTAGCCGGTGTTAACTTCGAAATTGGAGTAGAGGTGAGTAGTCCATTTAAAAATATTTTCTTGAGCAATTTTTTTTGAATCCAGAATCAGTGAAGGTTTTTTGATTGATTTGAATTTTATTTTGTAAAAGGAAAATTTTAAGATATCATCGAAGCAGTACCATTGGGGAGCCAAAGAAGATATCAGAGACAACATCAAAAAGCGTATGAAAGCCAATTTCACGCAAATGAAGCAGTTTGATCGCAAAGAATACCGCACAATACCATCACCACGTGAAATACTTGGAAATCATACATCGAGCATCGTCTAAACATGATGGTTGATGGAATGTACACGATACGCACGAATTAGTTTCGATAAGTATATTGAATCGAATTGTGAGACAGATTATTTGGCACCAGCAATTACGAAGAATGAGCCATCGCTCGTCATGCTTGTAGGTTTTTTAACGAAATTTACACCATGACACCATGGGACATTTACGATGTCCCGGCACACGTAAGCTCGAAGGCAGCATAATAAATAAGCTTGGCCATTCATACTCAGAGTGAATGAAGACTGCAGTTCACAAACGTGTGCAAATTGTCATAAGAAGTTTCCAAAGTACACTAAAAGCCATAGATTCTAAGTTTGTAAGAACTGCACATGTGATGGTGATTGTAATCGAATCATCGACGTATCAACTACGATTGTGACGAAGAAAAGCCGACGACGTAAGCAACTTGATAACGTTGTCAAAAACCTTTCTTGGCTCCAGCAAAACAACCAATTGAATAATACCAGGGCGATTAAACTCGCAAAAAATGTATTATTCTAAAAAATATTCTCTTTGCGATTCAAACCGGACAGAAGAAATTCAAGACGATTTTAATTTAGTTGCTTACTATGAACAAAATCCACGACCACATACCATCGTATGGTATCGAGACATTGTTTCGGTGCATAATGCATTTAGGTGAATACACCAATAATTCAATTAATACAAAAAAGCCATGTTAACAATAAGTTATTATCAAAGCTTGATTTTGTGGCTTTGAACACATTCTTGTGTGTACAGTTTTTACTGTAGATAAATTATCTGTGTCGATAATTATATAAATTTTTTAAAGAGATTCCTATTGAAATATACTCATGCATATTTTCATGAAATTACGGTCAATTCTAATCTATTTAGCAATTATTTTTACATATTAAAAATATTAATATTATTTTTTTTTTATGCTATTGTTCTATAGTTTCAATTGTTTTTCTCGAAATTAAAATATTTCTAAATGCTTTTAAATTTCCAAAGTTTTATTGTGAATTTTGTGATTTTGTTGAAGTTTTCTTAAATAATTTTTCAATTTTCATTTAAATTGATTTCAATCATTTGCAAGAATTTGTGGTTATAATTTCAATGGCAATGTCAAAAATGCGAAAGTGCAAGGATATTATGGTGGAAGACCTTCTTGCTCTCTATGGAGTTATAATTAATTCTGGAGGTCAATTAAAAATGAACCCAAAAAGATTTTTTTTTTTTTTTTTTATTATTATTATTATTACTGCACCAAACAGCGTTTCTTCGCCAAAGGTGGTTTATTTAAATTATTTTTAAAGATTTACAATTAATTAACATAAAATAGTTGATTCAATAATTGTATCGAATCAACAATCCGTTGCCAATCCTAACGATTTCGGAGCAAGTCTCTGTGATTGCTGAACTACAAATTGAATCAAAAAGAAACAAACAATTGTTGGTTAATCCATTGGTTTTTCAAACAATTCAATCAATCTTTTCTTAACTGCTTCCGAGCTGATATTAAAGTCTATTACAAACTCATTCAAAAAATTTTCATTATAATACTTGTTGAATGCTTCAATTAAAATATTTATAGGCATATTCTTTGATAGCTATGATTAACAACATGAATTCTCAAGAATTCAATATTTCTGACAGAATGATATGGAATTCTAAATTGTATCTTTTCCAAAAGATACTCTGAACATATTTCACCCTTGATCAGCTTCAGGATGAACATTATTTGAGCAACACTTCTTCGATTTTTCACTACAAATTTCCATTTGTAGTAGAAGCAATCTATGTTCATACTTCCGAAGATGAAATCCATCGCCCCATCTAAATCTTCTTAAAGCATACAGCAAAAATTGTTTTTGAACAGATTCAATTCGTTTCGACTGTCCTATATTGTGTGAATTCCATATCTGAGATCCATATTCTAAAATAGGAACAACGAAACTAAAAAATAATATTTTTATTGTAAAGGGTCATTAAATTCACGTGCAAAACGGTTGATCCAGCCAATCTGGATTGCTATCATGGATTGAATATGAGCTTTGAAATTAAGTTTCTCGTCCAAAATAACACCAAGATCCTTAATTTGATAAACTCTTTCAATTACTGAACCACTAATACTGTAATTAAAATCAGTCACATTACCAAAGCGATGAAATGTTATCATTTTTGTTTTTTTAACATTCAATTTTAATAGATTTAATTCAAAAAAACTAACAACACTATTTAAACTCTCTTGAAGAGTATGACAGTCATCAATTGAATTTATGTGATGAGAAAGTCTAATATCATCTGCAAATGATAAAATCGTTGATTTACCGCTGAATTTGGGAAGATCAGCGATGAACAATATAAATAGTGTTGCAGCAATGGGATAACCTTGACCCGTTCCTGAAGTAACAAAAATTGGATCAGATTCACAGTCATTAATCTTTACAATTTGTTTTCTACCATTCATATAAGACGCAATCCAATTCAAAAGTTGACTATTCAAACCCATAATTTGCAACTTATATATTAAAACATCGATATTAACTGAATCGAATGCTTTAGCGACATCAATATAAATTGCATCCGTTTGATTATGAGGACTCAACTCATTCAAAGTTTGCGAGGTAAATTCTACCAAATTGGTGATTGTAGATCTTCCTTTCACAAAGCCGTGCTGACTTGGATCAACCATGTTTTTAATATGAAAATTCAAGTGTTTCGCAACCAATGAATCGAACATTTTCGGAATTACATTTTGTAAGGCTACACCTCTATAATTTTCAATATTGTTCCTTGAACCATTTTTAGCACTACATGAAATGTAGGGCTATTGCATTTGTTTTTTTTTTTTTTTTCTCCCATAAAAATTCATTAAGCCACCATAACTGAGAGCCATGATGACCGATTTTTATGAAATGTTGCCTGGAGGATGTTTACATGGCCAAGATGGCTAACATCCATTTTGGTCCAATTTGGACCACTTCGTGTGTTAGACCATGTTAAACCATGTTAGACCATGATGGTGAAGTGGTAAAACAGTTGGTATTGGTGACATTTGAAAGGAAATCATCAGTAGAATGTAAAAACCATCATGTTAAACCGTGTTAGACCATGATGGTGAAGTGGTAAAATAGTCGATATGGGTGTCATTTGAAAGGAAATCATTCGTAGATTGCAAAAACCATCATCTTAGATCATGTTAAATCGTGTTAGACCATGATGGTGAAGTGGTAAAACAGTCGATATGGGTGTCATTTGAAACGAAATCATTCGTAGAATGCAAAAACCATCATCTTAGATCATGTTAAATTGAGTAAGACCATGATTGTAAAGTGGTAAAACAGTCGATTTGGGTGTCATTTGAAAGGAAATCATTCTTAGAATGCAAAAACCATCATGTTAGATCATGTTAAACCGTGTTAGACCATGATGGTGAAGTGATAAAACAGTCGATATGGGTGTCATTTGAAAGGAAATCATTCGTAGAATACAAAAACCATCATGTTAGATCATGTTAAACCGTGTTAGACCATGATGGTGAAGTGGTAAAACAGTCGATATGGGTGTCATTTGAAACGAAATCATTCGTAGAATGCTAAGGACATCGTTTTAGACTGTGTTAGACCATGATGGTGAAATAGTTCGTATGTGTATCATCTGAAAGTTAATCTTTAGAAATATGCAAAGAACAACGTGTTAGACTTTTTTTTTTCAATTTTATTCTAAATTCAAATAAATAATATAAATTTTATTTATATTATGAGCATTTTAAAAGAAACAATCATTGGAACAATTAAATAATTGGAAAAAAAAATGTTTTTTTATGGGCAAGCCGTAACTTCTATTTTTTTATATGTTAAAATTGCACAGTGCAACAGTCCAAAAAATTCCAACATTCTCTTATTATGAAATGAAAGTGCTATTACGATGTGTCATACAAGAGTTCGAGAAATTTTTTTTTTTTTTCAATTTTTCCATATTTTGAAAAAAGTCACAAAAATTAAAAAAAAAAAAAAAATTTCTCGATCTCTTGTATGACACATCGTTTTCTATGTAATTTTGCATGCTGATTCTAAATCTGGTAATAAAAATTTGAAAAAATGTTGATTTTCCAATTTTTTCAGTGAAAATGTGAATTTTTTTAACCTACAATTCATTAGTTTAGAGCATTTTTGCAAAAAAATCGATAACATTTTTAGTTCAATGATCATTTCCCATGTTTTTCTGGTCCCTGAATTCGCATGAAAATTCCAATGATATTATTCATATCATAATTCAGTGAATCACAGAAACTTCAATGGTCCATAAAATAAAAATGCCAGCTAACTTTTCAAAACGCAACTAGGGTATTGCTCTGCTATAATAGTACTTAAATTGTTAATACAACGCGCGCGTAGCGTCTTGTTAAATATTGGTTTGACAATTTTAAAATTGCTTTTAGTTCTGATTTGCCATTTGCTGTCTCTTGTGAAGTTTGCTTGATGAAATTCAGAAAAACTGATTTGAACAATGACTTGATAATAAGAAATAAGTCGTCAATTCATATGGAAACTCAGACAGATGATACATTTTTTGACTTATCAGATGATAATGGTGAAATTGATATTTCTGATGTTATGAATAGATTTAATGCATTCAAAAAATCAGCAGATGAAACAATAAGTGCACATAAATTCGATATTATTGTTGAAATAGAGAAGATTTATAATGAAATTGCCGAATTGAAACAGTGTATAAATGCTAAGCAGGAACAACCCTGCACGTTGAGTAGTGAGAATCCAGTACAACCGGAATTAGCTAAAAAACCTGTTATTTCTGCATCAAATGGAGGTTATTCTTTACATATTTCAAAGTTTTCGAATGATTTCAAACCTGATGATATAGTTTTAATGATTTCTGAAAAATCTAATATCAGTCCTGATTCTTATAAGGTTGATTTTGCGAGCAAACGTAGAAATAAGAATAACAAATTTATAAGTTTCAAAGTTTCAACATTGAAGAAGGAGATTTGTGATTTGTTGGCTGATTTTTCAGTTCGGTATATCAGTTATCAGGTGAAAACATTTGAACAAAAGCACAAATTTGGTATTTGATGACAAGGTTACTGATAGTGAGCCAATGAACAAAAAACCAACTGAAAATTCATTAAGTGTTCGCAATCAAATTCCATCCATTAAGAAAGATCGAAGTCATCATGTAACCAAAGTTAATTCCAATAAACGTCAAAATAAAATCAATGTTTCAAGTGATAATAATGAGAACCAAGTTAATAATTATATAGATAATTATAATGGTCATAAGCATTATTATCGTTATTGAATATACATAACAATGATATGGTGGTGACGGGCTATATTTACACATGCAATATTAATGGTTTAAAGACTAATTTTCCTGAATTTTTATCCAATGTTTTAATTGATGAATTTAAAGTTTATATGTTGTGTGAAACGCATTTAGATTCCACCATGAACAGCAATGAAATTTTTTCCATTGATTTTGATGTTTTTCGTTGTGAAGGATTATATTACAAAGAAATCGCATTGATGCCGAGAAAAAATCACTTATTTATTTTGTTATAATTATTTCTTACATCTTGAATTCACGTAGTAGTGCAGGAATGTGATGCAAGACACATTCTTCATTTGGATGACTGTTTGATTAAACAAATCACTTAAATTAGGGCATGTTCCGGATTTGTGGAAGTCATCATTTGCAAAACCAATATTTAAAAATGGTTCAAGGAACAATATTGAAAATTATAGAGGTGTAGCCTTACAAAATGTAATTCCGAAAATTTTAGATTCATTGGTTGCGAAACACTTGAATTTTCATATTACAAACAAAATTGATCCAAGTCAACATGGCTTTGTGAAAGGAAGATCGACAATCATCAATTTAGTAGAATTTACTTCGCAAACTTTGAATGAGTTGAGTCTTCATAATCAAACGGATGCAATTTATATTGATGTCGCTAAAGCATTCGATTCAGTGAATAACGACGTTTTTTATTATTACTACTGCACCGAACAGCGTTTTTTAATATATAAGTTGCAAATTATGGGTTTGAATTGTCAACTTTTAAATTGGATTGCATCTTATATGAATGGTAGGAAGCAAATTGTAAAGATTAATGACTTTGAATCTGATTTAAATGATGTTACTTCAGGAACGAGTCAAGGTTATAAATTGTTGCAACATTATTTTTTTTGTTTATCGCTGATCTTCCCAAATTAAGCGTAAATCAGCGATTTTATCATTTGCAGATGATGTAAGACTTTCTCATCACATAAATTCAATTATTGATTATCATACTCTTCAAGATAGTTTAAATAGTGTTGTTTTTTTGAATTAAAATCATTAAAATTGAATGTTAAAAAAACAAAAATGATAATATTTCATCGCTTTGGTAATGTGACTGATTTTAATTACAGTATTGGTGATTCAGTAATTGAAAGAGTATATCAACTTAAGGATCTTGGTGTCATTTCGGATGAGAAACTTAATTTCAAAGCTCATATTGAATCCATGATAGCAAGAGCTAGATCAAGACATTTGGCATATCAGGTATGATAGTAGGCCTCGAGTATAGATAAACCTCATATACCGTTTTGCAATGTTGGCTCATTTGGTCGGGATATATTGATTTATATATTTGAGGTGAATTTCTTTAAATTGTACCTTTTGTTTTCATATAAATGACATCCAAACTCCGTGGTTCTCTTTTTATTTTATGTGCACGATGTCACAAGTCGCAAATAAGAAAAAATATAAACAAACTCACAACTTTTATATGACTTTATTCCATTTTTATTGACTTTTTTATCAGTTTTTGTTGATTTTTTGTCAATTATTTCAATTAAATAATTTTATAATGGGTCCATTAGAACATTTTTGTTGATTTTATTGCTATTCATAAAAAATGCAACGAAAATGTTCGCTTTTTCCATCAACGGTGTAATGAATGTGTGCATACTTGGCATGTAAATTGTGGGGACCACGGAACATTTTGAATCAATGACATACCGAAATAAAATTTGTAAGCTTCTTCTGCTTCGCCCGAAAAATGCCGTCTATTCTCTCTCACTGTGTATTTACCGCACACATAACACAAATTGTTTATTTTTTCACAATGTCTCTGTAATTCTTCTGATTCAGCCACTTTAGATGGAAAATATCGATTGAATATCGATGGAAAACAAATTGAATAAACTCAGAACAATATTGGTTTGAAATTTGAAAAACGTGACTAAAATTTTGTAAAACTATGAATGTATAGCATAGCACCTCCTAGGATTGTCTTTGAAATTAATTCAAATGAGAAACTGTGAATAAAATGTGAAAATAGATGATTTTTTAAGAGGTGTGCAATGCCATGCAAATATCATAAGGCGCTTAGTAGGCTACGTTATGTAATTTTCATAAAATAAATGGAAATATTTGACAAAAAATCATCAAACACTAATAAAAAAGTAAAAAAATGGAAAAAAGTCATATAATAGTGGTGAGATTGTTTATTTGTGACATCGTGCACATAAAATAAAAAGAGAATCACCGAGTTTGGATATCATTTATATGAAAACAATAGGTAAAATTTGAAGAAATTCACCTCAAATATATAAATCAGCATATCTCGATCAAATGAGCCAACGTTGCTAAACGGTATACGAGGTTTATCTATACTCGAGGCCTACTATCATACCTGATATGCCAAATGTCTCGTACATTACGACGTTACTACTGTGGAATTGCTCCGAAATCGTTAGGATTGGCAATAGATTGTTGAATCGTAATAATTATTGATTCTGCCATTTATTTTTTTTTATATTTATTTAAAACAACTGTAAATATAACACTTAATTTAAATAAACCACCTTTGGCGAAGAAACGCTGTTTGGTGTTGTAATAATAATAATAATATAAAGACAAATTTTTCTATTGTTTCATGCATTCGGACTACACCTGGATTTCTCTCTATTGTGACGGTGAAAATGGCCTTTCTTCGGTTAATTTCAACCTTTAAATCAACCTTGAATATATGCCTGAATCTGACGTATTATCGTTACTAAATGTTGCTTGGGATGTTCTGTTCTGAATATACTATTTCTTTTCTATTAAAAACACAAAAAGCGATGTAGCATAATAGAGCATTTTTCTTTGAACTGAAATCAGTCTAAGCTATGCATTCTAATTGTGTATTTGAATGTTCGACAATCAGATGTATCAAAAAATTCTAAACATCTCCCTCATATTTTTCATCAATAATTTGAATTTGTTGTTCTGCACCAATAGCATTTCTTTGCCTAAGGTGGTTTAAAAGGGTTTCAAAATAATAATCAGATAAATAAATAAATTAATACATTGAATGTAATTCTATCAGGTAACATTGGTTTTAAAGTGATTTTTTAGAATATTTTTCAAACAATTTTTCGTAAGGTTAAAATCAAATAGATGGAAATATTTGTTATATTTTAGTTTCATTTGGCTAAAAGGGTCATTTGGAAAATTTTGTGATTCATTTAAAATAGTAGTTAGTCTTGTCCTTCTTGCTGGTACTCTAATATGTAATCTATTCAACAATTTAGGCGACGAAATCGAGCTATTTATCAATGATTGTATGAAGATTATTTGTTAAATAGTTCTTTTATCTTCCAAAGTGTTCATTTGTATTAAAAGAAGACGTTGTTTGTAGGGTGGGAGGCGTATGCGGTCAGGCCAATTAAATTTACGTAGAGCAAATAGTAAAAATTGTTTTTGTATGGATTCAATTTTCACTATGTGGTTCAGTTGATTCGGTGTCCAAATTTGTTTCTCAGATAAATATGGCGACTATTTGCAAATTTTGAAATTAAAAATAATTTAAATCATCAGAATAACATACGTAAATAACATACATCATTGTTGGGAATCAACTTGCCACTACACATGTTCTAATATTATTTCAAATGCAGTGGCGGCGCCACGTAGCAAACTCTTGAAATATTCTTAGTCCGAGCCAATTTGTGTTCCTTGCTTGAATTGATATTTAATTTTCGTTTTTTCGTTTATTAATCGTGCATAACATAATCATGTCTAAAATCTATATATCTATATATATATATATATAAAAGGAAACATGTGAATGCGTGGTTTCCGGGGTTTCCTTTATAGTTACCCAACGCCCTTCATGGGGGGGGGGGGTGTTGGTATGGCAATGGGTAGCTCTTCAGTGCAGGGGGTTTGGTGTGGGTGGTGTTTTAGAATGTTCTAGAAAAATCGAAAAAACTTAAAATTTTTCAAATGATTTCGTCATCAGTTACGTCACTAACAGTGATGTCATCATTTATGACGTCATGTATATGTTTTCGGAAACATCTTTCAATTTTTATGGAATTTTCTCGAACATTCTAGAATGTTCTATGGATTCTTTTCGATTTTTCTCGAAAATTCTAGAATGTCCTATGGATATCTTCCGATTTTTCTGAGATCCGCCGAAGAGGGTCATTATCAGCTAGTAAAACCTAATAGAAAAATCATTTTATTTATGACCTATAAGGCTAACCAACTCAAAAGAATCCAGTCAATATCAATACGGGTTATAGAAATATGAGAAAAAATCAGTACATTTCAGTTCACTTGAAAAAAAATCAGCAGAAAATTTCATTACAAAAAAAACACGAAAACAGACGGGTTATTTTATGTTGAACATATTTCATGATTCCTTTTATTGTTATATAGTCAAAGGAGTGAATTTGAAGTATAATACATAGTTAATGACATACTACTAGTCTCAACTTAAGTGCCTTCCACAAGACTGAATGGATTCGGCGTTTGTCACTTCAGAGAAGACGTGTTCGTCCCAGGCAAAAACAATGCCAATTCAATGAAGCGTGCAAAGCCCAAATACTATAAACTTCTGAATTTTTAAAACATTAATTTGAATGTTTTGAAAAAAAATTCCGAAGTAAAAAAAGTCGCAAATCGCACTGAAATGACTTTCACTGAAATTGAGGGCATAAGAAAGCCACTGAAACTCTAAAAATATTCGCTACATAAAATTTTCTGTAAGTTAAACCATCGTAAATGATGAATCGCTGTGAAAAACAGATTTATTCTAGAAACGAGGGACAATGACATTAACCTAGAATAATATAATAATAATAATAATAATAATAATAATAATAATAATAATAATAATAATAATAATAATAATAATAATAATAATAATAATAATAATAATAATAATAATAATAATAATAATAATAATAATAATAATAATAATAATAATAATAATAATAATAATAATAATAATAATAATAATAATAATAATAATAATAATAATAATAATAATAATAATAATATTATAATAATAATAATAATAATAATAATAATAATAATAATAATAATAATAATAATAATAATAATAATAATAATAATAATAATAATAAACAGTTTTACATAAAGTTTTTCTTACAATTGAATGAATTATAGCATTTGATGTCCATATTAGACCCGCTCGAGGCACAAGCAATGATGATTTTATGATTTTGAGTACCTAAGCGGAACCTGGTTTTTGTACTCATTCAAAAATGTATTTGAGGAATAAATCACTACAAAAGTTTTACAAAATCGCACGATTCAAGTTTACATTCTGTGAGCAAATATTCCTCAAAAGTGATTGAAAATCGCAATTTAAAAACCACCATTTTGATGCTCTCTGACAATAAATGGATATTCATTATGCCTAGATTTTTCATTATGCTATTTCTTATTCATCTTCGTTGTTTCTTATATCGACATTATGACGTTTGATCTATAATTAATCCGATTGTATAAATAATTTCCTATGGACTGTGAGCGCCATGTTTTAAAGCAGGACGAAACACATGAAAATAAATATTAGATTTTTCGTTTCAGATTTTGGTTAAATTATTATCGGAATGAATAATTTCATACAACTGTACCACTGCAAGCAGCAGCAGTTGGACTGTTTGATGAATTGTGTGGCGGAACACTCTGTAAGAAAACAAGGAAGAAAAAGTCCAAATTAAATTGAAATTCCTCATAAAAGTAATTCTCAACAATAGAGAAAAGATTCTTACTGAGTATCCTGGGCGAGCCCACGTGTAAATAAATCCGTCTTGACAAGCTGTGAGAAAGCAATCTTCTCTAAATATTAATGCCGTTAGCCGTTCATGTGCAATTTTTTTACATATCAATGGTTCCAGTAATGGACATTCATCGAATCGTGGACAAGCTGCAGATCCAATTAATTTCATTGGGTCATAAGTGGAGATGATGCTATTTAATTGTTTGGCATTTCTTAAAGTCGGTAGCATTTCTGATTCGTTGCCATTTCTACTAGTTATGCAATTATAAGTGTTACTAGTTGGAAATGCCGATTGATTATTTAACGATTTAGTGAAATTAAATGGTTTTTTGAATGTATGATTGTTCATTGACTTTTTATCATTCACAAAATTGAAATGTGATAAGCGTTGTGTGAGGGTGTTGAAGGGATTTAATCCTAATTCTGAGGTTTTACTAAAATTCCCTTTATTTTGAATAATTTCATTGGCTACGTTTGCTGATGTCTCATTTTTTGATGAAAAATTACTAGATGTATTTAAATATTTTTCCGTCACAACCTTGGTGTTATTGCTGCTTGTTTTGCTAGAATTAGTTGAATTTGGGTTTTTTGCATTATCAGAGGTTATTGTTTCGCATATATTATTAGTATTCTCAGTTGCATCTACGGTCGTTGATGTTATCATTGAGAATTTGGACCGAAAACTATTCATTTTACTGTTTGAATTATTGTCGTTATCATTCGACATTTTTGTTGCTTTCACATATTTATCATTTTGAAGATCTACAGAATTACGTCGTTGCCTTTTTTCGTAAGATTGTCTTAAAATATCTTCAGTAATATCCCATAAGCATAACTGAGTATCTTGACCAACGGATCCTAAACGGTAGCTGGTTCCAATCTTTTCTGCTGTTAGATTATTATCTCGGCAAGAATGTCTCAACAAATTTTTGTCGTTTGTTGGAATGTCTCCATCGATATCATTGATAGTATTTATTTGTACTTTGGTTTTATCGGAGCTGCTTGTAGGATTTTCATCATCGGAAAAATCAGGACTATCACAAATAGAATATGATGTATAAGGATCGAAAGCAACAACCGATACCCATGAACGATGTCCCTGTCCTCTTGCTACGACTCGACGTTCATTCATAGACCAAACCGTTACTAAATCATCCTCTCCACCAACGACTACATATTTGGAATCGGGGCTCCAACATACACACAAAAAACCACCGAAATAGGACCGAGCTATTCCTAATAATTCCATACTATCGTAATGAAATACTCTCAGAAAACCATCCTGTGATACTATAGCTAACATAGAACCACATGGAGAGAAGCAAAATTCATTGATGCTGCAATTTTCTGTATTAAACACCCATTTATATAATGGGTTCCTTGAAGATTTCGATTTGCATGTTAAAATTGTGAAGCCGTCACCAATTTTAAAGTTTTGATAGTTTGGTGCCGTTGGACTACATGGTAATTCCTCATTGTACAAATACAAGTGGCCAGAAGAATGCGATGCAAGGAATAGGTTCGGAGACTTTGGTAACCATTTTAAGCAAGTTACTTTTGTTTTATCTATAAGCCTCTGAAAAATATAAATAAAAATTTATTTTTATTATTATTTATGCAAGAATATTTGCTTGAAAATAAAACATGCCAATTTTAAAATTTTCAACTCGAAAAATATGTTAATAGCTAATTGTAGTTTTTCATTCAAATATGAACATTAATGAATATTTTTTTAATAAGCAAATATACAATGAAACTAAGGTAATTGTTTATTTTCCTTGTGTCATGACTTGATTAAACTTGGTAAGTAAGTTTTTTCAACATTAGAATTTTTATTCTTCAAAAAAAAATTACTTCTTCATTATATAATCGTCCAGTCTCACGTTTCCCGGGTTGCACTAATTGAATTTGTCCTGTGGTAAACCCAACCAAAAGAGGTGCACAATCGTTCATAGCAATTGTTTCGTTGAAATCGTGGCAGCTTGGACTCGTACCTTTGTAAAGTTTTTTGTCGATTGGCTTACAAAGATCAACATTCTGAAGGTATGAAATGGATAATTATTTATATTAAATATTTTTTTTGCATGTTTAGTTTGAGAATGTATTTTTGATATGCATCGATCTCCCTTCCTTTGTTCTTTCGTATTTGATAATCATTTTGATAATAAAGTTGTCTTAAGAGAAGCTAAGAAGCTGGTTACCATAAATTTGTATAGAATAGATTGAAAATCGAATAGCGGAATGGCGCCCAAAAATTATATTTTTAGTAAACAATAACATTTGATCAATTTTGATTCACCCTGGATACATTGGTAATAATACATTTTCATCTACCTTTTTCACTCCTCGATAAGTATACACATATAATTCTTTTCCAAAATTGAAGCAAATTTTATCACTAAAACATTGTTGAAGGGGCTGCTGTTGGCTTGAGTCAAAAACGCCGTTTACTATCGATGTTCCAGCCACAGTTGAAGATGTGCTTCCAGATGATTGTTGCTGTTGCTGAGAACATTTATTGTTATTTGATGATACCTAATATAGTAATATATTAAGTATAATTCTTGGGTACATAAACTATACTATATTGTGGTGATGGTTATACTATCTGTTAGTAGACAATAATTAATTAAATAAAGATAATTTAGTTCGGAATACTGAAATTTAAATTGCTTTTAACAATTTTCTTGAAAACATTTGTGGATATCCATTTTTAAAATTATTTTATGAAACAAAATATTTTTCACACAATAACCTACTTTGAAAAACCTTATGTCATTTTGAGATATTTATTTATTTATTTGATACACCTCAAGAAGACATGCTGGTAAATTATAATATATTAATATTTAAGACTGGAATCACTTGAGGCTACTTTCAATGTCCAAGATTATCACAAGTATCAATATTTTTATTACTTATTAATCATACATTCATTTATTCTTCTACGTTCCAAAAATTCCAATGATATCATTGGGTATTTTCTGTCAAAAATTGGTATCGGACATTTACAAAATCCCAATGAAAATTTAGTAAATTTGATTTTTTTGAATCCAATCATAATGAGTTCGATAATAGGGCTTCCATTTAACAACTGTATATTTTAGAATTGATCTGACATGTGAACCAAATAAAATGTCCAGTGCGTATGGGTCATAAATTCACAGATTCTCCTTAAAAAAATTTTTAATATAAACAAACGTTTAACTTGCAAGGCATAATAATGCCGATATGGCTCAGTTATTGATTTTGGAGTTGATCATTCACAGTTTTTCTTTTTATTAATAATCCTAATTAACTTAATCTCACTCTTTATCGATTAATTTTGTATTAATGAATGATACAATTTTTTATTCAAAATTGATTTCACTATATCTCAAGTAGTTTATAGGTCAGAAATATGGTATACGGAAATATCATCACAAATGTAATTATAATAAGTCTTAAATAAAGAATTCATTTAATTTACTGATTCATGCTAGGTACAAAAGTCAATTGAATCCGGTTTTCTGGATAATTGTAAAGAAGTGGTCTTTTAAGTTGCCTTTATTGAAAACCGTAACAATTAGACCGAAACTAATATGCATTAAATTTGGTATTTTTTCTTTCCTCATCTGAAATAAAATTGTTTTTACTAGGCTAAATATGGTTCATAAAAATGTTTCTCACAAAAGCATTCTAAAGCTACGTTCAAAAATTATTATTATATCTCATTTGCTTAGTATTTTTTTCAATCATATTTTAATATTGATATTACACTTTCTTCACCACATTATAAATACTAGCTGAATTTTCCAAAGGCTCAAATTTTGTTATATTTTTTGGAAAACGCACTCTTGTTGGTTAATAGTCTTAACCTAATCACCTTTTGTGTTCCTTTGATTCACATTTGGTTTGAATTAAAACGAAATGGAATCAAAAAGGATAATGATGAAACTCTATATCTATATTAAAGTTACCGAATTTGCGGTAGTTGAATTTGTCGAACTGGTTATGTTAGTCGTAGATTCAGTGTTGAATGGCCTTATTGTTTCGTTAATTTGTTTTGCTGGAAGCAGTGAAACACGCACTTGGGGATTGTTCTGGTTTGACTGATAGCCAACGCGATTAGGTCTTGAATACTCAGATAATGTAATTAATCGATAAGTGCCTTCTCGTGTTATGAACTGTGTTTTCAAATCATCTTTCCCATTTTGATCCATTTTCATCACTTAATATTCTATTTTTGATGCTGAAATAGTTAAACGTAAACCATGAACCTCTCCTGTCATAGAATAGGATATACATATATATTTATATATATAGATTGAGAAAAACATGTATATATATGTATATATATATAAGAAAACCAAGTATATATATGTATATCAAAATTGGGTGTCCAAAAATATCAAACCAAAGAATCAAAAATATAAATTGAAAATAATAAACGTTAAAATAATATTTTGGCGAAAAAAACATGATCTAAAATTGCTTTGTTTGCTAAAATTTCAGTATAATGAAATAAATAGAAACGAACCTTAATAATGGTTCACATTGTTTATGATGACAGATCTGAAGCTCATTTCAAGACGTCAAATATAAATACACAATTTATTATGTTAGCTGTTTTCAGTATTTATAGTAGATTTTCTTTTATAATCAATTTTATGAATTTAATTTGATTTGAATTTATTTCAGCATGCATAATACATCAATTATATTTGATTTTCTTCATCAAGAAAATGTCGAATCAGTATCAATATTTGTGTTATGTTACATTGTTAATAACTTGATAAAAAAAACACACACATTGTATACAGTTGAACATTTTCAGTAATTCATAGAACTTTAAATAATGGAATGGTTTAGATATCAATAAATATTACAATGGACAGGAAGATTAAAAGAGAGAGAATCAAGTTTTCTTGTGATTAAAAGTAATTTCATTACTTTATATTGGAGATAGTCATATCGGATGGTGTCATTTAGTGAACATTATTTTTCAGTGAGTTACTTTAGTTGATTTTTTTCATTTCCTGATTACAAAAGTGAATCAAATTGGTCTTTCATTTTGTGAATTTGATTATTCAAAATCGAATGGAAAATTCCAAATCAGAATTAAACCACCCCCCCCCCCCCCCCGCCTGAGATTTTTCACCTTGCCTATTTCTTTTCATTACTATTTATGTGGATTGTTTTTTGTTAACTAACTAATATGCTGTGGCTATTTTTCCCTAATTGTGCTAAAATATTTATTTGATTTTTTTTTATTGTGTGATAGCATGGTGTGGACAAAGAATGTCAACGAGTAACATGAGTACCGAATCGTTAAATTTAATTATCACCAGAATCTCATCCATCATCCGTCACATGAGCATACAGGCCACGTGAATGGCATTTCTCGCCTCTTTTTTATTTCTCTTCAAAGCAGTTTTTTTTTATTCGCGGTGCATTTTCTTTATTATAAGCACTGTAAAATTCTATTCGTTTATTCGGTTTATTTCTTAATTTGATTTTTTTTAACTATTTTATGAATATTATTTTAATAAAGGTCAATGAAGCCGTAAATAATTCGACAATGATGGTGAAAAATTTATCAACAAGTGTTTCAAAGGTGTACTCCATCAAAACCAGTTTGAATACGAATATAGAGATCAAATTGGTCACGAATTTGTTGGGGAATTTCTTTCAATGGCCATCAACAAACTTTTCTCCAATGCATTCAAAGAATTGATTAAGCAAATTAACAAAGGTTAAAACTAATCTGAAAACGCATTGCGAACATCGCTTGAAGAAATTTTTCAAAATGCGAGTTTATGAATTTAACGACATGATTTTACGACAAAATATCCCGAATCCAGTTCTGTTTAGCAATGATGACATCAAAAATGCCTTGAAATATTCATATGATGGCAGAGATACAATTGTCGGAGACATCGGCGCTCAACAAAGATTGGAAGTGTTATTAAATGAACTTCGTAACGTTGGAGCACCCGATGATTGTAACATCCCATATTTTTTTGAAAATAATTGGTTTCAATCAATTCGAATGTGGGTCAATATTCAGAGAGACATCCTCTATTTCAATGTGTCGTATGCCAACTTGCGACGAAGTTGGTCTTTTTTGAAGAGAGCACCTCTGAATGTGACACAGCCAACATTATTAGAGCTGCCAGATATGTACAACTTTGCGGTGATTCCCATATGCTCATTTAAACGTCGGCACATCCATCCATCGATACCACGACATACAGATGTCCCATTAATACAGAAGTATTAACATATCTTAATACTTACTATTGACGAATGCTATATTAACTATTAAGTCTCATCATAATACTAGTATTAAGATGAGTATTAACTATTAACATCGATGGTAATACTCATTTTAAGATAACTATTAAGTATTAATTTGTTGAAGTTAATAGACGCCATTTACAATTTTGAACAGATCGTATTTGATCGATTTTTCACACTTTTCCGATCGGAAAATCAAAAAAATAAGTGAATTTTGGCCCTTCGTTATGGGACCTATCGATAGAGGTATCACTTGCCCAGGCTGATCCATGGATTCTCAGGATTTGGCCTAAATTCTAGAACTTCCTGTATGAAATTCCATATATAAATCGTTTACATGAAGTTCCATAAAGAAAGTTCTCGAATTCAGGCTAAATCCTGATATGCCACAATTTTTTCCAAATAAAAATTTCAAAATTGCAGATGGCGTCTATTAACTCCAGCATATTAATACTTAATACTTATCTTAATATGAGTATTAACATCGATGTTAATAGTTAATACTCATCTTAATACTCGTATTATGATTGGTCTTAATAGTTAATAGCATCCTAATAAAATATCATTTTAATACAAAGGTATTAACATATCGGGATTGACACATCTGTACCACGACATTACACAAGAGTCTATGCGGCATCAAGGAAATACCTCGAAAAATAGGCAAAGAAAATAAAAGAAATCAACATCAAAGCTACCGAATTTCTTTTAAACAAAATCGGTAGTTGGAGTTCTTCTTCAACATGGACAAGATAAACAGCCTTTTCAAGTATAAGAAGACATTTGGAAATGCAATCGTAACCGATGGTGTATCTTGTTCGGTTTTGTATGATACGCCAAAAACACCAGGTGTCGAAGTGAATGATGAAGAGGTGCTTCCGACCTAGTAGTGCGCTGGAGCTTTCGGGTTCCGAGTAATATTGTGGCGCCATCCCAAAGTCGCGAGGATAATTATTTCGAAATATTGAAGCTTTAAAGCTATTTCACAATAATTTCATTGTATGTTGTCATTTTGTCTATTGTTCTGTATTTGATATGAGAAGAACAGCATAAATGAAATGTCGTGTGTATTGGTAATGAACGCATTTGCTTGGCCGTATAAATTGTATGCCAAGCAGAGTCGTTGATCAACAATATATACGCACTCAAATTTCTGTTGTGCTAGCTGTATTTCATGCGGAATGAACAACATTACAAAAGTGATATAATACGCATATGTTGGTGATTATCGACTCTGTTTGCTACACAATTCACACGGACAAAGAGAAGTGTTAATTACCAATACATACACACGGCATTGCTCTCATGTTCTCTCCATATAAAATACAAAAAAACAGACGAATGATGACACACAATAACAATATTGTGAAATATTTTCAATGTTTCTGAATAATGACCATCGCGACTTTAAGGTGGTGCAACGATAGTGTTCGACTTAATTTAAATGCATTACGCAAATGATACGGTGAGATCGGGTGCTTCGCAGATATTTTGCAGGCAAATTTTTCCACGAGCTTGGGATTGATCCAGATATGCCACCGTACGATGCAACATTTACACCGGTGAAGAGGTAACTTTTGATTGTTTATTTAAATTATTTTGGTTTTTGTTTTTTTTTGTCCCTTATTCAAGAAATGACACGATTTTTCACGTTTGAAGAACGAACAAATCGCAATAATGTTGCTGAAGAAATCGGAGTGATGCCATCGCCACAGAACACATCATGGCGACATTATATCGCACTTCGTCTTCGTTGTAATAAACAAACTATTATTTTCATCGGAGGTGGTCAAATAGCAGCCAATTCACCAATTTCGATCAGAAAACATGTCCCATGCCCAGGCACATGAAAACTTATGGGTGCATTCAAAAAACTGAATAATTGCATAATTCGAATGGTGGACGAGTTTAATACATCCCGAATGTTTTCAAGGATTCCCATTATGGTCGAAACCAAAACGGTTCATAAAGTGTGAGAATTGCGTTATAAACGCAATAGTGGGATTACCACCAACCATCGTGACCAAAGTGAGTCATCGTGTATTGCAAATGAAACGTGCTATTATGCGAATTTGGCGAGAAATGGCATTGCAAGGAAATGCATTTGCAGCCGTTATAACTGGAAATAGAACAGGCCGATTAGTGTCAAGAAATCAACGTATTTCCAAAAACTGGCAACCAGAACCTTTTAACGATGGAATGAACGACGCTACAGTGCAACGAAACGTGCTCAAAACAGTTAGGCACCGTGAAAGCTGCGAATTTGATGTTGTACAAAGGCAAGTGATCGCTTTTCAAGTACTGGTGTTTTCTGATTCGACAATTTTTGAAAATCGAATATCAGGTTTTGTTTATTAATCTTAAACTGTGTTTTTTATTTAATTATAAAGGTAATTGTAAACTTTTTGGTTTGCCGATAAATGCCGCACTGGTGTGACCACGACGCAATGAAGGAATTCCAGTTTTAAGTCATCACCAGAACCATTCCAATTCAAATCAAACACATAATTTTAAGAATTAATTTTTAATGAGTATTCAAGTTTTTGCTTTATTATTTTTTATTTTCGTAACGTTTCATAACGTCAACTGAATTCAATTCCTAAATTTTGAGGTTAGGTATTTTGTCCAAAAAGTTTTTTTCTCGGCGTAGAAGCGAAAAAAGCATTTTTGTATCATATTTTTTCACCAAAATATTATTTTAACTATATTATTTTCAATTTATTTTTTTGATTCTTAAGGTTTGATATTTTTGGAGACCCTATGTATATATAATTACAGCAAAGAAACTCACCACTGAAAGATACATTCATTATGAAATATTCCCAAATGTATATTGAACAATTTTTTGAATTATCTATATTATTATCTTCTACTTCACTTTATACTTCACTTCAAATTAAATTAGATATGTTTTCTACCATATCTACTTTTATGTTTTTACTATGCAAAATATATGAAAACTTATGAAAATTTTGACGGAACAAACAATTTACCTCAAGCGTGAAGTAACTTGAGATTAAAAAAGGAACCGTCAAATGTGAGTGATGTCAAAATAAATATCTCTGAAGTATCTAAATCCTGAACGCACACTAAATTATTTTTAATTGTTGTCACTTCAAATAAATATTGTATTTAAATGAAATTATCGTGCATTCACGCAATAAAAGGTTCGTGCTAGTTTTCAGTTCTTTACAACAATACCAATTGAATTTTTTTGTAAAATTATCATGTCTACTTTAAAAAAAAAGAACCTTTTCAGGGCGACTTTCAAAAAAGGACACAGCAATAATAACAAGTATTCAATCATAACATTTAAACCAAATATATACTTAAGCAAAGAATGAAATTTTTTTATTTGAAAAAAATAGGCAATCCATATGTATTTTATCAAAAGCATTGGTGTTTATAATTGGATTAAACGAATTCGTTGTTTTTCTCTGAATATACCATCCAAAGAAAAAATATTTTATGAAAATGTATCATCACAAAGAAGCCTCTTACGAATATCAGGATTTGATGTAAGTGTGTTTCTGCAAGGACTTATAACAAACGATATCTTCCATCTAGAAACAACTAATGCGGACAATTCAATGTACTCATTGTTCCTCAACAAACAAGGACGCGTTTTGTATGATGTAATTATATACAAGAAAAAAAATGAAAAGACATCATATATAATTGATTGCGATCGAACAATCGAGCAGTATTTGGAAAAGCATTTAAATATTTTCCGTCTGAGAAAAGACATAAAAATTGATAAAATATCGGATGATATGAATATTTGGACATGTTTCAAGCAAAATCAAATTTCTTTCGAAGACACAAAGCAACTATTACAGATATTTGATCCCATAAAATTTGGAAATGAGATTATTGTTTGCATTGATCCCAGATTGAGTCAATTAGGATTGAGAATAATAGCTCCAAAAAAAATGTCTTTTAAGCAACTTAACACTGTCGCGGAATCATTAGATAATATTCACTTAAATACAACAAATGCAACAAATTACAACTACAAAAAACGTCGATATATCTTGGGGATTTGTGAAGGAGCTATGGAGATAATACCTGGAAAGTGTTTCCCATTTGAAATAAATTGTGACTTCCTTCATGGAATTAGTTTTCATAAGGGTTGCTATTTGGGACAAGAATTTACTGCAAGAACTTATCATACAGGTGTTATCAGGAAGAGAGTTATGCCGATAATATTTAAAGAAATTCCGGACTCTAATATTAATTTCGACACACCGATTGTGAACGAAAAGAGTCAAGTTGTTGGCAAGCTAAAAGGAATTGAAAATGAAAATGCAATTGGTATTTTAAGAACTGATATGGCGCTATCTTCAAAAAATCTCACAATTGGGAATTTCGATTGTCTAATTGAATGTCCAGATTGGTGGCCAAAACTATAGTTAGTTTACTAATTCTTACTGTAACATAAGTAAGTTATAGTATAGTAACCAAGTATGTAATATCCAATGTAATTTAGAAGTTGCAAAATAAAAAACCGAAATCAAAATATAAGGTTATGTTCATTTTTATTGTAAATTATTTTCTTTATTTCGTTTCAAAAGTACATCAGTTTAAAGGTAATTAAAACACATTTTTCATTACATTTTGATGTGAGAGTGCGATACTTATGAAAAAGTACGATACTTAGTAAAGACAATAACAATAACAATGACAAAAGCCAAATTACAACTTCAACGTGTTCGATATATATGATATATATATATACAATATAAAATTTCGTTTGCATTGAAGTCTGTAAGTTGCAAGTAACTTGCTTGTATTTTATTATTTATTTCCATTAAAATGCAATCGTGATAAGCATATATTTGAGTATAATAAATAAATTCATTATATATTTTATTTACCGCGGCTAACCATTGTTTTTTTAAATATCAAGTAAATTGGTCAATAATGGATGACGTTACTCGAAAAACATTTGCTTTGAATACGTCGAAAAGCATTCCTGAAACCAGTGTTCTTGTTGATTTCTCAGAACAGGGAAATTTTAACATAGCGAATGGTAAAATATATGAAATAAAATTAAATTGAATGAAATTACATTTACATCTATAAATTAATTGTTATTTTTACAGCTGGAAATGTAAAATTAGATGTCGACGAAGTTAGCATGATGAATGTTGACAATAATACGGGTGGTAACGTCGTCGATTCGAATGGATTTCAAAAAAATTCGCTGATCAAAGTATATAGCGAAATAGCAGATTTTGAGGAAAACCTGCCATCAACTGTTTCTTTACTCACAAACGAATATGGCAGTAGAATATATATTGTTGGGACAGCGCATTTCAGTAAAGAGAGTCAAGATGATGTCTCTTTTGTAATTCGAAATGTGAAACCGGATGTTGTGATGGTTAGGGAGAAATGACTTTTTTTTTTCATTATATATAGATACATATTACTAGAAATTATCAATATAACTGAGATATTTACTGTATGAATATTAAAAATTCGTAGTGGATGTTACGTTTTTTTTAATCAATAAGAGAGCAATAGTGATAGAAAAAATTGAAATTTAAATTTAAAAATTGAAAATGAAAACATTGTCTCAATGGCAATTGCGTGAAATTGAGATTTCGTAGTTTAAATCATTTCAGAATACAGTTGTATTAATGTTAAATCGCCGTTGGACACAACCTTATCATGTGACGAAAACACAGAAAGCATATTATTTAAAATGATGAAAGGAAAAGTACACATCGGAAAAAAATAATCGTCAGATTTCTCATTTAGGTAGTGCTAGACTGTATTTAGGTAGTGCAAGGATATATTTTCCGAATATTGATGCTGGATCTAAGTTCGCAATCTCGAATTTAAACAATTTTCGCTTTTATTACAAGACAAATTATTTACAATACTTCTATGATATTCAAAATATTCAGGAATATTTACAATATTTAATATTTTTTTTTTATCGTTTGACCAGGTTGAGTTATGCGCGGCACGTGTTCATATGTTAAGTCACGATGAACAAACACTTCTCGAAGAAGCACGAGAAATAAATTTTGCAAAAATACGAAGTAATAATTTTTATTTCCAAAAATGAATTTTTTTTAATAAATTCAAATATTTTTTTTTTTAGATATCGTTAGATCACAAGGTATGATGAATGGATTATTTTATGTGTTGATGTTGAATTTGAGCGCAAAATTAGTTCGCGATCTTGGCATGGCTCCTGGCGGTGAATTTCGACGTGCTGTAGAAGAAATGAAAACATTACAAAATCCAGTTTTACATTTGGGGGACAGAGCTATAAATATAACATTACAAAGAGCCTTCAACAGTTTAACATTGTGGCAAACACTTAAAATTGCCATCAAGCTAATATTTTCATTTAATAATACAATAACAAAAGAAGAAGTTGAACAATGTAAACAAAAAGATTCACTTGAAGCTTTACTCGACGAGATGGCAGAAGACTATCCTAATTTTCGTGATGTTTTTGTTACTGAACGAGATCTATTTTTATGTCACTCATTGCATATTGCCGCTTTACCACAAGAAATGAACAATGATGGAAAGCCGAAGCCAGTTAGAGTGGTAGGGATTGTGGGTAAGCGTTAAACTTCATTTCATTCCAGTTTTTGAATCACTCATGTTTTTTAACAATATGAATTGGTTTTCTTTCTTCAAATAATATTTACTACAAAAAACATTATATATATATATATATATATATATATATATATAATATAACGTAAATGAAATAACAATAGAAATGTAATAAATATTTCAGATACATTTTCAATAGATGGAATTTTATATTCATTTTCTTTATTTCTTATCTTAGGAATAGGTCATATGGCTGGGATTCTAAATCATTGGGAAAAAATTCATGAAGCAGATTTGAATCAGATTCTTTCAATTCCACGTGCTACAATTAGTAATAGAATATTTAAGTTCAGTGTGAAATATGGATTTTTATCATTAATAGGTTACGTTATTTATAAGAGTTTAAAAAAATAACGTTTATTATTAAAATTAATTTTTCGAACTAGGAAACATACACAGATAAGATATATGTTTTTATTTGGGTACATCGAAACCTAGCTCGAAACCAATTTCGACTTTTGATGCAGATCTTTAGACACACATAATTGCAAATATAATTGTTTTTGATGACAATTTTATTATTTTGTTTTTGAATTCTCTTTCTTTATTACGGAAACTCACTTGGTCTTTATTTATAGGGACTAATCTAGCACAAGGTTGTTTAATGATACAGTTCACATTAAATTAAAATTATTGGAACCAATTCTTTGTAAATTAAACATAAATACATCAATCAAATTATTCCCTAATTTAGCATGGTGAACATTTTAATTTTTTTTTTTTTTTTTGAAAGAATAAATAATTGAATATTCTTTATTTGGTCTGGCAGTGAATTGAAACCAACGGCAATTTGTCGTGACATAAGATATTTTCCAGTATTGTATAGATACGAGCGAAGAGAGTTTCTTGTAAAATGTCATGTCTATATTCAATTTCAATATCAGACTTTATTAATTTTTTTTAAAATAACAGATAATTCATAACACACATAATGTTGTATTTTTCTCTTATTTGATCAGTGCTGAGATTCAATGCATAATAATAATTATTATTATTATTATTATTACGGCACCAAACAGCGTTTCTTCGCCAAAGGTGGTTTATTCGAACAATTTATTTACAATTTATTTACATAAAATAGTTGATTCAATAATTGTATCGAGACAACAATCCATTGCCAATCCTAATGATTTCGGAGCAAGTCTCTGTGATTGCTGAGCTACAAAATTGAATCAGATTGAGATAAACATTTAATGGTTAAATCATAAGTTTTTAAACAATTCAATCAATCTTTTTTTAACAACTTCCGAACTTACATTAAAGTCATAATCATTCAAAAAAATTTCATTATAATACTTGTTGAATTTTTCAATTAAAATATTCAAAGGCATATTACTTTGATAGCCATGATTTACAGCATGAATTCTCAAAAATTCAATATTTCTGACAGAATGATATGGAATTCTGAATTGAATCTTATCTAAAAGAACTTCCGAAGATATTTCACCCTTGATCAGCTTTAGGATGAACATTATTTGAGCAACACTTCTGCGATTTTCCAAAGAAATCATTTGTAACAACAACAATCTATGTTCATATTTTGGAAGGTGAAATCCATTACTCCAGCTGAACCTTCTTAAAGCATACAGCAAAAATTGCTTCTGAACAGACTCAATTCGTCTTGCCTGTCCCAAGTTGTGAGTGTTCCAAACCTGAGATCCATATTCTAGAATAGGAATAACGAAACTAAAAAACAAAATTTTAATTGTATATGGGTCATTGAAATCTCTAGCAAAACGCTTGATCCAAGCCAGCCTTGATTTAGCTTTTGCTATCATGGATTCAACATGAGCTTTGAAATTAAGTTTCTCATCCAAAATCACACCAAGGTCTTTAATTTGATTAACTCTTTCAATTATTGAATCACCAATGGTATATTTGAAATCAACGACATTACCAAAGCGATGAAATACTATCATCTTTGTTTTCTTAACATTTAAATTCAGTTGATTCTTCTTAAAATATCCAACAACTTTGTTCAAACTCTCTTGTAGAGTTAAACAGTCTTCAGTCGAAGCTCTGTGGTGGGAAAGTCTAACATCATCAGCAAATGAAAGAATTGATGAATTGTCACTGAAATTCGGCAAATCAGCGATAAGCAATATAAACAATGTGGCAGCAATGGGATACCCCTGACCTGTTCCCGAAGAAACTTCAATAGGATCAGATTCACAATTATTTATCTTGACAATCTGTCTTCTACCATTCATATAAGAAGCAATCCAATTCAAAAGTTGAGGATTCAATCCCATAATGTTCAACTTATGAATCAAAAGATCAACATAATCTCGTCTAAATATTGAACAATCGTATTATTCTGTGCAACTTGCAATGAATAAATTAATGACCTTGTTGATGATGAGCCCTAAATGGACGACAAATATGCAATATGACTATGAATATGTGAATAGTAAATGGAAATGAGAGTTGATTTCTACACAGTGTTACTAATCAATGAATGACGCCAGAGATTGTACTACTTTTGTTGCATATTTTTGTTAGGTGTGCGTCCCAGTTAAGATTTTCCTGAAGTGTGACGACCAGATATTGCAATGCTTTGACTTGTTCTTCTTGCTCTGAAATCAGTTTTACATTAAGGGTAAATTATTTTTGTTTTTTTGCAATAGATTAAAAATCATGCATCCTTTTTCATTCTCATTGTGATTCTGTTAGCAGTGAACCAGTTTGCTATTGTTTGAATGTGAAATTAATCATTAATTTTAGTTTGTCGGTGTTTGTAGTACATTAAACAGCGGAGGTCTGACATATAGAGGGTGCTAGTTACAAAAAAAAAAAAAAAAAAAAATCCACGATCGAGCAAGAAAGTTTTAGCAGTAATGTTTGTCATCTCAGAGAGAAGTATTTTCCCCATACTACATAAAAAGTTGCAGATGAGAAAGATTTGTACCCGAGATGGAATCCAAAAACGTTGAACAGGGATCAAAAAGAAGAACGTGTTGCTGCTGCTCATGAGTTGCTCGAGTTGTTGCAATGTAATGAAGAGGAAACAATTGTTCGAATAGTGACTGGTGATGAAACGTGGATCACAAACCATGGTATGACATAAACATAGTGAATCGGCGATATTACTCGCCTCGTAAATGTATTTTGATATTTATTTTCATATGCAATAAGAAATCAATAACTTCTTCAAACTAATAAGGCTGAAATATAAGAAAAACTGCGACAACCTGTGACGTTGCAGTCCTTGACTTATTGATAAAATTATTATTATTATTACGGCAGCAAACAGCGTTTATTCGCCAAAGGTGGTTTATTATTATTATTACTGCACCAAACAGCGTTTCTTCGCCAAAGGTGGTTTATTTAAATAATTTTTAAAAATATTTACAATTGATTTACATAAAATAGTTGATTCAATAATTGTATCGAATCAACAATCTATTGCCAATCCTAATGATTTCGGAGCAAGTCTCTGTGATTGCTGAACTACAAAAATGAATCGAAATGAAACAAACAATTATTGGTTAATCTATCGGTTTCATAAATAATTCATTCAATCTTTTCTTAACTACTTCCGAACTGACATTAAAGTCTATTACAAATTCATTCAACATTTTATCATTATAGTACTTGTTGAAAGTTTCAATTAAAATATTCAAAGGCATATGTTTCTGATAACCGTGATTAACAGATTGAATTCTTAAAAATTCAATATTTCTGACAGAATGATATGGAATTCTGAATTGAATTTTTTCCAAAAGAACATCTGAACAAATTTCACCCTTGATCAGCTTTAGGATGAACATTATTCGAGCAATATTCCTGCGATTCTCTAAAGAAATCATTCGTAACAGTAGCAGTCTATGTTCATACTTACTTGTCTTATTCGAACAATTTATTTACAATTTATTTATTTACATAAAATAATAGATTATTCAATATAAAAAATTGTTGTATTGAGCAACTGCACCAGTCATTAAATATAATGAAATAATTAAAAAATTAAAAAAAAATTAAAATAACTTCTTATTCTGGTACAAAATAACAATTTATTTAAAATTGCGAACGTTTTCGAGCATCTGTGTGCTCATCATCAGGCATTCAATAGAACTGATTTACATTTGTAATTTTATGTCAAGTGGTTACTAATATTAAAATGTAATTATTTGAAGCAGTCAAAATATATTCAATGAAAAAACAATGGATATGTGATGAATCAATCAACACTATTCGAGTTAACATCGAATCTTGAAACAGCTGATATTTTTAAACTAGATTTGTAACGCATATTTTCGGTGTCTATCACATATCCATTGTTTTTTCATTGAATATATTTTGACTGCTTCAAATAATTACATTTTAATATTAGTAACCACTTGACATAAAATTACAAATGTAAATCAGTTCTATTGAATGCCTGATGATGAGCACACAGATGCTCGAAAACGTTCGCAATTTTAAATAAATTGTTATTTTGTACCAGAATAAGAAGTTATTTTAATTTTTTTTAATTTTTTAATTATTTCATTATACATAAAATAGTTGATTCAATAATTGTATCGAGACAACAATCCATTGCCAATCCTAATAATTTCGGAGCAAGTCTCTGTGATTGCTGAGCTACAAAATTGAATCAGATTGAGATAAACATTTAATGGTTAAATCATAAGTTTTTAAACAATTCAATCAATCTTTTTTTAACAACTTCCGAACTTACATTAAAGTCTATTACATAATCATTCAAAAAAATTTCATTATAATACTTGTTGAATTTTTCAATTAAAATATTCAAAGGCATATTACTTTGATAGCCATGATTTACAGCATGAATTCTCAAAAATTCAATATTTCTGACAGAATGATATGGAATTCTGAATTGAATCTTCTCTAAAAGAACTTCCGAAGATATTTCACCCTTGATCAGCTTTAGGATGACCTGATTCGTAGTCATCTTATGAAAATGTTAATACAAATGAAATGACGGCTGAAATGTATGGTATAATTAATGAAACATTCGAGATGTTTATCCCAACAATTGAAATTCTATCGAGCGTGATTAAAAGATCAATTCAAGTATAAACATCATTTGTGCAATCTTTCTACGATTCTCTAAAGAAATCATTTGAATGATCAACAAACACATACATACATGTATACATGTACAACAAACGCCAATCGAATAAACATGCGGAGACTTAATATAAATAGTTTGTTTTGCTTTAGTTGTATTTTTAATTTCTCAATGAAGTGTTTTTATTATTTTATTTCAAAAATATTTACATTTCGTAATTTAATAATGAAAAATATTTTATTGTACATAAATATTTAATTATTTTTATATAATTACACATAATCAATTTTTATTCAGATTCAGGATCAAATGTTGGTGAATCTAGTTTATGTTCGTGAGTTTGGATGGCGTTCGGGAACGTGTTTGAATTTTTTTTTCTCACTGCATAGCTCCCTAGATAATGACAGTTCAAAGCAGAGAGTGTACAGGAGGCGTCGATGTGATTTTCGTTCGTTTAATATTCGTGGTCGCATATTCTTTTGATAGCCATGATTAACAACACGAATTCTCAGGAATTCAATATTTCTGCCAGAATGATATTGAATTCTAAATTGTATCTTTTCCAAAAGAGACTCCGAACGTATTTCACCCTTGATCAGCTTCAGGATGAACATTATTTGAGCAACACTTCGGCGATTTTTCAGAGTAATCATTTGTAACAGCATCAATCTATGTTCATATTTTGGAAGGTGAAATCGATGACTCCATTTGAATCATCTTAAATCATCCAGCAAAAATTGTTTCTGAACAGATTCAATTCGTTTTTCCTGTCCCAGGTTGTGGGTATTCCAAACATTAGAACCATAATCTAAAATAGGAATAACGAATCTGAAAAATAATATTTTAATAATATATGGGTTATTGAAATCCCTAGCAAAACGCTTGATCCAAGCCAGTCTTGATCTAGCTTTTGCTATCATGTATTCAATATGAGCTTTGAAATTAAGTTTCTCATCCAAAATCACACCAAGATCCTTAATTTGATCAACTCTTTCAATTCTTGAATCACCAATGGTATAATCGAAATCAATCACGTTACCAAAGCGATGAAAAATCATTATTTTCGTTTTTTTAACATTTAACCTTAATTGCTTCAAATTAAAATAGTCATTGAAGAAAAAACATTGTCCAAACTTTTTTGAAGAATTAAACAATTATCAATTGAAGCTATGTTACGGGAATGTCTAACATCATCAGCAAACGAAAGGACTGATAAGTTACCACTAATGTTTGGTAGATTAGCGATAAACAATATAAACAATGTTGCAGCAATGGAATAACCCTGACCCATTCCCGATAAAAACTTCAATAGGATCTGATTCACAATCATTTACTAATAATTTGTCTTCTACCATTCATATAAGAAGTTATCCAATTCAAAAGTTGAGAATTCAAAAGGTTATGTTCACTGTCATTTAATTGGTTTACTCAAGGAACCAATACATTTTTTAATAAACAAATTAGGCAACCGATCAGGGCCAGATATCAAATTATTTGGTTTTTCAAGTATCTTCTGAATAATATCATTTTCATCAATAATCAATTTGGGAATATATTGAAATAAATTCTCAACCGCCTCAAATCTTCCGATATTATATATATCAGATAAGCTAAAATTATGTCGAGTATAAGCAGAAGCGAAAAATTCAGCAAAAAGATTTGCAATTTCCCTATCTTTGCACGACTTCCGATTATTAAAATGCATTTCATTCGGTAAGTCATTGGTAGTTTTTCTTATCGCATTAACATACTTGAAAAATTCCATCGAATCATCGACAATCAATCTCTCCATTTTCAGCTTACAGTTATTAAAAGCAATACGTGAATATCTATTATATTCTGTGCGAGCAACTTTAAAATAATTGTCATCTTCCAATGATTGATGCCTTTTTTTACGCAATTAATCAATTTATTTTTTAAATTAATCATAGTTCAATCAAACAATTTTTTTCTTCAACATGAGAATCTATTGCATTATTAACACGAGAATAAAAACTGTTTAAATTTTAATCAATCATCAGAAAATAACAAATCTCAATCAATATTGTTAAAACAATCATTTATGATATCATAATCAGCATTTCCAAAATCAAGATAAAATCAAGATAAAAACAATGATTGAAATTATTAATATCACTCTGCTTTCCATAAATGACAGTCTCAATGGATTTGTGATGAACCTCAGACTTTACCAAGAAAATATCACTATTTATGCAATACAACAAGTCTGGGTCATTCGTCCAGATCAAATCCAAAATTTTACCATTATCATTTGAAAAACTATTTATTTGTGATAATCCAAACTCATGAAAGGAATCCCAAATAAACAGCTCCTTCCTTGAACACGCATTAATAGGGTAGAAAATGTTTGGATTATCAATGTCATTTTGTCATTCGAAATCCACAATAAATCGGGCAAATTGAAATCACCTGATACAATAATTGAATCTTTATGAACTGATTTCGATAATAAGAAAATCATTGCATTAACTATATTCTCAAAAACTTTGAATGGCGAATTTGGTCTAATATACAATTCAACCAAATAAAACTGTCGTAATTTAATGTAACTAATACAAATAATTTCTGCACCATATAATTCACCATCAAATATTAACTGACCATTTACAGACTTGTGAGTGGCAATCAAAACACCACCACCATTTGTCTTCTTAATAGTCTGGTCCCTTTCAGTATGATCCGATAGATCACAACGAAACACATCAAAATTATTTGGAAAAATTTCATTGTTATTGATGGTGCAATCCAAATGTGTTTCACATAACATATTAACTTTGAACTCATTAATCAATAAATTCGAAAAAAATTCAGGTATTTTAGTCTTTAATCCGTTGATATTGCACGAATAAATGTAGCTCTTTGTGTCAACAAAATTATTATGAATACTCAATAACGGAAAATGGGTTGGTTCCTTCGAAAGGGAAAGACATTTTGATGAAATTGAGCCGGATTCATATATTGAGGACACTGAATTGGATTCATGAACGGAACCGGATACATTCGATTCCAAAAAGGAAGTTGCTGATATTGATTATAACGTAGTTGTTGCGAATGATGTGGATGTTGCCAATCAACATGCCGTTGATACTGCTGAAGATGATTGTTGTTGTTGTTGTTGTTGTTCTGACTGTCGTCGTTGCTGATTTTTAATATTTACATAATTTGAACGATGACCATTTCGAACATAAAGGGTAGTCCATCTAGTGTTTGGAATTCGAATCACGGATTGTATGACAGTCAAACGTCAAATGTCATCCGTGATGCCATAAATAGTTAGTTATATGTTTGACATTTACAAAATGGGACGCTATTCGCTTGATAAAAAAAGAGTGCCGAAAACTCAATTTGTGGATCAATTCGTTAAGCGTGTTCGTAAAACTGGAATGTTGGTGAATAAACCAACTCGAGAGCGTACTCGTCCAGTGCGCTCAACCGAAAATATTGCTGCTGTGGCTGAAAGTGTGCGTGAACAACCATCAACATCAACTCGGCACCGTTCATAACAATTGGACATTTCACGCACTTCTCTGATGCGAATTTTGCGAAAAGACCTTGCAATGAAGACCGAAATTCATGCCGCTATTGCTGAAATAACGTCGGAAACAATCGAAAATGTACTCAAACATTGGGTTGATCGAATGGGCTATTGCCAAGTCAGTCGTGGTGGACATATGACCGAAATTATTTTTCATAAATAAATGTTATAAATATACCTTTTAAATAAATGTTCAACCATTTAAAAATATTGAGCCGTTTTTTTTTTATAACAAAATCAAATTCCAATTTTTAAATGGGTCACCCTGTAGTTATG
>JAQOWM010000021.1:0-189487 GCA_029041755.1 Resseliella maxima | reverse complement strand
TCTGGTTCCATTACAAAGTCTTGGCTGATTTATATTACGAAGCATAATAATCGGTGCTCCAGCTTTCAATGCCAAATAATGTGGTGGCATTCCTGGTAAATCATGTGAATTCAAAAATTCTGTTGGATAATTAACAATATCATCTTCATTTTTAATTGTATCTATTGATTTATACGCAAAAAATTGTCCATTTATTTCTTGCATAATTTTTGTATTTAAATCAGTAACAGATTTATTTTTGCCAGCCAAAATTGCACGTTCGCTCAACCAATCAAGATTTTTATGGTTTACCAAGATGTTTGGAAATACCCTTTGAACTAATTCTTGTTTTGATTTTGTTATACAAAAAAATTTTTTGGAAAGTGTAATCTAATTGGTAGATGCTTCAACCGGAATTTTTCCTTCTCCATTTTTCAACAGTTCATTGGAAAATACAATTGCTGATGGATCATTTTGCAACTGTACACGCATATTTATTGTGAGTCTAATTGTTTTCACATATTTCCCAAAAAATGTGAAATAAATGTGAATTCTTTAAACATGCGTTAAGTTCGTCTGCAACAGTTGATCCTGGTATAACTGGTAACGTTTGTCTAAAATCTCCAGACAATAATATTAAAGCACCACCAAACAATCTTTCATTTCCACGTAAATCTTGTAAAGTTCGATTTAATGCTTCGATTGATTTTTTGTGGGCCATTGTACACTCATCCCATACAATTATTTCACACTGTTGCAAAACTTTTGCCATAGCAGAAGTTTTAGAAATATTGCATATTAGTGTATCAATTGAATGCACATTTAGAGGTAACTTAAGCGCAGAATGTGCAGTTCGTCCACCATCCAATAATGTAGCTGCAATTCCCGAAGAAGCCAATGTCAATACTATTTTACCTTCAGATCGAATAGTTGCCAAAATCAAGGAAAGCAAAAATGATTTACCAGTACCACCAGGTGCATCCACAAAATAAAATCCTCCATTATTATCACGCAAAACTTGCATAATTACATCATAGGCATCCCTTTTTAATACAAATCCAAACGCTTTTTTCAAACAAAAAATAAAAATCAAACGAAACACAATTAATTAGAAAAATATTTTCTACTTACTTAATTTTTGATTGAGTTTTATTTATTTCATCCAAATTCTGGTTGCCAAAGTTAATGACGCGATATAAATGATTTGCTTCACCCAAATTCAATATACCAAAGTGAATGACGCAATGTAAATGATGATATGCGCTATTTCGATTAAGAATGCACTATATTAATTTTCATAAGTATTAGTGACATTCTATTAGTGACATTCTGATACGCCATCTATTGAACAATTTAAAATCGGTAATGCAGAACGTTGATCTACACACTATGGTGAGGTAGTCAAATTGATGCATTTGACTATCTCATCATATCTACATGGGAAACGTATATGAAACTCTCGGAAAGCCGTTGGTCTGCACACAAAATTCGAATTTTTTTTTTTTTTCCATTTTTATGTAAATGGCATACGAAAAATAACATAAAAATGGGGAAAAAAAATTTAATTATTTTTTTCGAATTTTGTGTGCAGTCCAACGGCTTTCCGAGAGTTTCATATACGTTTCCCGTGTAGATATGGTTAGGTAGTCAAATTGATGCATTTGACTATCTCATAATTTGTCCAATATAGAAATACACAGCAAGCATGAACGTTGCTTACTAACATGCGCAAATTTCTCCAATATAAAAATACACAGCAAACATGAACGTTGCTTACTAATGCCGTCGGCCATATTGTTTTTTCCTATACATTTTGTTGTTGTTTTTTTTTTTAACTTTAACTCATTTTTTGTTAAGAAAAATTTTAGTTATTTTTTTCAAATCTATATATAAACCTCACACAAAGGAATATCTATAAAATAAAAAAAAAAAATTCGAAATTGACCAACAAAATCCAAAGTTATGAGCATACCAACAAATGCAACCTCGATTTTATATATATAGATATAAAAGGAATGTGAATAAATGAAAAGTTATTCAGTTGAAGGATAATACTGATTCAAATAAGTTGTATAAGAATATTATTTACAATATGCAGATAATCAACGAATTCAACATAACAAATTTGTGAAATTATATAAGAAATTAACATTATGTTTTCACTGAATCTGAAAAATTTTCTGATGGATATGTAAAATTTTTGTGGGCTACATAAATTTTTGGGTGGGCTTGTGAAATTTTTAGGTGGTCTTCGCCTACCCTAGCCCCCTGTGATTACGGGCCTGTACGAGTGAATAACCGATTCACTCAAGCAACGTTATACTGACACACCAAGAGCTCACACTTAAAATGTTTCAAATGATTTCAGTTACGTCATCAACAGTGAAGTTATGATTTCTGACGTCATGTATATGTTTTCTCAAATATTACTGAATGTTCTATGGTTTTCTTTCGATTTTTACGAGATCCTGCGAAGCGGGTCAGTATCAGCTAGGAAAATAACGCTCACGAGGAAAACATTTTATTAAATTAAAATTATATATTTGAAATCTACAAGAGTAGTATAAAAAACAGAGTTCTGAAACACGAATTAAATTTATATCAAATTTATATCAATTTAATTCAAGGTTGCAAGAAAATAATTGACATCGAATTTACAATAAATTAATGAAAAAGTGATATAAATTCGATATCTAATTTAGATTAAAATGATATCAAATTTTAGTTAAATTCTTTAGATTTTTTTGTTTTGTCTAAGCATTTTAATTAAAATTTTTGCGTAAGTACGCCATGCATGGTTTTTTTTATTATAACTGAGCATCTCAAAATAAACTCATATGTAAGTACGCAACGCTGAAAGCTTATGACTAATATAAATAAAAGATTTCTGACAAATGGCACGAATTCTTCAAAATCTATGATTAATCTATTATGATTATGCTGATCCCTTCCCTGATATTTGAGAATACCAGGCTGTTTGATATTGACCTGACTTTTTGAATGAAAACACATTTTTTCGACAAAATTATTTTTTATTCTTCAACATAATCTCCTTTTAGCTCGATACACCGAGCCCAACGATTTTCCAACTTTTTTATCCCTTCCAAATAGTACGATTTGTCAAGCTCGTGAAAATAGCCGTCTGTTGACCATTCGACCTCTTCATTCGTGGCAAAACGCTTACCGGACAGCCATCTTTTAAGATTTCTGAACAGATAATAGTCGCTGGAGGCCAAATCTGGAGAATACGGTGGATGGGGAAGCAATTCATACCCCAATTGATACAATTTTGCTTGTGCGATGTTTGATGTGTGAGCTGGTGCATTGTCGTGATGAAAGAAGATCTTCTTCTTTTGCAAATGGGGCCGTTTCGTTTTGATTTTATCATCCAATCGATCCAATAACGCTGCATTATTATGCTCCTGTTATCGTTTTACCCTTTTCAAGGTAATTGATGAAGATTATGCCATGTGCATCCCAAAAAACACTGACCATATCCTTACCGGCCGATTTTTGCCTCTTTCCACGCTTTGGTGCACTTCCACCCGGTAAACGCCACTCTTTCGATGCTTCACGAGATTCCGGTGTATAGTTGTGAATCCATGTTTCATCCATGGTCACATATCGACGCAAAAACTCAGATGGGTTCTTTTGAAACATGGCCAAATTGCTCATTGAAGTTCTTACTCGAATGCGCTTTTGATCAATTGTGAGCAAACGCGGCACCCATCTTGCACAAAGCTTTCTTGCACCCAATTTTTCGTGCAAAATATTAAACACACGCTCAGTTGAGATGTGTACGGCCTCAGCTAGATCATGCACTTTCAATTTTGGATCGTCCAATGTCAAATCGTACATTTTTTCGATAATTTCTTCGGTTGTGACCTCAATTGAGCGACCTGCACTCGGTATTGTTTTGGTGCTCGTTCGACCACATTTAAATTCAGTAAACCACTTGTGAATGGTTCCATGAGACGGTGCGGAGTCCGAATAATACTTTTTAAGAGAAGTTTCGGTTTGTGCGATGGTTTTTCCACGCAAAAAAATAGTGTTTTATTAACACACGAAATTCACTTTTTTCCATTGTTAACAAAAAAATCGGGGGTTACTTGCTTTCAAGAGCTGTCATTTGTAAACTAATCAACATAAATGGCTGAAATTTTGTCAGTAGAGGTTTGAAGGATGGTACCACTTAAAAATAATATCGATTCTGAACGATAGATGACGCCTGTTACAAAAGTCAGGTCAATATCAAACTGCCTTGTATATTCCATCCATTGTGTCTTAGGAGCACATTCTTTTTTCAAAATATTTGAGGCTGACATGTTTTTCCCTTTTAAAGTAACTTCGTTGAATGAACAAATTTAACTAAATATTTCACTAATGTAACATCTATTTATATGTAGAAAATATTACCCCCACCACCAATAGATGAAAGGTCGCCGATTTTCAATGATCAAAGAACACCGACTTTAAAATCAGCTGCATTCGCAATAAAACTAAATTGGTGTACAAAACTCTTTGATGTAGCCGCTGTTGTAAAAACGGTTATGACTTCTGAGAAGATCATAAATCAGTTTATTACCCACTATAAAAAAACATATTTAGATATAAATAACATTTATAATTTACAGACTATTTAGTTCTAGGGGTAGACACACGAGAATCAATTCACGTTTCGAAGATTGATTTGCATGAATGTTATAGATTCTCGGATTCGTAATGATTCGCAGATTCGTACGAATTCATGATTTGCAGGGCCTTTACACAGAGACAACGTATACTAGATTAACTAGTATATGAGCGCCAAATAGAACCGTTACGTGAACTACAAATACAAGTATATACATTTTACAGTGAAGAGTGAATTGTTGTATATACAAAATACTCACACAGAAATATTCGATTATTGTTTTTGATTCTCTTTTGTTATCTTCTAGCATAACAGCTTTCGCCTTTGTTCATGTGATTCGTAAGATTCACAAGATTTGTAAGATTCAAATTTCACATTGAATTTTTTATTTTATAGTGAGATTACATGTGATTTGAGCGATTCATTAGATTCTTAATTTTTTGATGGATTGTTTATTTTTGACCGGTGTCTACCCCCTAGATTTAGTTTGCGTGCTTTTCATTTGAAAAAAGAATACAATTTTTACAAAAAAAATGCCACGATATTTTTTATCTACAGGGTGGGCCAGAATAACTGTCCTTTTTATATTTAATTGAAAAATGTATTTTTTTCTACTTAAATCAACTATTTTTTTTATTAAATGTTAAATTAAGATCTATGATGGCCGATAATTTATCAAAATAAAAATCGATGAATTTACAAATTTCAAATTAACTTTATTTACCACGTGTTCGTATGAACACACTGAAGTGAACACGTCTGTTCTCGTTGACGGTTCGACACAAAGAGAACGACAAATAGCAAGTTACAAGTCAAAATGGCTAACAATATGATTCTATTGATGTAAGCCGGGTCACATTTACACATACACAAGACAAAACCGAAAATAGGCTCACATTTAATTGAACAAATTGGGCCATGCAATTGTCAAATTTCTTTTGGATTGACAAAATGCTTACAGATCCAAAATTAGTTTTTCACTTTTTGGTTTTGAATCTGCCTCCGTTGTTGCGGATCACCAATCGCAAGCGTTTTGAAAACGATTTACACGCGGCACGCACCATTTCGATGGGAATATCGTTCCAAACTTTGACGATTTTCTTTTTGAATGCATCCAATGTTGAAGTTTTCGTAATCTTCAGACCATTTAGCTCCGATTCCATGTAACCCCACACAAAAATATCTAATGGATTTAAATCTGGAGACGATGGCGGCCATTCGTCTTTCTTAATGAAAACCGGCACATTTTCACTTAACCACTGTTGCACTGTGTTTGCTCGATGTGACGGTGCTCCGTCTTGCTGAAACACCCATGGTTCATTATGAAACACTCTTCTGGCGTGTGGCAACAATTTTGAACGCAATATTTCTTCTTTGTACACAGATGCATTGATCACTGGTATTCAACATATTCACCATGTTTATTATACATGTAATTGAGTATGTGTATGTGTTTTATTTTTGACAGTAGAGTGAGGACCACTGTTCTTTGTAAGAGTAATGCCAACACCGATAAAAAATAAGCTTAGTAGTCGTTTTAGCGGGAAAAAATTGCACAATATTACTCAAATGCCATGACCTATTCAAACTCTCAAGAAAAGTGTCCAAAAAAATCCAGTAACAGTCGTAAAAGTATGTTATAAAACGGGAACGAAAAAATATTGCACTAGGGGTGCGCCCAATATCATAATAAATTTTCCGAATTCTGTCATAAATTTTCCGAATTCTGTCATAAATTTTCCTAAATTCATCATAAAATTACGCAATTTCATCATAAAATTACCCAATTTAATCATAAAATTATTAAAAATGTTCATATTATTTCATAAAATCGTCATAAAATAATTGAAAAAATCGTCATAAATTTTGAGAAAATCGTAATAAATTTGTAGAAAATCGTAATAAATTTGTACAAAATCATAATAAATTTGTACAAAATCGTAATAATTTTATTAAAATTATTCATATTCAAGAAAAATGCAGCTAAAAAAAGCGGAATCCATAAATTGCCAGAAAGATGGGAAAAAGTAGTGGCTAGCGATGGAAAATACTTTACATAATATGTTCATTTAATTTGTTTTTCAAATAAAGCGATATTTTTGCACAAAAAGGTCACGTTTTAATTTGCACTCCCAATATAAAAAACGGAAAAAAAATCTTAATTCAAAAATATTTTTTTTTAAAATTGAAAAACCAATTGAATGAACATATTATTCAAAGTATTGTCCAAAAAAATGAAAAAAATAACAATATTGTTTTTTATTTTAAATTATTATTAAAAAAATAATGAATAATTTAATAAGAGCTTCGAATTCGTATCAATTGCGTATGTTGTGTGATTGAAAATGAATCAATGTAATTTCTTTTCTTTTTAATATCAGTTTTGTTTTCTTTCTACATTATTTTGTTTATTTGTTCATGATCTCTTCCCACCCCTGATTGTTTTTTCTTTGCTAAAGTCGTTTGTTGCCAAAAAATGTATTGAATGAATACGAGCACAACACACCACTTGTATTATTTTTTAACGGAACCAAATGTGGCTGGCTTATCAGTGGAAATTCACAGCGGTGAGGGTGATATCGACCAATATAAAATTCATTACGATGCGGGCCGCAAGACTTTCAAAATTCCACATGATTTGGATGTAAAATCAAGTGGTTATCCAATCAAACAATTTGACTTGCTTTCATTGAAAGCCAAAAAACCAAAACGCCACTAATACAAAGATTATAAAATTCATTTTCAATGAATGTGACTATTAATTGGATACGAATAGTCCACACAAAAAATGGTGCCTTCTTTATAGCAACCAATAATTTTTTTTCCATTTTATATTTTCTTTTTCCATTTTCTATTTTCTTTTTCATTTGAACAATATTGAAAAGTTGTTGAAAAAAAACAAGAAGAATATTAAAATTCACTCACACAAAATACGCAATCGATACGAATTCGAAGCTCTTATTAAATTATTCATTATTTTTTTAATAAAAATTTAAAATAAATAAAAAATATTGTTTTTTTTTTCATTTTTTTGGACAATACTTTGAATTGGTTTTTCAATTTTAAAAAAATTTATTTTTTGAATTAAGATTTTTTTCCGTTTTTTATATTGGGAGTGCAAATTAAAACGTGACCTTTTTGTGCAAAAATATCGCTTTATTTGAATAAAATTATTACGATTTTGTACAAATTTATTACGATTTTCTACAAAATTATTACGATTTTCTCAAAATTTATGACGATTTTTTCAATTATTTTATGACGATTTTATGAAATAATATGAACATTTTTAATAATTTTATGATTAAATTGGGTAATTTTATGATGAAATTGCATAATTTTATGATGAATTTAGGAAAATTTATGACAGAATTCGGAAAATTTATGACAGAATTCGGAAAATTTATGACAGAATTCGGAAAATTTATGATGTTTTTTAATTTACCCTTGCACTAGTAATTGAAGAAACTAAATCAAAGAGAAGGCCGAAAATTATTTTGAGTGATTTAAAAATGAAAAAAACTGGCGGATGTTTAGAAACAGAATTTGTACCATATAATAAAAATGTTGTTCACGAATATTATGATGACCCAAATGAATTGTGTGAGAGGTTACGTGTTTTAATTGTATCTCGAACTGCTGGAAACACAAACCATTCACAAGAGTTAAACTCTATAATTACTGAATTGCGTGAGGCAGGCATAATTGAATAAAGTTATATTATGCAATTTTATTATGCTTTGTCACCATCCCAATATTCAATTTACAAATTCTCGACTGTATATTCTCATTTTTGTTTTTGCTTTTCTTTTGAAAAAATTGACAGCAATTATCACGTAAAATTTATTGAAACATAGGCAAGTTTTATGATGTTTTTTCCCGAAATTTTTTTTCCCAAATAAAAGGTGTTTACCATGTTTTTTTTCACCTCTTTCCTCAATACAAATTTTATGATGTTTTTCTGTACATATTTTGCTCAAGAAAAAAGATGTTTATAATGTTTTTCCACATCTTCCTCCAGTTCAACCATTCTCATTCGCTTATTCTTTCATATGTTACCGCATCTTTTAATCCTTCTTCTTCATACTCGATTTTTCTAATGTTTATAACACCTAGAAACTGTGCATAGTTGCATGGAAAATTAATGTATGTAATAAAACGATAAAATGAAAGATACGTAGTTTTTTGCTGCATTTTTTCGCTGTTTTCAAACAGTGGTCGATAGTAGAAAGGTGATAATTATGTAATATTCATATATATGTAAGAAATGGACCAATAAAAATGAAAAAAATAAAACGATATTACTGAAATTTTCTTCATTGTCGTTGTATTTCAAACGTAAGAAATTACAACTGTTCAACATGAAGAAGTTCAAAGTGCATCAACTGAAAAATGCAATTGTTTTCAATATGTGACGTTCAGAAAAATTATGTATAAATAGGGACATATTTTCTTTAAGTCAATTCAGTTCAGAAATCATTCTGTAAGAGTAATATTCAAGTAAACATTGAATTTCTCAAAAAATTGACTTTTGAAGCAACAACTATGACGCCAAATCTCATCGAACAATTATTAGGTAAGTAATTTTATATTTTCCAACACATTTTTTTTTTTACATTATTTCTACCCACATTTTTTGATAAAATTTACACTTATATCTTTTCAGAAAATTCAATTTTAATGCAATGAATCGTTTTGCAACAATTGATAATGCCACAACATCACCAGTACCAGCAGCAATATCAGCATTATCAATATATGGCACCACCACATTCATTCCACCCCACACCGTTCTACCCAACACATTTAGCACCGATACCATATGGATGAACCGGAAGTTCATGACGATGCTGATGGTGAAAGTGAAGATAATATTGAAGTTGAAATTGATGCTGATGATGAAGATGATAATGATGATGTAATATATGTTGGTGAGTACCAAATCTAACAACCACATCCACAAGTGGTGCTATTTGCAGGGATGATTTATTATCAAATTCACCGATGTTCCTCCCTTGCAGCCACATTCTCTGTGAGAGTTGCATCACAGAAATATGCAGAACGCGACGTAGATGCCCAATTTGCCGCCATCTAGTGTCATCGTTAGAAAGTTGTAACAATTTATATTTCCCATAATTTGTTTACATTTTTATTATATTTTTTCATTTAAAACATTTTTTTTCAATGTATTTTCTTTTGATTTATTTTCAATTTTTATAATAAAAATATAATAATATGAAAAAAACGGTTTTTTATTTCAACACATTTCTATTTTTCATCAAATCTTTTGTTTCGACTGTTTTTTGTAGATTTTCTGAGAATCGCGAATTAAATTGATATCATTTTGATATAAATTTGATTTCAATTTAATTCGTGTTTCAGAACTCTCTTTTACTTACAAGCATTATTTATGTAAAACTCGGATGTGGATTTTTGTTTAACGATGAGATGAAACAGCCTGCTACATAAAATATATTGTGGACACTATCTCCTCGATACATTAAATAATTTTCCTCAAATTCCTTTTCATCTCCAATTTTCAATCACAATTATAAGTTCCGTTGATTATCAATAATAAATGCACCCAGAGGAATTTGACAGTCAATATTCCAACATTTGATTTCAAATGTCATATTTCCAACGAACGTTGTAATATTTACAACCATGGTTGGAATTCTATCATCACAGATTTGTTTGCACTAATACCGATCCGCTTGAGCGCGCAATTGGAATGTTACACTTACAACCAAATGCGCAACTGCGTTGGTATTAGTGCAAACAAATCTGTGATGATAGAATTCCAACCATGGTTGTAAATATTACAACGTTCGTTGAAAATATTACATTTGAAATCAAATGTTGGAATATTGACTGTCAAATTCCTCTGGGTGTGATAAAATGTAATAATAATGTCTAGGGGGCGGCATGTTCTTAGGTTTATGCTGTTTGTTAACTGGCTGTGATACATTTGAAGAAGCGATTCAGTTGGCAACAAAAGGTGATCACAAAAATGTCGTCAAATTGGTACGCGACATGTACGGTGAAGATTACGAGAGATTCGGTTTACCTTTTACCACTAAATGGCCTCAAGGTGATTCCATATCAGTTTCAAATAATATTTTATATAAAACAATCTAATTTTTTTAACAATCTAATTTTGTAGTTTCGGTCAATGAATGGAAAAGATCGGAGAACTAGCGTTTCCAAGGAAGATCTAGCTAACATCACACTAGTTACAATAACGAATAACATAGGTTCAATATACAAATTATGTGCAATGAACCAAGAAATTGAAGAGGTCTGTGACGAAATTTAAATGAACTTGTTACCCTTGTGTATCCTCTGAGTTTATATTTTTTAAAATATAAAATTACAATTTTATATTTCTTCTCAAAGGTGGTGTTTGTTGGCAATTTCTTACGAGTAAATCCTATTTCAATGAAACTATTGTCCTATGCAATGGATTATTGGTCACACGGAAACCTAAAGGCTTTATTCTTAGAACATGAAGGATACTTTGATGCGATGGGCTGCTTGTTGCAATTCAATGGTGAGCTCAGTGATATTGACGGCACTCTAGTTCATAATGAAAAGCATCAACCTCATCTACAAACCAGAACCTTTCTGGTTCAGAAGAACAAAAATGAAATAACCTACAAATATTCATGCATTTTATGCCTAAAACTTACTTTTATTGTAATACATTATGAAAAATGAATATGAGTTGAGAACCGAATATTTCGTAAATTTAGAATTACCTAATACTTATTGAAAATTACTTATTTCTTCAGAAATTTTAAAATGTTATACAAATATATTCATTAATAATCCTTAATTCAGGATTTTTGTGAAAAGTCTTATTGAATTTCCGTTCAATTGATTTTCTTATTTATTTTTTTTAAAGCTCTAATAATAAATGATAAAATGAATATATTTGGACGACTACTTGACTTGGCATTTACCAATGATTTTTTGAATTTTTAATTACCTGAGCCAAATCCGTTGACAAACATTGATATTCATCATCCGCCACTGCTTTCCATCCATGACAGTGAATTGACATCATGTGATTCAAATGACAAATCGAATTCCCCTTATCGCAACTTTAAACGAGCAAATTACCATGGTATGTGTAATTTTCTCAATGAGTTAAATATTGTTGATAATTTAGTTGATAAATCGTTCGACGAGAAAATTACTTTTCAATACTTCACTACCAGACGCATCAAATCTTACGCAAAATGATACACTTCTTCTGGATGACTATTTTGTTTTTGACCAGCTTCTCAAGATAAAGACAAATACGAGTGCTGGCCCGGATGGTATTCATCCTCTCGTATTGAAAAATTGCGCATCAATTTTATATCAGCCGCTTACAATTATATTTAATGAATCGTTGCAGACTGGCATTTTTCCCGACACCTGGAATAGATATTGTGTTCGACCGATTTTCAAGAAAGGCAGTAAATCAAACATAAAGAATTATAGATGTATTGTCAAATTAATTACGATCGCCAAATTTTTTGAACATTGCGTTAATATTCAACTAACTCGTTGTATTTCTGGGAGAATTTCTTCACGTCAACATGGTTTCATGAAACGTCGCTCAACAACAACCAACTTAATGGAATTTTTACATTACTCCATCAATGGTTTAAATTCGTCAAACAGAGTTGATGTTCTATACCTCGACTTCAGCAAAGCATTCGACAAAGTAAATCACACCATACTTTTAAACAAGCTAACAACGTTTCCGATTCCACACAACATCATCAAATGGATAAAATCCTATTTATCAAATCGCCAACAATATGTGAAACTTGGAAGTGTTGAATCTGACGATTTCACTGTTAATTCAGGTGTTCCGCAGGGGAGCCATATCGGTCCAACACTTTTTTTACTGTTTATAAATGACCTGTTGTCTATAATCTCAAATGAAGTCTTCCTATCGATGTTTGCCGATGATGTCCGAATTGCTAGGACAATTAATGATCAATCTGATGTTTCTAAACTTCAATCCATAATTGATTCGCTTAGAAATTGGTGTGACACAAACGACATGCATTTAAATCTCGAAAAATGTTCAATTTTATCACTTCATCGCGGTAGAAACCAACCTCAACCTTTATATTACTACGGTGATAATCAGATCGCTAATTGTATGGAACAACGTGACTTGGGTGTACTTATTGACAATAGACTGAATTTCAAGTCGCATACGGATTTGGTTATTTCTAAAGCAAGTTCCGCATTAGGTTTCGTCAAGCGCTTCTGTCGAGAAATTGACGATCAATCAACACTTAAAGCAATTTACTCGGCCTTTGTTCAATCAAATCTTGATTATGCCAGCACTGTATAGCTAAACATCCCATCAACAAAATCCATTATGATCGAAAGTATCCAAAGACAGTTCACAATGTACGCGCTTCGTGAATACCCTAATACATTAAACAATTACAGAATTTTGCCCTATGATGATCGGTTAAATGCTTTAAATATGATCAGACTTAGCCGTCGAAGAATTAACTTTGCTATATTGTTTTTGTATGATTTAATAACTGATCAAATTCTTTGTCCATTTGTAAAAAACCTATTTTATATCAATCCTAACCCTCGTAATTTTAGAAATGCAGAACTATTTAGAATTTTTAATTTAGAGTTGAGTATGAACATGAATGCTCCAATTACACAAATATGTAAATATGCTAATCTTATCAAGTTTCTATTCACTGATTCAATCAATCGTAATGACTTTAAATGAAAACTATTTAATTTACCGAATGATTTATTTGATATAAGATAATATTGTGATCTATTCTTAATGATAATATTGTAAAATGATATTCAGCTAGTTTTAGCGGTGCAAATAAATAAATAAAATAAATAATGTATTTTTAAAAAAGGTGGGTGATAAAAAGAAGTACGTAGGAATTTATGCAAAACTTTCAAATTAAACATTCAGATTTTCAAAATTTTTGTGCAAAGACGTGATATGAATTCTGCCTATTCAGGCAAAATCATAATTAATCTTTCAATTCCAATTCTCGCGAATTATCCGTTTAACAATTGGATTTTATTCCGAGAGTCTATCAAAACTAAAGGCTACTTTTTCCCTAAACAAAACTGACGATAATTTATGAATTGACTCACATTTGGCTTTACGGCTAATTTTCGTATTCACAAATCATAATCCGTTAATTTTCAGTGGTCGAATGTCGAATCCCATGTACTTTTGCTGTAGCCGGCTCAGCTATGCATCATTGAATAACATCCAAATTATGAAAATATTCAACGATGCATATGCGATCACCGTCACACATTTAATGAATGAATCAGATAAATATTATTTAAATTCAATTACAAATTATTATAATTAATTGATAAATTAATATAAAATAATAAAATATTAAATTAATGAATTAATAATTTATTTCATTAATTAATTCACTCAACTCGAAAGTACTTTAGTTCATTAAGATACATAGACTAGTTAAGATTATCCCCACTCCAATTCGACTGTCCTTACATCTGCCGGCAACTCAATGAAGCTTGCTTAGAATCATATATAAGGACAGCCGAATCTAAGTGGATCGAGTGAGTTCCATCAGGACTTCCATAAAGTGATAATCATAAAGTGAAATAATAAGTACAGTGAATAAGTTGTAAATAAATATTGAATAAAATAAAATAAATTCATATTTAAAATAAACACTTCTGTTTTATTATTTCCTTGATTTTCACAAAGTATGTGATTTCTGCCTGATTTGGGATTGAGCAGGCGAAATCATATACATTGCCCTAGACGGTGATACACGATAGCCCGTTTCTATCCGTGACCATGTGTTGTGTTCCAGCAATTTAGTCAATTTCCGATCGTACAACAATATTCAATTCAATAGTCATCAGCGATTCTATCGATCAATCAATTTATTTAATTCCACCCAGAATTGGTGATAAATTCTCCCTAGGACGTGTCAAACTAGAATTTACACTAAATCCATTCAATCGATTCAGACGATTTCCACTTCTAAATTCAATTCCAGTGTGAAATTGATAATTCGAATATTTCCACCGTTTTATGCGATTTTAACAATTATGGGTAATCTTTATTTTTCTATCAGCAAAATTGTGTGATGTGACAAGTTTTAACATTGAGTGTAAATCTAATGTAATTTCTAAAATGAAATCGTATAGAATTCTTACGACTATTCTTATCAACGTCTGAGGAATTAAAGAGAACGAATTACAATTCACTTCGTTCATCATGCTTTCTAGTTAATTCTCATATCCTTCGAGAGTGTCTAATAAATCTCTACACTCTCGAACACGATTATTTTTTATCGAAATGCATGGTGACCTCTATTGTGAATATTCTGTTTTATCGACATTCATTCCATTTTACATTGGTTTTTCAATGGAATGACATCACATAAAAATAAATGTCATTATTTTCGCTTTTCTTTTGTTTGTTTACATTTATTTTTCTTAATTTAGTATTTTTATTTTGTTTTTCCTTTACTTTTTCATATTTTAATTTTATTATTTTTCTTTTCTCATTTTCTTAATTCTCTTATATTTATGTTTTGTTATCTTCAAAATTCTTAGTGTATAATCTTACACATTTTTTTTTTTTTTTTTTTTTTTTTTCATATTCAATGAAACCAGAACAGACGGTATTATGATTCCAGTGTGATCTTTGTTAACACCGTGTAAAATATGAGATCTAGAAATCAGATTTATTTTGTAAAACTATACTTTCTTTATAAGAATTAGGATTTGTACATAAAAAAGCGTACACTGGTTACAGGTTGGTAGGGAGATTGGATGCTATTTTTATGACTTTCTTGAAAAATTATCTTTGAGAATTTTTTTAATAAATCAAGTTGCTGAAAATTTACTCACTGTTTTACTTTTACTTTTTCTTTTTATTAATTTTATTTTTTTAATAACATTATTGGTGGTTGACAATTTAGTACATTTCAAATAATTGAATTTCAACAGCTAATTTTAAACAATATGAACTTTCTATCTATTTCAATTGGAAGTATAATTTGAAAATGTCGTTCTTGTGACTAACTTCATATATATTATATGCGCCATTTTTTTGATAGTGACAGCTATTCGATCTTGAAGAGCGTCGAAAAATTTATTAAATTTGATGTGTCAAAGTGAACATACATAAATTCACAAAAAAGTTTTACAATTGTTCAAAATGACTAGTAAATAATAAAAAAAGTATATGTAAAAAAAACGTTCAAGCAAATAAATGATAAAATGGTGTACCACAACAAGCGTATTTAAGCTGTTAAAAGTACCTTTTTAATGGGAGGAGTGTTAGAAGCTATACACCATACACTCACAATATACACTCACAATATACACTCACACAAACACACACACAAACACACACACAAGATTCACTCTTCACGGCGATGGTGGCGGCAGAGACGCTGCCGTCTTAGTGTATAAGTAAACAGTAGAGATTAAGCATTGAGAGATAGAACATAAATTAAGGCATTAATTATATAACGACCGTAAACACTGTATTCATTTTATTCCAAACACATATCAAGCTATCGAACACATGTTGTTTTCACGCGATTCAGTATGGTTGTCATCAATTCGAAAGAAATTCTCTTCTACCAATATTGAAGATTATCTTTTCTGGCAGTAGAAAAAAAGATAAAAAATGCCCTGAATCACTGTATGATATTTGATTGTACAGAGTGTGTGTTTTTGATCAATTTTTTTCGGTGTGTGTTTTCTTGATTTTGCTAATAAATTGTAAATGTGATGTATCCATTTGTGCACACACCATATAACAAGTTTATGGTATTTTATATTAAAAATAAATTAAACACCACTTTGTTTTTTTCCAGTAAATAACTTTTTATATTTCAAAAAAGTTAAAACTATTTAACAAAATCTTAAGAGTAATTTAGAATTTAATTTAGGTATCAAAATTATTATTGTAAAGAAAATGAAACACACGATGTGAGAATCAGAGAGTGAATACTGATGTATTTTTACTGTGTGACCGTGTGAAGCGTTCAATGCTCACTCACACAATCGTATTCACTTGCGTGAATTCACTGTGTTGGATTAACGCTTGCCACTGTCGTACAGCGCGATTTTTAAATTAAGAAAATATGATTTAAATAAACAATTTGATTTTCAATATTTTTCAAACATGTGCTCGCCACATAGCCCCCCTGCTAAAACTTCAGCCGATCAGGTAATTTTACTTTTCTGCCCGCTCGAGTTACGATTGGTTGAAGCGTCTGTATATCTTTTTTGTTTTTTTGTGGTGAATTCTCAGTTTTTTCTGTTTCTGTGTGTGATTCTACAAATGCTGGTTTTAGTCGATCGATTGATATGTTTTTCTTTTTTCCTTTTACATTGATATTAAAAAATTTTTCACCATGTTTGATTACTTCGAATGGACCTATGTATGGTGCTTGAAGTGGTGTACGATGAGAATCGGTTCGAATAAAAACGAATTTTGCCGTCGGTAATTTTGGATGGATGAAAATTTTCGTTTTATCGTGGTGAGCTGTCTCTGCTGGTCTGATCTCACTCATCATGCGTTTGAAATTACGCACGAAATTCACATCAGTAACTTTTTCTTTCGAATCCGTGAAAAATTGGCCGGGCAACAGTAATGATTTACCCAACGTTAGCTCCGCTGGCGTTGCTTTAATATCGTCTTTGACAACTGAACGAAGACCTAACAAAATAATTGGTAATTCGTCCATCCAATTCTCGTTAAATTTTGCCTTCAACGCTGCTTTCAATGACCGGTGCCATCGTTCGATAATGCCATTTGCTTTTGGATTGTATGCACATGTGCGTAAATCCTTGCTTCCTAGTAAATCATTCAATTGATTGAATAACAATGCTTCGAATTGTGTTCCTTGATCGGTTGATATGCGTTTTGGAATACCGAATCGAGCTATCCATCCGAAAATTAATGCTTTTGCAACTGTGTCTGCCGTAATATTTCGGAGTGGAATTGCTTCTACCCATCGTGTTGCTCTATCGATAGCAGTGAGTAAATAAGTATATCCTTGTGACTCGGGTAATGGTCCTACCAAATCAATGTTTATGTGTTCAAATCGATCGCTTTGTAATTCGTACGATGTGACGGGTGATTTCGTGTGTTTGTGTACTTTTGCTCTTTAACATGGAATACAGTGTGTTACGAATTGTTTGCAGTCTCTTCTCAGGTTTGGCCATACAAAACGTTGTTGAACTAGCTTCGTTGTTGCGCTAATTCCCGGATGGCTCAAACTATGCAATTTTTCTATAACGATATTGCGAAAAGAGTTAGGTACAAATGGTCGTATTGAATTACCTGAAACGTCACAGAGTAGTTTTACTTTAGTCCCCGGTACGATAACTGGTTTCAATTTTAATGATGTCGTTTTACTCTCCAAAAATTTGTTTGTTGAATCGTCAGTTTTCTGTGCCTCGCCCATCTCTCGAAAATCGATGCCATTCTTCTCAATGGATTCAATCCTTGATAAAAAATCGGGTAATACATTTTCTTTTCCTGCTACATGAATGATTGTTGTTGTAAATTGACTGATGTAATGTAATTGAGCGACCCTTCGTGGAATGTTTTTGCTTTTTGAACGGTTGCGTTGACGGTGCGGCGTTGTTTCTCGTCGTGATTTCCGGTCGTTGTTTGAACACACGCGGTCTGATAGTTCTTTGATTTGTTGTTGCAATGAGTGTAATGTTTTTTCGAAAGAATTATCATTGCTCAAACTTGAAAATGATGATTTGTCTGAAACTTCCCACATTCTGTCCGCCATGTTTGCTAAAACATCCAATTCTTCTTTCGATGCGGCCAAAACTGATTTTGTAGTGTGTGACAGTCTTTTTAACCACAATTTTTTTATGAATTCGTCATCAACGGTACCAGTGGCTAATGATTTAATTTTGTGCAATGCTTGAGATGGTTTAACGTCACCGAGTGGCTCATTTGAAATTAATTTCTCAAATTTTTCCGTAGCTGATTCTGAAAAAATCGTGATTAATTCCATTTTCAATTTTGCGTACTTGTAATTCTCATATGGTGTCATTATAATGTTCTTGATGCGCGTTGCAATAGAACTAGAGAGTTGAGAAACCGTATGAAAATATTTTGTTTTGTCGGCTGTAATTTGTCTTGCTGCAAATTGCGCTTCAACAAGAGCAAACCATAAATCTGGATCATTTTCAAAAAACGGTGTTAATTTAACCTCCGATACTGCACCAACAACTGTATTTGCCGATGGTACGTTTGCACTGGAATTTACATTCTGTTGATTCGCTACAAATTGTGCCTTTAAAGCATCTAATTCCCTTTTAAATTGTTGAAATGTTTCATTATCTACCGGCATTTTTGTGCTATTTCCTCCTGATTCCAAATAATCTTCCTCGTCGAATGAAAAATTTGCGTACATGCAATCTTTGCAAAGAAACAGTTAAGTAATCGCGTGGTAACAATTCTGCTTAATTTGTTCTGTTCAATGGTCGGGGTCACCAATATGGTATTTTATACTAAAAATAAATTAAATACCACTTTGTTTTTTTCCAGTAAATAACTTTTTATATTTCAAAAAAGTTAAAACTATTTAACAAAATCTTAAGAGTAATTTAGAATTTAATTTAGGTATCAAAATTATTATTGTAAAGAAAATGAAACACACGATGTGAGAATCAGAGAGTGAATACTGATGTATTTTTACTGTGTGACCGTGTGAAGCGTTCAATGCTCACTCACACAATCGTATTCACTTGCGTGAATTCACTGTGTTGGATTAACGCTTGCCACTGTCGTACAGCGCGATTTTTAAATTAAGAAAATATGATTTAAATAAACAATTTGATTTTCAATATTTTTCAAACATGTGCTCGCCACAAGTTAATGTAGTAATTTTTTTTGCAGATTCCAACCTTGAATATTTTCCTTGTGGTGCATGGATTTCTATAAGAAATTAATGCAATTTTTTATAAAATATTGACAAAAGTTGATGAATAAGCTTTAAATATTAATTTTCAAAACAACCACGATCAGATTTCTTAGAAGTCATGAAAGATTGAATAAATTCAAATAAATCATTTCAATTAAAGGTTGTTCTGATCAATATAGAGAAACCTGATAAATTTACATTGAGAATTTCCCTGTTTGTGAGAAAACAAAAGTGCACAGACCACCCGGTGATAATTGAGAGTTTAACATCTGTCAACAAACATTAAAGAAAATATATGTTTACATTGAATCACACTCAACATTGCGTTTGAATGAGTGTATTCAAACCCTTATATTGACCGATTGAACGTATCCATCGCAAAACATTGTATTTATATTGTTTAGATAGGCACACTATCACCGGGTGGCACAGATAAACGCATACTTCGCTACAGATAACGACGGTGGCTAGCGCTCCATCTGAAAAATTTACGTTAATTATGTCGGTGAAATCAACCCCAACATCAGATGGGGGGCACAAGCATATTCTGTCTATTTGCAGTTTTTGACTGTACGGCGGTAACGGCAGCAAGAAACAATGTGAAGGAGATTTGTTTGGTGTTTACATTACATTACATTAATCATAGTTTATAGACCAAATGGTATACCGAATTTTTCAGTGTGTTTAGTCTTTAATCAGCCAGTGAACATTGTATTCGAAAGCGTATGTGAGAGGCTTGCAGGGCACAACTGCACCACAATCGAACATTCGGCCCATAATTGGCTACACCTTTTTGCGGATTGAAGTATGAACGACAATCTAAGCGCTAAGGCGATTAATTAAAGTGATGTGCGTTAATCAATTGCTTCGTTATGCTCAACACTGGACCAACAATTTTTAAAGTGCTTATCCGAGACACTCCGTGTGGTTCAAATATCGACTATCTATTCAATTCTTCTATCAATGAGTGCGTTCAATGAATAGAAAAGATTTTGAATACCAGTAGAATCGAACCCACGTCCCCATGCTTGCAAGCCTGGCGCGCTAACTAATAGTCTACAGCTGGGTCAGTTTGGTGTTTAATTTCCCGAAAATTGTTTCAGATAATGGGCCAGTCTTTGTGTCGGAAGTCATCAAACAAATGGCAAATCTGTTAAAAATCAGACACATAAAAACAATTCCATATCATCCTCAAAGAAATGGTGCAATTGAACGTTACCATCGAACACTCGGTCAGTCTATTCGTGCATACACACACACAGAAAAAAAACATCATGACACAAATATTTGCGTTATTTGATCTTCTCTTACAATAATACAGTGCACTCAACTACGGGTTCACACCACATATGCTCTTTTTCGGTTATGATGTTAAAATACCGGATTCAGTAAAAAATGCCAGAATAGATTATAACTACGACAGTTATAAACATGAATTGATCGAAAGGTTAAGAGATGCTCATGACCTTGGAGAAGGTTTTTGGTATTTGAACAAAAAGAACAAATTTGATGAGGTTTACAACGGGACTTATAGGGTCGAAAAAGTGATTACTGAAGCGGTAACACAAATAAAAGTGGGAGAAAAAAGTGTAATTTTCCACAATGACAAATTAAAAATGGCAAAAGCAGATCATGGTGTAGAAACTCCACCTGAATTAGAGTAGTATATAAGTGTATGATTGCATTGTTTATTATCTTTTCTCTATATGAATTAATCAAATTACTTTTCATTATATTCATTCTTTAATTTTTTTTATGTTCAATATAACAGCGTATTAGAACGTATTCGTTTTTAAGTAACGTAGAAATATGTTGTTTGATTGAATATCATTATGAATTTCGAGTAATTCATTTTTATAAATTCTTGCTGTTTTCATTTAAATAAAGAGTAAATATTTATTCATTGTAATCTTAGAAGGATTCTTATAGCAAATAAACTGCGTTTATGGCGAAAAGTTGCTCTAAAAGAGTAAATTCTCACCAACTACAAAAAAAGGAAAGGAGAAAATAATAAGTAAGTTAATAAAATTAAACTAAATGTTGCCCGAGGACGGACAACGTCTTTAAAAACAGGAAGAATGTAGTGATAAGCATAAACGATTGTAAAAATTTAATGTAAAATCGTCTCTCGCTTACACATATGCGCTAGATCGCATGTATACATAAGCGATCGACGATTAGTCAATTAGACACACACACCTGCATATGCAAAGAAGCATACGCAGGCAAGTGGACGAAATATTTGTATAAATAAAATTGAATAAAGCAGTCTTAAACCAACACTCAAATGAGCTACACTTATTAAACCCAAATCTATAGGAAGTTTGATGTAGACTTATTGCAAGCATTGCATAAATGAATAAAACTAAAAATCACTGTCGAGGTGTTAAAAAATATTAAAGTGTTGATTTATTTAACTGTTTCCTGTTTGAAACAGGAATGGAAGCGAATCCAAAAAGCTCACATCCATTGGTGAATTGGGAAGTCATGAACATGCTCCAACTCAAAAAACTTATGAGCGATGGTTTGCGAGATTCAAAAGTGGTGATTTTCTAGGGGGTAGGCACACGAGAATCAATTCACGTTTTGAAGATTGATCGATTGATTACACAGAGACAACGTATACTAGATTTACTAGTATATGAGCGCCAAATAGAACCGTTACGTAAACTTCAAATACAAGTATATACATTTTACAGGGAAGAGTGAATTGTTGTATATACAAAATACTCACACAGAGATGTTCGATTATTGTTTTTGATTCTCTTTTGTTATCTTCTAGCATAACAGCGTACGCCTATGTTCATGTGATTCGTAAGATTCACAAGATTTGTAAGATTCAAATTTCACATTGGATTTTTATTTTATAGTGAGATTACATGTGATTTGTTCGATTCATTAGATTCTTAATTTTGTATTGGATTGTTTATTTTTGACCGGTGTCTACTCCCTAGGTGATTTTGACTTGGAAGACAAAGAACGGCCAGGTCATCCAAAAAAAATTGAAGACACACAATTGCATGCATTTCTCGATGAAAATCCATGTCAAACGCAAAAAGAACTTGCAATGGAATTAAATGTTGACCGAGCAACCATTTCTAGATATTTGCATGTAATGGGAAACATTCGAATGCTGGGAAAATCATTTGAGAGCATAATCGAAAACATGCAAAAAACATCTTCTGAGCACAAAAAACATAGTTTTTTGAGTCAAATTGTTACTGACGATATAAAATGGATCTATTACGACAATCCCAAACGTAAAGCAGCGTATGTTGACCCAGGCCAACCAGGACCTTCGCAATCAAAACGAGACATTCATTGCCAGAAGGTTATGCTGTGTATTTGGTGGGATCAGAAGGGAGTCTGTATTATGAGCTGCTAAAATCTGGCCAAACGGTTGATGGTAAACGCTACTAACAAGAATTAATCAAAATAGAGCATACATTCAAGGTTGAACGGCCACGGATAGCGACTAAACAAGACAACGCTTTATTTCACGATGACAATGCCAAGCCACATCGTACAAACATCGTGTAAAAAAAGAGAAAATAGACTTCGTCTGGGATCAGCTTGATCAACCTCCGTACTCTCCAGACCTTGCTCCTTCGGTCTACTATTTGTTTCGATCGATGTAAATTGACCTGGCTGATGTACGCTTCAAAAACTTCGAAGAAATACAAAAATGGGTCGCTGACTGGATAGCTTCAAAAGATGAGGAATTCTTTCCACGCGGAATCCATAAACTTCCTGAAAGTTGGCGCGAAGTCATAGCTAACGATGGGGAATACATTGGTTAATGTACTCATTCATTTAGTTTTGAAATAAATGTTTATTTTCACCAAAAAAATTGACATTTTTTTTTGCACACACCCAATATAGAAGTAGAATAATTGACAATGAACGTCATCTAACGGCCGATTGGTGAACTCAGTTGATTTTTTCGGACGTTCAATTGATGTTTGAATGGAACGTTCAATAAATCAACTCATTTGACCAATCGGCCGATAGATGGAATTAAAACCCTTTATATTTTAACAAAACATAATGGGAATGCATGCACACGCCTGTATGTTTTATGACTCAAATAAGAAACCGCCGTTCGTTTGCAAATGAATCATAAATCATACAGGAATGTGCGTACACACGAAAAATATGAGCATTTTCTGCGCCGCACACTAGATGTGAGTGCGTTGTTGTATTTGGTCTCACATCGTCTGAGTGAAAATTATAAGTCTGCTTACAGTCGTAACAATTGTCCTGTATTAAAAAAATTAATTTGTGATCAAAAAGTAATTAACTCACTTCTTACTTATTTTCCGATATATTGGTCACATTCTCCTTTGCATTCAATTCCAACAAACATAATTCCAATCAATATCACATGAAGTCTGAGATAGTAATTAATTCTGTACATTTTACTTGAATGAATGAAAAATCATGAAAATTAATGAAATTACAACATTTCATTTCAATTACACTTCCAGTGCTGCACTTGTATTTATTGGATTACAACAAATGCTATCGGATTGAATAGAATTGAAAATGTGGTAAATTTGCTGTATAATATTACCAAACTTTAAAAGTATCTGCTATGTGATGAATGTAGATTTTCTCCGTAATGATGAAAATATATTTGGAATAGGATATATCCTTGTATACAATATGAAAAACTTCAACTATGAAAGTTAGAATTATCACAAATTATATAAAAATTATAGTGCGTAGGTTAATTGTAATAATACGCCAACATAAATATTCGTATTTCATTGAACAAAATCGGTGTTGTTATGTGTTCATACAACTTCATGAAAAAAGATGAAAATCATAAAAATAAGATTAAAGCCGTTGTTCTGTATATTTATAATTTACCCCCAATTGTGTAAATATTGCAGAAAAGAAACATGTGAAAAGTAGTAGAATTTGCTCATCGGCGGGGCGTACTCGAAAATTCATATATATTATTTCAAATATCAACGTTGTTATTGTTCCGCTTAACATAATCATTTTTTTCCTCATATTACCAATAAGAAATGTAACTTTTCTACTCATATTTGAATACGTTACGTTTATTCAAACGAATACTTACATGAATGATGATGCACGAGATAGATACTCCATTCGAGGCGTATATTCGTATAAATAATCCTAATGTAATACTTATATTGTACTTACATTTGTTGTTGCCTCCTGGTGATGTTATTATTACTGATTCTATTATTTTCTCACTTCGAATTCATTGTTTTTTTTTTCAAAAGTATTTCTAAGATTGTAGGGATGACTGAGCTATATAAAAGCGACAAACATTAGATTTTTCAAAATATTACATCTTTGTCCGGAAAAAAGATACATCTATCTAATGTTGGATTTGGAGTGAAAATTGCAAATATTATTGTTCGGAGTTAAGTCACCAATCTCATTTAATGTTGGCCTAACTTTCTTGGATTTTAAAAATTTCAATACTGTGAAATTGTTCAGCGAAAATATAAATTTACATCAAGTGTTGAGTGAATTTCAAGAGCTCGTTTAAGATCCTTCAAAACGGTAAGTAAACATAATTTACAAATATTATAAAGCATCGATATCTATATTATTTGTTGCAAAAAGTGTATTATAAAATACAACATAGAAGAAATGAATAAATTAAAGAACAAGAAAACTAATGTGCGAAAAGTTTGCTGTTAAATTAAATGAGTGCGTGATGAAAAATACCTACTTGTTTTTTTATTCGAGTGTGGTTTAAAATTTTATTAATTGATAGGTTTAAATAAACATTTATGTTTTTCAATCAAATTCCATCCGAATAAAATAGGGTTTTATATTATATAACTGGTAAATATTTAAACAGAAAAACAAAGCCACACTGATATTATACAACTATTTAAATGAATGCAAAATATAAAAGAGCCTCTGTTTGATATTACCTTCATGAATATTAGAGCCAGTCGAGTGAATTCGAACATATTGTTGTTGTGCAAATTAACCCAGTTTCAAGTTAATTGTAGACGGAGTTTTAAATTTTTTTTTCTACAATTCATTGGAAGTAGATTTTCCATCCAAAGAAAACATACAGTTTTCTGCTCAATTATTTTTTTTCAGGAAGGACTCCTACCTTCAAAATCTTGAATAATGTGGAGTATGTACTTAAAACAACAAATATTCTTTATTTACTGTAATATAATATTTCTAAATATATAATTGTGGAATTAATAATATTGTTTCACAACAAAACTGAATTTGGAAATTAAATTGAAGTGAATAGTGTGTTTGACAAAGCCTTTTAACAAGGAAAATTATTTTTGGCTATAATTGAGAAAGTAGTACATTGCAACCTATCCAGCCAAATTCACTTTTGATTGTTAATATTGAACTATGTATATATGTTTTATAGTTTTTATATCTTCATAAAGAAACAGAATCAACTACGATTGATAATTGTGTTTGTAAAGCGAATCAAACATTCACCCAATGCTGCATTTGGCAGTTGTTCAGAAAATTCATTCAATGTGTTTACATCTTGATTATTTCCGAATTGTGTATTTTTATCAAATGGATAACCCATTGGACGCCTGTCAGGATATTTCTGATTTCTCAACCCACAGAACGAAAAAGCATCATTACATGGCATATCCCTATAATCAGTGTTTCAGAATTTAGTGTACTTTGAAAAACAATAAAAATATACCTGTTTGTTGCTTGTTCAACGTGATCAAGTTGATAGTCACTAATCATAACAAAAATATCGAATTTTGTTCCGGCCTCGTTTCCTTTGGGCAATAACATATGCTGCGAAATGATGTGTATCCAAAATCCAAATAGAATATTATGTTGAAATTTAACACAATGTTCATTGTATATAATTACATAAAATAAAGTTATCCTATGAGAAATAATATAATTGCCATATGAAGGGTTGAGAGTGAAAGTGGCCACACTCCATTCAATTTATATGGCGATTGCATGATGTTTTGTATGGAGTTTGGACACTTTTACTCTCAACTTTTTGTTGGTCACTTTCACTCTCAGCCCTTCATATTAGGATATTTTATTGGTTAAAATGTCATAAAGAAAAGATACTAAGAGAAATGACAGAAAATGGGGAACAGAAGAGTGTTTGCATGAAGTACACTTGACAACTATAGTTGTTTGAAATAAGTGTTGCTGGTATATTTCATATCAAGTATTTAAACTATACAGTTCGAAATATATACGCTATTATTATTTGGAACAATTTCTTGTTGCAAACACTTCATTTGAAAAATGTTTTGTCATTTCTTCGTCCATGCATCATGACATGTCTAAAAATCAGAATAAGGTGTGTCTTTTGATATGCCAATTTGAAAATTGTAAAGAATTGTAACATCTGAAAATACAAATGTACTAGTACCGAAAAGCCATAGTTATAATTAATCCAATTCACGAAAAAACTGTCCTCAATTGTTTTATGGAACTGTGCAGATATGTTTTTATAATTTGTTTCGAAAATGAACACTCTTCGAATGCAACTTTGAACCTATATTTTTTATTTTTTCCGAATCGTTCATACAGTTTTCCAAATAAACTGAAAAAAGCAACCTCTTTTGGAGATACCTCTTTTGAAACGTACAAAAAATTCATTAGAATTATTTTTCAAACCACAAATATACTCATTAGATTTGATTCATAGAGTTTAAAAATGATACTTTTTTTATCAAAAGATATATTATTATAGATGTTATTGTTCATTTAATTTTTCATATTATTCATTTATGTACACACATTGGCACGTATTTATTTCCGTTATTTCCCATTAGAAAGAACGTATAAATTTATCGACTTCTAAATATATTTTTAATCAGTTAATTTTATGAAATGAGTCTTTGTCGTCTTGGTTCTTCGACCACTTAGCTCTCGAATTTGAGTTTCAGAATTATCATGAATGAAGAATACACTCAATATTGATTCATAATGTACTCAGGAACACAACAGTAGGTTTTATGTATTAAAATCAGTACATCCGAGAATAAATTAAGAAGAAAAAGAAGCAGTTTTCTGGTATTTCTTTAGTACATTTAATACCAATTCCACGCAATTATTGGCAGTTTAGAATATTTTTTCGGTTCATAATATTTTCATCATTAAAATATGGTACCACACTGAAAATAAATATTAGTTATTCGTAGAGCAAAATATTTGTAGATATTACGAATATTAGTACAATAGACTAATTATGCGTAGAATATACAAGAATCTCGTTCAATATTATGATTATTCGTAAAATGAACGAATGAATCACAAAGTTACGAATTTTTTCGTACAATGTACGAATGATTCGTTATTTTGATTATATATTATTCGCCACGAAAACCATTGGTACATTTTACAATTCATTCACAATACACAAAAAGATTAGTACATTTAAATAATATTCGCGAATTATTCGTACATGTTACGAAATATTCGTGGCGCAAAACCACGAATGATTCGTAAACGCAGTCGTAATATATACGCACAAATTATATTCAGTGCAAAATTGAACTATATATAATATATCAAAAGTACTAGTACGTTAAATAGTAGTTCAGAGAAAAAATGTCATAAAAAAATGTCCGTGGAAAAATGACGAGAAAGAATATACGAAAAATACAATAACAAATGCGTACAATTTTACGAATTTTTGTGTAGATTGCACGAATATTCGGACTCGTTTGTCATTTTTCCACGGACATTTTTTTATGACATTTTTTCTCTAATGTTCCAAAAATAATCCATGTCACAAAAAGGGAACAAATAATCCATGTCACAAAATGCAGAATTACTTTTATAACGAGAATGGAATATGTGATGTACCCTCCCATGGATAAGTATTTTTTACTTTGAATATTTGAACAAGCAATGTTCTGTTCTGAATATAGTATTTCATTTCTACTAAAAACACATAAAGCGATGTACCATAATATCAAAAATGTTGCTTCAAACCGAAATCAGTCAAAGTACTCCAAATGTATCGAATTTTGTATTCGAATGTTTGACAGTAGTATTAAAAAATTCTGAAAATCTAAGCCATATTTTTAATTTGTGTTTCTCAGATGAATACATCGATCATTTGTAAATTTTGAAATTACAAATAAATTAAATTATCAGAATAACATACATAGAGTTATAGTTAGTTCATATTGAGTTTGAATAGAGTGACAGAATTTTTTGAAATAAATCATTTAAAGTTGAATGTTAAGAAAACAAAAATGATGATATTTCATCGCTTTGGTAATGTGATTGACTTCAATTATACCATTGGTGATTCAACAATTGAAAGAGTCAATCAAATTAAGGATCTTGGTGTGATTTTGGATGAAAAGCTTAATTTCAAAGCACATATTGAGTCAATGGTTGCAAAAGCTAAATCAAGATTGGCTTGGATTAAGCGTTTTGCATATGACTTTAGAGACCCATATACAATAAAAATATTATTTTTTAGTTTCGTTGTTCCTATTTTAGAATATGGTTCCCAAGTATGGAATACAAATAGTGTTGGACAGAAAAAACGTATTAAATCAATTCAGAAGCAGTTTTTGCTGTATGCTTTAAGAAGACTTAATTGGAGCAATGGATTTCACCTACCGCAGTATGAACATAGATTGCTGTTGTTGCAAATGATTTCTTTGGAGAATCGCAGAAATGTTGCTCAAATAATGTTCATCATAAAGCTGATCAAGGGTGAAATATTTTCGGAGTCTCTTCTGGAAAGGATTCTATTCAGAATCCCATATCATTCGGTTAGAAATATTGAATTTTTGAGAATTCATGCTGTTAATCATGGCTATCAAAAGAATATGCCTTTGAATATATTAATTGAAACATTCAACAAATATTATAATGACAAATCTTTAAATGAGTATGTAATAGACTTTAATGTCAACTCTAATGTAGTTAAGAAAAGATTAATTGAACTGTTTAAAAAACCAATGGATTAACCAATGATATGTTTATGTTTATTAGATTCATTTTTGTAGTTCAGCGATCGCAGTGACTTGCTCCGTAATCGTTAGGATTGGCAATAGATCGTTGATTCGATACAATTATTGAATCAATTACTTTTATGTAAATTGATTGTAAATATTTTTCCAAATTTATTTAAATAAACCACCTTTGGCGAAGAAACGCTGTTCGGTGCAGTAATAATAATACCTGATTTTGTTGGAAATCAACTTGCATTTACACCTATCCTAATATTTGTATATCTTTAATCGAATCAGCATATTTTTTAGATAAGCAAAGAAACATTTTAAAAAATTGTGATTTTTTTGTACATAAATAGTTTTGTGAAATATTGTAGCGCTTTAATTTTTAGAGGGGTAGATTGAAATTTCGATAGACGAAATTCTATTCCTTATCGCAAATGAACGTTATTCTCGTATTTCCTACAATAATTATAACTACAATGTTTATAACATTAAAGTGATTGAAAATTTTGTTAAAATATTCCACATATTAATATTGATGAGAATATTATTTTGGAACAAGTTTTGGAATTGCCGAATAATTTAATTTCTGGTCCTGATGGTTTATCAAATTTGTTTATTAAAAATTGAATCGACGCATTAATTAAACCAATCACAATGTTATTGAAAAAATAATTCATTCAATCATTTAGAATTGCTCATGTTGTGAGTTTGCGGAAAGCCAATTTATAAAAATGGTTCAAGGAATGATATTGAAAATTATGGGGGAATGTGAGTGCAAAACTGTTGGATTCAATAATTGCCAATCACTTTGATTATTATTTTAAAACTTTGATTGATACCAAATCGATCATTCAGATAATTGCGTGACAGCCAGCGCTGGATATTGAATTCGTACCAACAATAATATCGATGTAATTTTACTTTGGTTGTTGTCTATGTGCCCATGCATTTGTTGTCTCCACTATAAATATGTTCATAATGTATAATGATATTACGAATCAATATCTAGATGGCCCTAAATATCTTAGTCCAGACAATTCCTATATAGATAGATAGGAAGATATCTGATTCGTTGATACTAGCTAACATGGTTTTGTGAGAAGAAGATCTACTATTACTAATTTGATTGAATTCACTTCGCAAATTAAAGCCTTATAATAATACTGATGCAGTCTACATTAATGTTGCTAAAGCTTTTGATTCTGTTAATGTTGGTCTTTTGATAAGCAAGTTGAACATCATTAAGAAAACTAAAATGATGATATTCCATAGCTTTGGAGATATTATAGATCACAATTACACCATTGATGGTTCTATAATTGGAAGAGTCGAACAAATAAAGGATCTTGGTGTGATTTTGGATGAGAAACTTAATTTCATAAGCTCATATTGAATTCATGATAGCCAAGGCTAAACAAGATTTGATTGGATCAAACGTTTTGCACGGTAATTTCATGAACCTTATACCATAAAAAAATTGTTTTTTAGTTTTGTTATTCCTATTCTAGAATGTGGTTCTCAAGTTTGGAATACTCACAATCTGGGACAAATTAAACGGATAGAATCTGTTCACAACCGTTTTTACTATATGCCTTGAGGAGATTTAAATAGAACAATGGATATCACTTTTCAAAATATGAGCATATAGGTTGCTGTTACATCAAATGATTTCTCTGGAGAATCGCAGGAATTTTGCTCATGTAATGTTCATATTTAAATTGATCAAGGGTGAAATTTGTTCAGATGTACTTCTGGAGAAGATTCAATTTTCCCACCGCTTGGTCATAAATGTTAGATTTTTGAGGATACAAAATATTGATAATCATGGGTATCAAAAATATATGCTTTTGATGATTATTTTCTGATCGAAGCTTTCAACAATTATTATAATGTTAAAACTCTTTTTTTGGAACAATTTGTAATTGATTTTAATGTTAGTTTGAATGTAATTAAAATGAGATTGATTGAGTTGTTCAAGAGACTCATGTATTAATCACTGTTCTGTATATTTCTGTACGATTTAGTATTGCAGTTAATAATTGCAGTGACTTGCTTCGAGATCGTTAGGGTTGGCAATAGATCGGTGCAAATGTTGAATCATTTAATTTGTATTTATTATAATGTAAATTTTAATTTGTTATATTTCATTTCATTTAATAAATCACCTTTGGCGAAGAAACGCTCTATCGTACCGAATAATAATAATAATAATAATAAGGTTTTATGACTCATATTATGGAAATTGTATTTAGCCCTCACTCACAAAAGTAAACTGACAAATCACAAAAGGAATCCCGCTAAAATATGACATTGTGTGGAATCCGTTTTAATTCAAATATCATGTTATTATGTGATCAAAATTGTAAGGAAAACGTCAAAATGACATTTCATTTCAAACAGATTCCTAACAATGTCATATTTTTACGGGATTCCTTATGAGAGTTGTTAATTTTTTATGTGTGTTTCATTTGAAATATGTTATGTATCGATTTTCAATGATATAGTATTTTTATTTGTACTGAAAAATATATTTTAATTGTTTTAATAAATAGTTTTGGTGATTGATATAATCTTAAATTTTGAATAAAAACACCTTTAAATCTTAATCTTTTATATATTTTTTAAGAATGAATAAATTTTTATTTTCAATGTGACATCGAAACAATTCTCATGGAAATAAAATGTTATACATTTTTTGAATATATAAAAGATTAAGTGATTTGAAGGTGTTTTATTCAAAATTTAAGATTTTATATACTGGAAAAAAATGATAAAAATGTTATACAGATCTGGATATTTAATATGCCAAGAACGCTTGAAAATGTGCATTTAATGTCGTGTTTTTTCAACAAACATGAATTTGAAATCATTTTTTGTTATAAACGTATGTCCTAAATATATACATTTTTGGGCACATGTGATACACTCGGCAAATGAAGTGTGCTATTTTCGGCGTGGCCCAAATGTTTCATGCTGACAGCGAAAGTGGCGTCTCTGAAGAAAAACTTTATTTATGTATGTTTTCGTACGCATTGAGCGATGATTAGCATGTTTTAATAACCGAATATATACTTAAATTGAATTTCTCCTTAAGAGGCGCGGCGCTCACAGCAAATTGTTATTTATATAGATACATTAAGTGAATCTAATGCACAAAGCGTGGTACATCCAGCAGAACATTCTCTTATGTGTGTTCCTTGAGTACCGATAATTTTTCAGGCATTTATATTTTACTTTTGAAACAAATATCAGCACTGGTTCTCTTACCTGAGGCCATCCACAGCCGCAAAATTGAAACTGTGCAAGATCTTCATTATTTTTCGGTTGATATTGACTTCCAATACGCCTGAAAGATCGTTCATATGGAATTGTAACACTAGACTGTTCTGAACGCTGACGAATAATGTTTGTTCCTGGATTTACTTTAAAAATAGGAAATATAAGTTAACAATTTCATTATTTATGAATTCGTTATATTTTTTGATCTTACAATTAACAATGAATTTGTCCATTTCAATGGCGAATAAGCGCTGATCACGGAATCTCAATTCTTGCCCCCTTTCATCGAATTTTGGAATGAGAAATATTCGACAAGTGCCTTGTATCATAACAGATGTTTGATTCATAACATTTATTTGATATTCAAATGGCGCGTGTTGTAAATGAGTAAACTGAAGAATTGAATTAGAATAATAAGAAATGAAGCTAAACGAATTTTCAAGAACAATCATTTTACCTGCGCGTAAACATTACCCGGACCAAAATCTAGTCCAGCACCTAAATCCACGTCAGACTTCTGCCAAAAAGTTAACAAGACATTGGGCTTTGTGTTGTTACGTGCTGTGATTTGCACGTTGACTGAATTTAGGATGATACCCTGTAGTATTAGCTCACTTATCTGATAAGGCCGAAGTGTATTTTTAAATTTGATACAGATTGAATTTATAAATGTATGCCAACGATAAAATACTGGATCTCTCATAGCTGTGGTTACATCAGCCATTACTGAGTAGTCTTCAAGATGTCGATTGTCTGGATCATGAACATATGCTATTAAATTATATATTATCGTTAGTGTTTGAATAATTTTAATCAGTATTGTTCCTTTAAAATATTCAATTCATACCAATTACGTTATGGCCCATGTTGTGCAAATTTCCATATAATTGTCGGTTTGGAGAAAGCGCGCTCGCTTCCAAGGTATTTCCAATTATGTCTATACCATTTATTTCGTCAAGTGGAATTTGATTATTTGTACCTTGCTCAACAACATAGCCCTGGTCAATTGCTTGGTGAATACGATCTCGCCATCGTTCTAGGTCTGCAATTTCGATGATATCGTCATCACGATTTATGTCTTGCAAAAGTACACCATCTGGACGTGCTGCATATGCTCTATTATTCAAACCACGAACAATTTTTGGAAAATACCCCTCTGGAATTCTTTCACGCAAATTACTCAGAGATTTTACCCTTTCCAGTCGATTGCAAAAGCGTTCGTTGTTATAACGTGCAATAAGCTTTTCATTTGATAAAGTTTTGCAATAAGTTTAAATTGTACAACATGTTGAAAATAATATGTTTATTACTTGACTATGCATAAAATAGAATAGTTCCCCCCGACGGTCCTTTCTTACTATACTTAATGGTCCTTCACCTGGATATACCAAATGCCAATGCCAATGATGCATGTTAACGCCAATATCTTCTCGAAAATATGCTAGACGTTGCTCTGGCTCACGGTTGGAAGCCGTAAAGTTCATTTGTATTTCAATTGGTATTCGACTTTCAGGTGGTACTAGGGAACCTTCTTCACGTGCCCTAGGAAACACCGAGGAATCCACAAATTGATCTGGAAATTGTTGAACAATCGATGGCAATGATATATGTTGTGTATCCTTTCGATGTTGCAACGCTGTAGCAAGCGAGTACTATATTTGTCGAAATCAGGAAAATAAAATAAAGTTAAAAGTAAAATGTATTTCTTCCATATAAAAATACAAATACAAATCTCACCAAATACATATATGGATTAACACGATCCTTTATAAATGCTGCCGTTGAAATGAAATCTGATTCATTTATATCTAATAATACTTGTATCAATTCTCCCGCGATTTGTTGGTGATTCTTATTGAAAAGTGAAAAAGAGCCGTGAAGTTTTACAGGTTTTGTAAAATCCAAATTTGGGTGCTGAATTGATCGTAAATGGATAGTTCGGTCAACCTCTTCACCTATTCTTGTGGTTAATGAAGCACCAATTGTTTTGTAACGTTCAGTATAGAAATCAGAAGGCAACTCGAATGCTGTTTTACCATTATCTTTCACTGTAAATAATGGTTCATTGGGACGTTGAAAAAGTAATTTTATGTCATCTTCAAACTGACTTCTTTCCACAGCCATTGCGACTAATGTTTATAATTATTTGTAACACTGAGAACCTTTCAAAGCAAAGATCAATTTTTTACTGAAGTTTTAATCCATATTTCATACGTTTTATATATTTTTTTAAAACCGCAACTCAATAAGATACTGTCTTATTAAATGAAAATGAAAACGGTATTTTCCGTTGTGTGGTAGCCAAGTTCCCGTTTTACGGAACTGATTTACGCATTGAGGCTCAATGAATGTGTTATCTTCATTAAACCACGAAACTTATTTTTTGTGGCTTATACACACATACAAATATTTGACAACTCATGTTGGTGTTCAGTACAAAATATACAAACAACCGATTTTCATATAATATTCACTCTATTATACTTGTATTGTATAATTCCCCTGCAAACTCACACGGCACTGTACTGTCAAATTTGGAGAGGAATTATACGGTAAAAGTATAATAGTGTGAATATTATACGAAAATCAGTTGTTCCTGTATATTGTTCTGAACACGTACATGACTTGTCAAATATTTTTTAATTTGAAGTAATAATTTCTACTTTATTGTTTGTAAAAAATATTTACAACGGGTACCTTAAAAGGAGTACACAGCTTAACGAATCCTCTTCAGAACTAGCTTAACAACGTCATTCAAACAGTTGAAGCTCTGGCGCATTTAAGTGGTATTGATCTGTTATATATCGAGTTCCTCATTTATATATAAAGGAAACAAATAAACTAACGGATTAATAGACTGATTGATTGACATTAAATAATAGTTTTATAATAATATGTTTTGAAATTAATTAACTTCATGTAAAAACTGCCATCATCATTTTACTTGTCGTTGTAGTTTATTTCTTCGATGTCGTTCAAATGATTTTGTTGTGTTTAACAACTCTAAATTGTTTTTATGCTCCTCATTTATGATTGAGGTTAGTGATTGCAATTAGTTTGGAATTAGGTTGCAAAGCGACATCTTTGTCAAATACATCATGGCTAACTGTGAAAAGAAACAAAAGAAAACAAAACAAAATTAATATAAAACACGGATATAGCTGATGATGTTAAGAAAAGAATGAAAACCAATCTACATACGATGAAAATACTTTGTCATCTCCAGACCTTATTTATCTCTCTGCTGACGTATGCTGCTACTGGTAAAATAAAATGTTTTCCTAAATATTATAAATTAATTAACAAATTAAATTATATCGAAAGACATAAACTTACAATAACGTTTCCAAGCGTTCGGAAATATGCCAGTTTGAAGAGATTCATTAAATATAAGTGTAAGTGGCTCATATAAAACGGATGCACAGTTTTTCGAATTTCCAAAATGAAGAAGGGTTTGATTTCAATGATGATTCCAGTTTCTTCTTGTAGTTGTGATACGCAATTGCATTGAGAGCATCAAATTCTTCACAAGCACGATCAAAAATGGATTTGTTCCCATTAGTTCTAAATCGTTTCCATTCTTTATTCTTTCGATTTTTAAGTGATTGGAGTTGTCTATTCCACCATGGTTTCTTGAATGAATTGATTTTAGATTTTGGAACGAAAATTGCGATGGCTTCACTCAAAATATCATTAATGAACTCAATCTTTTCATTCAGTGATTTGTATGTAAAATTTTCAACAATATTGGAATCATTGAGAAAATTGCAAATCCCAATAAAATCAGCGCGGTGAAAGTTGAGGCGACAACAATTTTCTTCCCTATTCCCATAACTTACAGTGACACTGTTACCGTATATAAGAATGATGGATGTCTATTTTTGTCAACGGATTTGTTTCAAGTATTTCAACATCAGAACCATCATTGGTGAAGACTTAATCAAGTAATCGGCCGTTCTTATTGAATTTATCATTGATTTGATTATAGCCAAAACATAGCAATTCTTGTAGAAAATCAGCAGCAAATGGTGGCGAAACATTGACAGGTAACATAACGTTTAAATGATCATTTAAACAATCATTCGGTATAATCCAATCAACCAGAGGAATGTTGAAGTCACCCAAAATGAAGATAGAATCCGAATATAGTTGAAAACATGTAGCATATTCAAAACATGAGGTAAAAAGAAAGTTCGTTCAAATTAATGAGCAAACATAACATGAAAATTGGAATCCTAAGATATTAATTAGAAATTTCAATTTTCATCTACGCATATTAGTTGAGGGAAATTGCTGGATGCCAAAAATTTTAAAACATTTTAAAATCTCCACCACTGCAAAGATCCAAATGTCACAAATTTCACTTGTGGGTCATTTTGGGACATATCCCAACATTCGTCATAAATACTCCAAATGTAATAATTTTCATTTCTGGAACATTTTGGGACTTTTGCCCTGAATATTCCGAATGTCACAAACCTCACATCTGGAACAACAATGGATATTATTCATGTACATACGTAATACGTAGAGCTGTTCACGAACATGAATTGTTCGTGTTTGTTCGTGTTCGTTCGAGATTTAACCGAACACGAACGAACTCGAACAATATTTTCTTTATCTCGAACAACTCGAACCGAACACGAACGAACACAAACACAGAATTAAAAATTTTCTTATATGTTTCATTAATATTCAATATTTTTAATTTGAATACGCGAATACTAAATGTAAATCAGCTAAACAACTAGTTGTTTAGTAAGTTTGCTTTATCAACATCCTTGTTGGTGAATATCCATTCTTTATTTTATATGCTTGGTTTGAGATAAATACTTTTATGTCGTTCATAAAAAATGCAATGAAATTGAGATTTAATCGAACACGAACGAACTCGAACAATATTGTTTTTATCCCTAACAACTCGAACCGAACACGAACGAACACGAACATCAAAATAGGAATATTTTCGAACCCGAACTGTCCGAGTTCGGTTCGTGAACAGCTCGTATCACGTATGTTCGGGGTAATCTCTGGACAATTTTCAAAATTTGTCCCAGACACTCTAAATGTAACAGTTTATGAGAATTGTCCAAAACATTCCGACAAACTTCACTTCTGGGACATTTTTGAGGCATAAGACAATTTGGGAAATTTTGTGAAATTATCAAGCATTGGTTCAAAAGTATTTGATAAAGCTTGGTGTCATCTATATATATAAAAGAGAATGTTTGTATGTTTGTCTGCAATATTCAAGCAAAATTGGACAGATACTTCCATATATGGGAGTCAATAACTTTACATTTGTTGTTGTAGGTTTACAAAAACAATAAAGATAGATAGCCACGATGACAACGGGTGAGCCTTACTGTGTAATTTGTTGTTGATTTATTTCAATAGTTTGGATGAACAGTGTAAACCTAATGCAATTTGCAGTGGCGCTGTTTAAATGAAGCCACTGCAATCTATGATAATTGACAACAATGATCGTGCTAAACCATGTTGAGCTACGAAAATTGAACACGATGACCGCGTCAAACCGTGTTAATCCCAAAGCAGAGTGTTTACAGGGCACTTAGTCGTTACTACGCGTTTGACTATGCTTTCGGTGGTCACAGAATGTATTTTCGGAGGTACAAGTGGGATCGGAGTAGGTTTTACGTGCCCACTAAATTATTAAATTTCACTTGACTCAGCGACGTGCGTTTTGCTGCATGCGGCATCAGCACTACTGGCTGGATCCAGTTTATGCTAATGGATTCAGCATTTGAACACGTATGGATTCTAGTCAGCATGGCTTCGTTAGGGATAGATCAACTATTACTAACTTAGTTGAATTCAAAATCTCAAACACTGAGTGAACTCAGACCTCATAATCAAACTGATGCAATCTATATAGATGTTGCTAAGGCATTTGGTTCAGTGAACATTGATCTTTTGATTCACAAATTGAATGTTATGAATGATCAACTTTTGAATTGGATTAAGTCTTAAGTTCTCTGGAGAATCGTAGAAAGATTGCACAAATGATGTTTATACTTAAACTGATCAAGGGTGAAATATGTTCGGATGCACTTTTGGAGAAGATTCAATACAGAGTTCCCTACCACCACTCTGTTAGAAATATTTATTATCGAATAAATTTTTTCCCCATCAACATTTACACATTTCATGATAAATGAAATAAATTGCATGAAATAAAAATTTTCTGCAAAGTGAAAGTTTTATGAAGTTGGTGGCACTATGGAACATTTTTTGACATTTCCCATACAAATGCTCTATCTGTTTTGTTTATGCCGATAAATTTTATGATTGAAACTTTTGTTAGTCATTTATTTATTTATTTATTTATTTCGGCACCATACAGCGTTTCTTCGCCAAAGGTGGTTTATTTAAATAAAAATCAAAATATTTACAATGTAAAAAATACAATTAAAAATGAAATGATTCAGTAATTGCATCGATCAATAATCTATTGCCAACCCTAACGATCTCGGAGCAAGTCTCTGTGATTATTAACTGTAATACTGAATCGTACAGAGAGAATAGAAAAAAGAGAAGAGCACTGTTCAGTCAGTCTGTCTGATGAACAATTCATTCAGTCTCATTTTAATTACATTTGAGCTCACATTAAAGTCTATTACAAATTGTTCAGAAAAAGGAGTTTTAATATTATAACAACTGTTGAAAGCCTCGACGAGGAAACTTAAAGGCATATGTTTTTGGTAGTTATTGTCGATATTATGTTGTATACTCAAAAATCTAACATTTCTGACCGAGTGATAAGGAACTCTAAATTGGATTTTCTCCAGTAGTATCTCCGAACATATTTCACCCCTGATCAATTTTAAAATGAACATCACTTGAGCAATTCTCCTTCGGTCCTCCAGAGTAATCATTTGCAGTAACAGCAGCCTATGTTCATATTTAGGGAGGTGAAAGCCATTGTTCCATCTGAATCTCCTCAAGGTATACAACAAAAACTGTTTTTGAATAGACTCAATCCGTTTTAAAGACGAATCACCACAAAAGTAGGGGAGATCAGCAACAAACAAAATAAACAAGGTTGCTGCAATAGGGTATCCCTGACCAGTGCCAGAAGGAACACTGATCGGATGTGATAAATAATCATTTATTTTAACAATTTGATTTCTATCATTCATATAGGATTTAATCCAATTCAGAAGTTGTGGATTCAAACCCATAATGTTCAACTTGTACATCAAAAGATCAACATTCACAGAATCAAATGCTTTGGCAACATCAATGTAGATTGCATCTGTTTGATTATGAGGCTTTAATTCACTCAAAGTTTGAGAAGTGAATTCAACTAAATTAGTTATAGTCGATCTACCCTTCACAAAACCATGTTGACTTTTATCAATTAATGTTTTCAAATGAAAATTAAGATGATTTGCAATTATAGAATCTAATAGTTTAGGAATCACATTCTGCAAGGCAACACCTCTATAATTTTCTATATCATTCCTTGAACCATTCTTATAAATTGGCTTAACATAAGAAGACTTCCATAAAAGAGGAATATGGGAAATTTTTAGCGATTTTACTAATAACATTGTGATTGGTTTAATTAAAGTACCAATACACTTTTTAATAAACAAATTAGACAATCCATCAGGACCAGACACTAAATTACTGGGTAATTCCATAACTTTTTCAAGAATGATATTCTCATCTACGTTTATACATGGAATATTTTGACATAAATCTACAATCATTCTGAAGTTTTCAAGATTGCAAATACCAAGCGACTCCGAATCATGCTTAGTATAGGCAGATGAGAAAAAATCTGCAAATAAATTAGCTATTCCATTACCATTACTCGATTTCTGATTTTTATAATGCATTTCAATAGGTAAATCATTGACAGTTTTCCTGATGACATTCACATGTTTAAAAAATTCCGTTGGATCATTAGAAATCATCTCTTCTAATTTAATTTTATAGTTGTTGTAAGCAATGCGGGAATGACGTTTATATTCTAGACGAGCAATTCTGAAGTTATTATCATCCTCAAATGAATTATGCCTGCTTTTTAACAACTTACCCACACGATTCTTCAAGTAAACCAAATGCGTATCAAACCATTCAGGATGATTTGAATTTCTTTTCTTTCTCAAGACCACATGTGTATTAATTACTCTATTAACGCAAGAATAAAAGTTTTGCAAATTAAGATCCAATGAATTATTAGAAAACAATAAATTCCAATCAATATCAGAAAAACAATCATTAATCACATCATAATTAGCATTTCTAAAATCCAAATATGTGCCATAACTGAGCTCATTATTAATTTTTAAATTATAATCAATAACAATAATTTCAATTGGATTGTGATGGATCTCAATATTGACCAAACAAGTATCACTTTTAATACAATTAAACAAATCTGAATCATTCGTCCAAATTAAATCCAACATATTACCATTGTTGTTTGAAAATTTATTAATCTGACATAAACCAAAATCATGAAAAGAATCCAGAATCAATAATTCTTTCCTTGAACAAGCATTAATTGGATATGAAACATTTGGATTATCAACATCATTCGAGATCCATAATAAATTTGGAAGATTAAAATCACCTGAAATTATTATTGTATTTTCATTGCCAACCTTCACAAACAAACATTTCAAAACATCAACAATGTTTTCAAAAATCTTAAATGGAGAATCTGGTCTAATATACAATTCAACCAAATAAAACCTTTTATGTAAAAGGTAAAAAAATAAATTATAATAAATAAACTCCTGCTCTTGATCAGTTCTCTGGTTTAAAAGTTGCATTTTGATAATCGGATTGGCAATAGATTGGCGAATCAGAGCAACTATTGAATAATTTATCTTTTGTGATTTATTATGTAAAATATTTGAATTAACCACCTTTGGCGAAGGAACACTGTATGGTGCGAATAATGATAATAATAATAATAATAATAACAATAAGAAGAGAAGAGAAAGAATAGGAGAAGAGATAGATAGTTTAAAACTAATTGGAAAAGAAATTGCACAACATTTGTGAACCGAGTGAACAAATTTCAGATTATTTTTCTTCATATGATAGATGATGTTCTAATGCGTTTCCAAAGGTGGCTAACGAATCATTGTTTCTAATTTCGACTGGTAAACTGTTCAAAAATTAATTGCCAAATACGGTACGTGTATTGAAATTAAGCGAAGGGTGTCCGGATATCGCGACGTTCCATAATTTCAAATGAACAATTGGTTCAGGTCAAAAAAATGACAAAAACATCAAAAACAAATTGTCAAAAAAACTGAGAAAAACGTTGAAAAAATGACATAAACGTCAAAAATTCCTAACAAAATCATCAAAAATACGAACGAAAAAAATATCAAAAATATGTAACGAAAACGTTAAAAATATAAACAAAAACGTCAAAAATAGTTGCAAAAAATTTCAAAATATTATTGGCAAACACGCCAAAAATAACTAACAAAAATATCAAAAATAGTAACAACAAATATCATCGAACGTCATTGACTTTGTATAATAGGGTGGTTCGATTTTGGACAATTGTCAATTTCGAATTTATGACACGGCATAACCTCTTGTAGTTGTTTAGTAGATCACAAAAAAACCAAAAATTATGCTTGTTACACTTGAATTACTTACGCGCTTTTGATTTAAAGAATTTCAAAAATATCGAGTTTTTACCCTTTTTTCAGTATTTTTCCTTTCTACATTTTTACACAAAAACTAATAGTATATGATCATATTTCAAGTAAAAAAGCACAGAACGGCTGACTAAACGTGTGTTTTATTTTATTTTGTCATTATATTGGTAGTTAAACGCAATACAATCGTACGAAATAACTGAGAAATTGTGTATATTTCATTCAATTTCACTATATTTAATTCTTCATATAATCCGTGTAATCTTTCTTTGAGTTCGTTTTTGTCAAAGCAGCTCTGGATGAAATTGTAGAATAAATTTTTTGATTTCGTCTGGTTTCACCAACTACCTGTGCTGATAAAGTGCTAATCATTTGTATTGATCGCTCAACTGATTGCGTATGATTTGGAATGCCATTTAGATTGTCATTGATCCCATTGGCGGCTGATTTTATGCAAAGTCTTACATATTCTTCTGATTTGTTTTGTGTAATTGGTGGATCAATTGGCTGAATGTCTACCATTTCATAGTAGGTGGATGCTTCAAAGTTAATACTTGGCTTTATAAATTTCCGTAAGATATTTTTTGTATTTTGCCATATGTTAAGAATGGTTTCAGCTGTACTTTGATAATATTTTGAATTAGATTCAGTTTTATTTCCCTCTCTTCTAATGTATAAGTAGTGTTTCAGTACTTCTGCCTTTGTAGGTAATTTGTCATTTTTGAGTTTTGCACAAATTCCTATAACTTCATCTGTTCGCGTATTTGGTTTTTTCTTGGGTGTCATTTTATACTTCAAGTTAATCGATAACGTGATGTTTGCACTTGTTACTCGAGAACGACTAAGACTGAAGACAATATTACAAATTTACAATGATTTCATCAGCAAAAGTTAACGGTATAGTACTATGTATTAAGATGTTGTGAATAATGCACAAATTTTCCCGTTATTTCGTACGATTGTATTGCGTTTAACTACCAATATAATGACAAAATAAAATAAAACACACGTTTAGTCAGCCGTTCTTTGCTTTTTTACTTGAAATATGATCATATACTATTAGTTTTTGTGTAAAAATGTAGAAAGGAAAAATACTGAAAAAAGGGTAAAAACTCGATATTTTTGAAATTCTTTAAATCAAAAGCGCGTAAGTAATTCAAGTGTAACAAGCATAATTTTTGGTTTTTTTGTGATCTACTAAGCAACTACAAGAGGTTATGCCGTGTCATAAATTCGAAATTGACAATTGTCCAAAATCGAACCACCCTATTGTATAATAACAGAAAAATTCATTTGGGAAAGAATGGCGCTACCTATAGATGTACTACGGCATAAGTCGGGCGGCGTTAGGTTGCAAGCGATCTCTATCATATGTAGAGGGTGAGTATTTCGAAGTCAGTGTAATGCAAATAATGTCATGCTGTTGCATAACGGCACATTGGGGCACTTTACGAACAGTTGCACGCAGTAGAAAAATATTCCTCATGGATGGAACAGTGTAATTACTCTCCATTTAGTTGGAAAGTCACAAAATTACAGTACAGGCCAACGAAAGTGGAACCCTTAAAAAAAGACTGTTTTTCGCATTTTTTGTGGATATTTTCAGGAATAAATCGCTTTATTTCTATTTGTTTCGTACGTTTCACGTATTTTCAACATTTTATGTACATATATTGTAGAAATTATAAATGATCAGGTGTAAATATAACGTAATTTCATTAAAGCCGATTTTCAGCGAAATGGCCTACTCTTGCAATTATGACAGCTTTGCATATTTTTGGCATTCTGTTTACCAGTTTTTGCAGTGTTTCTGATTCAATATGGTTCCAAGCCACTTTCAAGCAGTCCCACAAATTCGGTATACTAGTTGGTCGTAGATCTCTGACGCGCCGATCAAGCTCATCCCAAAGAAGTTCTATTGGATTAATATCGGGAGATTGCGGCGGTCAGGTCATTATTTGAAGTATGCCATCATTTTGTTTTTGTTGCAAATAATTGGTACAGAGATTTGACGTGTGTTTTGGGTCATTGTCTTGTTGAAAAATGAAGTTTTGGCCAATTAGTTGCACACCGGATGGTATTGCGTGTCGTTGGAGAATTTTGTGGTACTGTTCTTTTTTCATAATTCCATCAATTTTCACCAACTGTCCAACACCATCGTGTGCAAAGCCACCCCAAACAGTCACCGAGCCTCCTCCATGCTTCACAGTCGGTAGAATGCAGCTTGGTTCATACCGTTCATTCACTTTTCTGCGACAATATTGCCGTCGCTTAGATCCGAAAAGTTCGAACTTTGATTCGTCTGTCCACAAGACTTTTTTCCATTGATAAATGGTCCAATTTTGATGTTCTTTGGCAAATTGTAACCTTTTTCTAAGCGAACCAGTCCTTTTTCGGTTCTGGTTTGAGCCAGTTTCACGATTTCGACGTTATGTTCTGTGGACTATAGACTTTGAAACCTGCATAATTCTGGCGATTTCATTGTACGATTTGCCTGTTTTATGCAGAATATCGATTTGAGCACGATGTTCAATTGAAAGTTGCGTTTTTCTAGCCATTTGTAATCATTCGAAATAGGTTAGAAGTGATTTAGTGAGCAAAACATGGTGTGATGTACTGAATATTGCAACAAGTGTCAAATTGCCAAATTTACCGTTATTTACTATACATGACATGATATTTGAACGTAAATGTTATAACTGAACACCAATTGGCGGTATATTTGAATTAAATTTGAATAACTTGCAGGAAACATGTTTCAATTTCAATATACTTTTGCATGGAATTTTGATAGGACAAACAAAGAAATAGCCAAAAAATAAATCTAAATCAATATAAAACTGGAATAAAACGAACAATAAAATGTTGAAAATACATGAATCGTACGAAATAAATTTAAATACAGCGATTTATTCCTGAAATTATGCACAAAAAATGCAAAAAACAGTTTTTTTTTAAGGTTTCCACTATCGTTGGCCTGTACTGTATATTTTGAAAGAATTGGAACACTTTAATATCAATAGAAAGTTTGTGTATCGTACAATAAAACGTTATAAAAATCTGGCAGCATCGATAAACTTCATGGTGGTGGTCGAAAGTACTGATCGAAATCCGAGGCGGAGCTGAAGAAAAATGGCTACCGAACTCAAAATACCAGAGCAAATGAAAGTACGAGTTCAAAGATCAACGCAGTTGAAACGGTTGCACGAATCGGGCCTTTTGCCAAACATTGTTTTCACAGATGAAAAAATTTTCACCATTGAACAATTTGTGAACAAACAAAATGATCATGTATGCTTAAAACAAAAATCCAACGATAATTTAGCGCTCCGCTTGTGTTTTTGGATGCTGGCGTAAGGGTAAATGCTACAAAGTACCGTGAAAGTGTGTTAGAACCAGTATTGAAGCCTTGGATACACAAACATTTCAAAGAAAGTCCATACAACATTCAACAAGAATCTGCACAAAGCACGCGTGAACCAAGAATGGCTCAAAAACAACGTTTCAAATTTTATTTCGACTGAACAATGGCCGCCATATTCTCCTGACGCAAATCCATTGAACAACTCAATTTGGGGCATATTACAGTCCATAGTCGGCTTAAAAAATATCAAAGTGTAGATGTCTTGAAGTCAGCTCTACTTCGCGAATGGAAGCGAATTCCATAAGCTCACAATGGTGCAGCATGTAACTCGTTTGTTGACCGACTCACTGCCATGATTTGGATCAAAGGAAAACAAATCGAACAAATGAATTATGAAATGTTAATGCTTTTCTAATGTTTTTCACTTTAGATTAAGGAAACTATATACTTTAAAGTATGCCTACGCCATCTATGTAAGACGAATGATCTTATCACTGGAAATGAAAATTTTTTTATTTCCACCAAGTAGTATTTCTTCATGGGTAAAATGAAATATTTTACACCAAAATACAGTCAATTATGAACTCTAATTTTTTTTCATGATTTTATTGCGTTAAATGGTATAAATAAATTGTGTTGAATAGTGTGTATATGGGTTTTCCGAACATTTTACGTCTCTCGAAATGTTTAATCACATTCAATAGCAACATGTTGCCGTTAAACTCATATTCTCTGAAATAAGAGTGATGACGTAAAGTTTCCACATATAGCCCTCTTACTTTAGATCAATAAAATTCATTAATAAATATGGAAATCATCGTCATATGTTTATGGGACAGTTCAAAGTACTCACTCTGTACATTGAATTGTACATACACCCACACTTGAGCGCGGGTCCGTGCTCGAGTGAAGAGGATATAATTTTACCTGAGGAGAAAATTACCCCCCTAGTCCCCTCCAACCAGGGGTCAGAATTCAATTGGCTATCAGTTGGCACATATAGTTTTATGTGTTTTCATAGAAAATATGGCCGAAAATCACGTGTTATTGAATTTTACCTTTTTGGGGTTATTTTGACCCCTAGGGTCACTCCGCCCTCCACGCTACGCAAATTTGAATTGATTTTCAATACCAAATCCAATGCCGCAATCAGTTTTTTAATTCATCAAAGTTTCATCGAGAAATCGACATTTTTCAAAAATACGGATTTTACGTGAGAACCTATGACATAGGCCGAACCAAGCAACTCATCAAGTTATATGGAAATTGGTTTAATTAAAGAATTTATACATCTTTTAATAAAAATATTAGGCATACCATCATACAGATTGAGATTTTCGTTATGTTATTAACATGTTAATAACGAACATATTAATGAGATACATTTTTTTCAAACATAACATATTATTAACGTTAATAATATGTTATGTTTGGATTTTATTAACCTGCTAACGGACATAACATAACATATTACTTTATTAATATATTTGAAAAAAATCTTATTATTAATAAGATATCTTATTAATATTTTAATAAGATCAAAAATATTTTCGAAGCATTATTTTTTCAATTATAACATTAACATATTAATAAAATTTCGCCAACATATTAATAACATAAATTTTTTTTCCGCGTAATCAAAATTAAGGAATAAAATTTTTCGAAAAATAACTTCTAAGGTATTTTCCGATTTCGTACATTTCGAAAATTTGAATTTGATTCCATATCTACTTTATTTAAGTCCATTTTCATTTTTAAAATTCATTTTCAACTGATTTCAATTCTCAAATGATTTGTAAATGTTGAATTATTTTTTTTCGATATTTCTTATTTTTTCTAAATGTTGGCTGTTGATTCACTCCATAGAAGTATGTAATTTAGTACTTTTATGTTCAACGGTTTTTGTTGTGTTATAGTTTTGTTCACCAGCACTTAAGATGTAATTCCGATTCGTACCATACAAAAGAAACAACATTTAACTAGATACGTGAATTGGAGCTTCGATTTTGTATGCACTAGCAAATCTGTAGACCCAGCTGTAGACTATTGGTTAGCGCGCCAGGCTTGCAAGCATGGGGACGTGGGTTCGATTCTACTGGTATTCAAAATCTTTTCTATTCATTTAACTCACTCATTGATAGAAGAATTGAATAGATAGTCGATATTTGAACCACACGGAGTGTCTCGGATAAGCACTTTAAAAATTGTTGGTCCACTGTTGTGCATAACGAAGCAATTGATTAACGCACATCACTTTAATTAATCGCCTTAGCGCTTGGATTGTCGTTCATACTTCAATCCGCAAAAAGGTGTAGCTAATTATGGGCCGAACGTTCGATTGTGGTGCAGTTGTGCCCTGCAAGCCTCTCACATACGCTTTCGAATATAATGTTCACTGGCTGATTAAAGACTAAACACACTGAAAAACTCGGTATACCATTTGGTCTATAAACTATGATTAATGTAAATGTATGTAAATGTAGCAAATCTGTCAACGAAACAACAATAAATTGGACAAAAATCATTAAAATGTCCATTGAATTGATATTATATTTCGTTCACTTGCAAAATCGTTTTGATGAAAAATCTTTCGATTTTCAAATAAAAAAACACTCACATTTTGCAAAATCGAAAATTGAATTAAATAGTGTTTCTACTCTCTCGATCACGCAAAATGAATAATTTTTTGTTCAATAGCACTTGTAGCGTGTGTTTGACTTTTGACTACACACTGCGTTGTTTGTAGTGATTCCGATTCGTACCACAAAACAGAAAAAATCATTTAACGGGAACTGAAGCCTTGATTCTGTATGCACTAGCAATTCTTTCAACGAAACAATGGGTGGAAATTTGGCAATCGAATCAACCAAAAAAATTGAAAAAAATTTAAATTTTTTATATTGCGAAATCGGAAAATACCTTAGAAGTTATTTTTTGAAAAATTTTATTTCTTAATTTTGATTACGCGAAAAAAAAATTTATGTTATTAATATGTTGGCGAAATTTTTATTTATTATTATTATTATTATTACTGCACCAAACAGCGTTTCTTCGCCAAAGGTGGTTTATTTAAATGATTTTTAAAAATATTTACAATTGATTTACATGAAATAGTTGATTCAATAATTGTATCGAATCAACAATCCATTGCCAATCCTAATGATTTCGGAGCAAGTCTCTGTGATTGCTGAACTACAAAAATGAATCGAAATGAGACAAACAATTATTGGTTAATCTATCGGTTTCATAAATAATTCATTCAATCTTTTCTTAACTACTTCCGAACTGACATTAAAGTCTATTACAAATTCATTCAACAATTTATCATTATAGTACTTGTTAAAAGTTTCAATTAAAATATTCAAGGGCATATGTTTTTGATAGCCATGATTAACAGATTGAATTCTTAAAAATTCAATATTTCTGACAGAATGATAAGGAATTCTGAATTGAATTTTTTCCAAAAGAACATCCGAACAAATTTCACCCTTGATCAGCTTTAGGATGAACATTATTTGAGCAATACTCCTGCGATTTTCTAAAGAAATCATTCGTAACAGCAGCAGTCTATTTTCATACTTTGGGAGGTGAAATCCATTATTCCATTTGAATCTTCTTAAAGCATACAGCAAAAATTGCTTCTAAACAGACTCAATTCGTCTTGCCTGTCCCAAGCTGTGAGAGTTCCAAACCTGAGAACCATATTCTAAAATAGGAATAACGAAACTGAAAAATAAAATTTTAATTGTATATGGATCATTAAAATCTTTAGCAAAACGTTTGATCCTGGCCAGTCTTGATCTTGCCTTCGCTATCACTGATTCAACATGGGCCTTGAAATTAAGTTTCCCGTCCAATATCACACCAAGATCCTTAATTTGATCAACTCTTTCAATTTTTGAATCACCAATCGAATAATTGAATTCAATCGCATTACCAAAGCGTTGAAAAATCATTAATTTCGTCTTTTTAACATTCAATTTCAACTGATTCAAATTAAAATAACTAACTATATTGTTCAAACTCTTTTGGAGAGTTAAACAATCATCAATTGAAGCAATATTGTGGGAAAGTCTAACATCATCTGCAAATGAAAGAATTGATGAGTCACCACTGTATTTTGGTAAATCAATGATAAACAAAATAAACAAGGTTGCAGCAATGGGATAACCTTGACCCGTACCCGAAAAAACTTCAATAGGATCTGATTCACAATCATTTACTTTGATAATTTGTTTCCTACCATTCATATAAGAATTTAACCAATTTAAAAGTTGTGAATTCAATCCCATGATATTTAATTTATGTATCAAAAGTTCAACATTTACAGAATCAAATGCTTTAGCCACATCAATGTAAATTGCATCTGTTTGATTATGTAGCTTTAGTTCATTCAACGTCTGAGAAGTAAATTCAACCAAATTCGTAATAGTTGATCTTCCTTTTTTTATTAATATGTTAATGTTATAATTGAGAAAATAATGCTTCGAAAATATTTTTGATATTATAATATTAATAAGATATCTTATTAATAATAAGATTTTTTTCAAACATATTAATAAGATAATATGTTAATGTTAATGCCGAATCTTATTAATGTTAATAATATGTTATGTTTGGACAAAAACAACGAAATTAATGTTATGTTATGTTATGTCTTAATAATATGTTAATGCCATCAATCTGTATACCATCAGGGCCAGAAACCGAATTATTCGGTAGTTCTAGAACTTGTTGAAAAATAACATTATCCACAATAACAACTTTTGGAATATTTTGACACATATTTTCAACTTCTTTAAACTGCCAAAATTGCAAAAGTCAGACAAACTCAAATCATGTAGAGTATATGCAGAAGCGAAAAAAAATTCTAATTTGATTAAAATGATTTAGTGAAATGAAAGTCAACTTGAAAGTGACAGCTGTCAATTGTTTAATACACAGTAAATTGTGCTAATTTATTTTATATTTTATTTATGAAATTTGTGACCGAAAAATTCTAAAATTTGTTTAATCTGACTACTAAATTGTTTTTTTTTCTGTTGCATATAAATTTATTTCATGTTTTTTTGGACTATTTATTTTAAACCACGAATTACTATCATTGAACTATCACTGTATATTTTGTTGTTGTTCATGTGTCATTATGGCACAAATTCACCAATGCAATCGCGATGATTGCCCACGGGAAAATGTAAATGGCCCAAAAACAAAATGCTCTAAATGTGAGAAAATTTGTTTTTTGAAGTGTTTTGGCTTTACCAAGATTACCATCAACAACATGGAAGCAATCAAATTCAAATTACCGTCATCTCTCTTTTACCGTATTGCGCATTTGTCTGTTTTTCAGAAGAAATCTTTGCTACTGAATTGAAAAAACAATTAAAAATACCGAAACAACCACGATCAACGTCAAAATCACGTCTACCACAGGAAAATCTGGATATTCCATCGGTCATAGATGAATTATCGGAGATAAAACGAATGATCTCAGAAATTGACGGCAAAACGAATGAAATTCATGATATTCATGTCGACACCAAATTGTTAGTTAAAAAATCCGTCGAATCAAATGTCACAACACAAACGAAAATTGTTTCACGTAATATTTTGAATAATAAGCCGAACACGTCAAAATCGTCTCTTAAAAATACTCCAATCAAATCATTTGCTGATACAGTACGTTCCAATCAAATAAAAAATTCCGCCAAACGTCAACGCACTGAATTGTCACCGTCAAAACCGAGTTTTGAAGCTCCTCAAGCAATGATGGGTAGAAAATCAACTGTAAATCGTTTGAATGTAGTGGTAAAATCAAAACCAATTGCAAAACCATCATTCACGAAAGCAGTTTGGATTTCTGGTTTTAACCCAATGGTCACATCTGAAGAAATTGTTGATTATATCACGTCTGAAACATCGGTGAATGATACAAATAGATTTACAGTGTTTAAACTTGTGAAAAATGATCAAGATATTTCCACATTGAAATTCGTTTCAGTTAAAATCGAAGTTAATGATGATGATTTTTTTATATTGTGTAATCCGGACGTTTGTCAAGAAAATGTTTTAGTGCGAGAATATTTACAAAACAAAACGTTGGGGGATTTTTTTCCAAAATAAGATTCTCAAAAGAACCGAAAAACAATGTCATCAGAAGCAATGGATGTTATTGTTTCTCCGAGCATGCATCAGTAGAAACCATCGGAACAAAAATCAACGAAATCCCCTCTCAACAAATAATAATATCAAATAACTTAACCGTAAAATCACCACTTTATGAAGACACAAATGGATCAATGAATAAGTTGACAGCAACAACATGTCATACAAATCAATTAAATGTTTACTACCAAAATGTTCGTGGTCTTCGTACAAAGAAACAAAATTTCTTTGCAAATTCTGCATCGTTCGATTATTCAGTTATTGCTCTAACAGAAACATGGTTAAATTCTTCATTTTTTTCATCCGAATATTTTAATAGTTCGTATATTGTTTATAGAACTATCGTGAATCTACTGGCTCAAATTATCAACTCGGTGGTGGGACATTAATAGCAGTTCATCATACGCTCACATCATCTGCTTTAACGCTTTGTGATTTCAATGACATTGAATACACCTGTGTGTCAATTCATCGTGCTCGTAATTCGAAATTATATGTTTACACTGCGTACATTCCACCATCATCACCATCGGAGATTTATTCTAAGCATTTAAACGCCATTAAGTCCATCCATCTTGAGCAATCTGATTCCATTCTGGTTCTTGGTGACTTCAATATTCCACTCGTGGACTGGTTTATACCGGATATAATCAAGTTAACGACAAATTCAATGATTTTGGCCGATTGCTTGATCTTGCGTTTTCAAATGATTTCCTGAATGTTGAAGTCCATATACCGAAACCGTTGACAAAAGTTAACTCACATCACCCGCCGTTACTGTTGATCTTTGATATTCAATTGATTAGAAAAAATTGTGCCGCAATCAGTAGTCACTTGAAATTCAAGCATGCTAATTACATTGATATGTGTAACTTTCTCAATGACTCGAATTGATTCTCAACTATCTAATTGGCAAACCACTTGACGATATGGTCAGCTTTTTGCACAACGTGATTATCGAGGCAATTTCAAAATTCGTTCCGTCGTCCAAAGTCAATCGATTCAAAAACCCATGGTGGAATAAAAGACTACAAATGCTGAAAAACAAAAGAAACAAAGAATGGAAACGATCTCAAATTACCGGTGATAAATCTCTATTTGATCAGATATTTGCTGAATTCGATTCTCTCAACACTATGCTTTATCAAAACTACAGCAACAAACTGGAATCATCATTCAAATCAAATCCGTCATCATTTTGGGAATTTGTTATCTCGAAGAGAAATAATGAATGTCTACCAAAACTGCTCCATTATGGTTCTCGGTTGTCAACGGATGAAAATGAACAAGCATCAATGTTTTCGGAATTTTCAAGTGAAAATTTTTCTTTGTCAAAGTCAGAAATTTTCGTAGAAACTACAGATGCATAGCCAAGCTGATTACTATCGCACAATTTTTTGAGCACTGTGTTAACCTTATTAAAATCGTTTCATCATACATTTCCCCACGTCAACATGGCTTCGTGAAAAAACGCTCTACAGTAACAAACTTGATGGAATTACTTCACTACTCAATTAATGGTTTAAATGCATCAAATCAAGTCGATGTATTGTATCTCGACTTCAGCAAAGCCTTTGACAGAGTAAAACATCAATTCAATTAATCTACCAGATAGTGTATTCGAATTTCGTTAGATTTAGGTTGATTCCAAGTTTATTATAGAATGTAAACTTATATTCAGCCAGTTTTTTTGGCGGTGCAATAAAATTTAAATAAAAAATAAATGAATTAAACTTGAATAAATTGAATAAATTGCGTAAAAAGAAACATAATTCCTTGGGGTGTGACTGGTGACTATATTTTTAAAACTGATCGTACAGAGTATAATCGTAATCGCTGTTCTCGTTTTGCATATAATAATTATAAAATTGAAATGGAAGAACTGATTACTGATATATGGGCAAGTTTAAGAATCGCAGGGGGTGTAAAATTTGAAATGGAAGTGGAATGAAAATAAAAATCTTGGCGATAATTATCGCCAAGTGAGTCACTAGATAATTACTATATTCTTTACCAGAAAGTATACTTTACACAGGATTTATCCTGAATTCCAGAACCTCCTGTATGAATTTTCATATAACAAACAATATATGAGAATATATAAGTATCTGTCAAAGCATTCACATCTATCGTTCTATAGTTTCAATTTTTTTCTTGAAATTAAAATATTTCTAAATATTTTTAAATTTCCAAAAGTAATTTTATTGTGAATTTTGTATTAAAATTTTGTGATTTTGTTGAAGTTTTCTTAAATAATTCTTCAAATTTCATTTAAATTGATTTTATTCATTTGCAAGAATTTGTTGTTGTAATCTCAATAGAAATGTCACAAGTAAAACCGCATTGTTGTGTAGAGAACCAATGTAAAGGTGATAAATATGGGAATTTATTTTTGAATTGTACATTTTGCAATAATAAAATATTTGTAGAATGTATGCGAAATAGAGACCTTCTTGCTCTATATGGAGTGATAATTAATTCTGGAGGTCAATTAAAAATGAATCCAAAAAGATTTGACAATTTTAAAAGTGCTTTTAGTGCTGATTTGCCATTTGCTGTCTCTTGTGAAATTTGCTTGATGAAATTCCGAAGAACTGATTTGAACAATGACTTGATAATAGAAAGTAAGTCGTCAATTCATAAGGAAACTCAGACAGATGATACATTTTTTGACTTATCAGATGATAATGGTGAAATTGATATTTCTGATGTTATGAATAGATTTAATACATTCAAGAAATCAGCAGTTGAAACAATAAGTGCACAAAAATTTGATATTGTTGTTGAAATAGAAAAGATTCATAATGAAATTGCTGAATTGAAACAGTGTATAAATGCTAAGCTGGAACAACCCTACACGTCGAGTAGTGAGAATTCAGTACAACCGGCATTAGCTAAAAAACCTGTTATCTCTGCATCAAATGGAGTTTTTTCTTTACATATCTCAAAGTTTTCGAATCATTTCAAGCCTGATGATATAGTATTAATGATTTCTGAAAAATCTAATATTAGCCCTGATTCTTATAAGGTTGATTTTGCGAGCAAACGTAAAAATAAGAGAAACAAATTTATAAGTTTCAAAGTTTCAACATTGAAGAAGGAGATTTGTGAATTGTTATCTGATTTTTCGGTTTGGTATCCAAGTTATCGGTTGAAACCATTTGAAGAAAAGGATAACAAAACGAGTACAAAATTGGTATTTGATGACAAAGTTGCTGATAGTGAGCCAATGAACAAAAAATCAACTAAAAATTCATCAAGTGTTCGCAATCAGATTCCATCTATTAAGAGAAATCAAAGTCATCATATAATTAAAGTAAATTCCAATAAATGTCAAAATAAAATTAATGTTTCAAGAGAGAATAATGATCATAATTTGAACCAAGTTAATAATAATAATGATCATAAACATTATTATCAGCAGAAAAATAAATTACAAGAACGACAACAGTCTTATCAAAATCAGCATAATCAACATAGACCTTATTGGAATAGTCCTTCTTTTTGGAATCAGACATATCCAGTCCCGTACACGAACCCATCATCATACCATCAATTCATAGATCCTGCACGTATTCATCAAAATGTTACACCATTTCAAATGTACCAGCCCATTTATCGTTATTGAATATACATAACAATGATATGGGGGTGTCGGGCTATATTTACTCGTGCAATATTAATGGTTTAAAAACTAAATTTCCTGAATTTTTATCAAAAGTTTTAATTAATGAATTTAAAGTTTATATGTTGTGTGAAACACATTTAGATTCCACCATGAATAGCAATGAAATTTTTCCCATTGATTTTGATGTTTTTCGTTGTGATCGATCAATTCAAACTGAGAAGGATCAAATAACCAAAAAGACTCGTGGAGGTGGCGTATTAATTGCTACTCATAAATCATTGAATGGTCAGTTAATTTTTGATGGCGATTTTTATGGTGCAGAGATTATATGTGTTGGCATTAGTATTAATTACCGAAAGTTTTATTTGATTGAATTGTATATTAGACCAAATTCACCGTTTAAGATTTTTGAGAACATTGTTACTGCAATTGAATTTTTGATTACGAAATCAGTCCAAAAAGATGTAATCATTGTGTCCGGTGATTTTAATTTGTCTAATTTGTTATGGATATCTGATGACATTGATGATCCAAATGTTTCATATCCTATTAATGCATGTTCAAGGAAGGAATTGTTCATTTTGGATTCTTTCCATGGATTTGGTTTGTCACAAATTAATAGAACTTCGAATAATAATGGAAAAATGTTGGATTTGATCTGGACGAATGACCCAGACCTGTTATATTGTTTAAATAGTGATATTTTTTTGGTGAAATCTGAAGTGCATCATAGATCCATTGAAATTGTGGTTTCTGGATGTGAGAATAATGTGAGAAGTTCCAATTTTAGTTTTTATTATGATTTTAGAAATGCCAATTATAATGATTTGAATGATCATTTAAAAAATGTAGATTGGAATTTGATATTATCAAAGGACTCACTTGAAGACAATTTAAAACTGTTTTATTCGAGTGTTTATGATGCAATTGATTTACACGTTGTCTTGAAGAAGAGAATTAATTCATCTCATCCAAAATGGTTTGATTCAAAAATGATTAATTTAAAAAATAGATTGAATAAACTTCGCAAAAAAAGGCATAATTCATTGGATGATGACTTGAATTTCAGAAATAGTCGCACTGAATATAATAGATATTCGCGTATTGCTTATAATAATTATAAGGTTAAAATGGAGAAATTGATTGTTGATGATCCAATGGAGTTTTTCAAATTTGTAAATACAGTCAGAAAGACTAACAATGATTTCCCGCATGAAATGCATTACAATAATCAGAAAACATGCAAAAATAAAGATATTGCGAATCTTTTTGCTAATTTTTTTGCCTCTGCATATACTCAGCACAACTTGAATTTATTTGACATTTGTAACATTAGGAACTTTGAATCAATTGTTAATTTTTGTCATAATATTCCCAAATTGTGTATTGATGAAAGTGTTATTTTACAAAGTGTACTTGATTTACCAAATAATTTGATTTCTGGTCCAGATCGATTGCCTAATTTGTTTATTAAGAAATGTATTGGTGCTCTCATTCGGCCAATGACTGTTTTATTGAACAAATCACTTAAATTAGGGCATGTTCCGGATTTGTGGAAGTCATCATTTGTAAAACCAATATTTAAAAATGGTTCAAGGAACAATATTGAAAATTATAGAGGTGTAGCCTTACAAAATGTAATTCTGAAAATTTTGGATTCATTGGTTGCGAAACACTTGAATTTTCATATTAAAAACATGGTTGATCCAAGTCAGCATGACTTTGTGAAAGGAAGATCTACAATCACCAATTTTTAAAGCATTCGATTCAGTTAATATCGACGTTTTAATATATAAGTTGCAAATTATTGGTTTGAATTGTCAACTTTTGAATTGGATTGCATCTTATATGAATGGTAGAAAACAAATTGTAAAGATTAATGACTGTGAATCTGATCCAGTTGTTGTTACTTCAGGAACGGGTCAAGGTTATCCCATTGCTGCAACACTATTTATCAGTGCCGTAGCCAGACGGGTGCTGAGGGGTGCGGAGCACCCCCCAAAGTTTTGAAGCCTCCATTTTTCAAAAGTATCTTATTCGAAACGAAATGCAAGAAAGTCACATAAACAAGAAAATAACGAAGAATATTAACAATATTTAGTCTATGCAGGTGCATAAATTTCATATTTAAAAATGTTATATGTAATATTTATTATTCATCAAACGACTTTTTAATGCAAATATTTTGAATATGCCAAAAAAATTGAAATCAAAACATTAAGAATCTGACAAAGCACAAAAATATTTATTCTGCTACGAATATTCAATTTTTCGATTAGTACAAAAATATCAAATCGTTTATTAAGTGAAATTTAATCTTATAAACAATTTTGATAAGTAAGTGGCATAAACTGCGGATTAATTCGAGTATAGCCGAGCATTATAAATATTGGAATCTTGTTGGCTATTTTTTGATCAAATTAAACTTCTTCATAAGTTTTTCAATCGATTTAAAATTGGAAAAATTTATGAAGGCACAAACATTCCTCGTCTAATAGAGACACGGTGGTCTGGCCATCTCAAGGCAATTCAAGTCATTTCGAAAAACTATAGCGAAATACTTGACGCATTGAAAACAATGAAGAGTGATGTTGGATACAAGTTAGATGCAGATGATGTTGCATTAGCTTTTGGTTTGGAAAGTGCCGTCACAGAAAAGAAATTTTTGTTTATGTTGGAATTTCTATGTGGACTATTCAGCTTAATAGAACCAGCAAATAAAATGCTACAAAGTCGTGAGGTTGGTTTTCCTCAAGCTAAACCAATAATAGAAGCTGTTCAAGAAAGTGTACTTGCGTTAAGGACGAATGAGTCTTTCTAACGTTTTCTTCTTTTATGTGAAAAATTGGCTAACAATTCCACAGAAAATGGGCCTGAGCCGAGACCACAAAGAATTCGTCAACGCAGTAGCCGTTTAACTAACTCCATTGTAATGGAAACGCTTGGAGAACGTCACATCGAATTGGGATATCAAAATGAAGACAAAAAAGATGTATTGTTGTTGAAGTCTCAGTACTTTGATCGTGTTTCAACAGAAATGACGCGTCGCTTCAAAGAAAATAGCGATATTCTGTCTGCTATCAGTGAAGTTAATAACATAGATAACGATAATTTTGATAGTAATATTGTTGAGCCATTAAGTGAAATTAATTTGACTTTGCCAACTGAAGCTGAATTAACCATTGTCAAAACATATTTATCAAAAGAAGAAAACAAACGTGGCAATTCCAACTTGGAAAATATATTTCCTGTAAGAGAAGCTGTGCAAGATACATATCACCTTTTAGAAGCAGCTGAAACATTTGGAACTAGTACCGCCATTGTTGAAAGTTCATTTTCAGCTTTATCGAGAATAGACACAATACGCCGTATGGCCATGACGGATCAGCGACTTTGTAATCTCACATTATTAGCGTTTGAAAAAATTTTTTCAAAAAGTTTGGATCCCAAAACTATTTTACAAAAATTCGCTCTAAAAAACCGAAAAATTCAGATATGATAAAATTAAAATAATTCTTTATAATCCTATATTTTGTATCATTCAAAATTGTCCGATCAATTAAAATTATATCAATATTTTACGACCACTATAAATAAAATAAAGGGAAACTTGCTATATTGAAAAAAAAAGAATATTGAATATTTCAGCGCACCTCCCAACATTTTTTTGTGGCTACGGCACTGCTATTTATATTGTTTATCGCTGATCTTCCCAAATTCAGTGGTAAATCAACGATTTTATCATTTGCAGATGATGTTAGACTTTTTTTTTTTTTTTTTTTTATTAATATTACTACTGCACCGAACAGCGTTTCTTCGCCAAAGGTGGTTTATTTAAATAAATTTGGAAAATTATTTACAATTAATTTACATAAAAGTAGTTGATTCAATAATTGTATCGAATCAACGATCTATTGCCAATCCTAACGATTTCGGAGCAAGTCACTGCGATCGCTGAACTACAAAAATGAATCTAATAAACATAAACATATCATTGGTTAATCCATTGGTTTTTTAAACAGTTCAATTAATCTTTTCTTAACTACATTAGAGTTGACATTAAAGTCTATTACATACTCATTTAAAGATTTTAAATAAATATTTAAATTATAATATTTGTTGAATGTTTCAATTAATATATTCAAAGGCATATTCTTTTGATAGCCATGATTAACAGCATGAATTCTCAAAAATTCAATATTTCTAACCGAATGATATGGGATTCTGAATAGAATCCTTTCCAGAAGAGACTCCGAAAATATTTCACCCTTGATCAGCTTTATGATGAACATTATTTGAGCAACATTTCTGCGATTCTCCAAAGAAATCATTTGCAACAACAGCAATCTATGTTCATACTTCGGTAGGTGAAATCCATTGCTCCAATTAAGTCTTCTTAAAGCATACAGCAAAAACTGCTTCTGAATTGATTTAATACGTTTTTTCTGTCCAACACTATTTGTATTCCATACTTGGGAACCATATTCTAAAATAGGAACAACGAAACTAAAAAATAATATTTTTATTGTATATGGGTCTCTAAAGTCATATGCAAAACGCTTAATCCAAGCCAATCTTGATTTAGCTTTTGCAACCATTGACTCAATATGTGCTTTGAAATTAAGCATTTCATCCAAAATCACACCAAGACCCTTAATTTGATTGACTCTTTCAATTGTTGAATCACCAATGGTATAATTGAAGTCAATCACATTACCAAAGCGATGAAATATCATCATTTTTGTTTTCTTAACATTTAACTTTAAATGATTTATTTCAAAAAATTCTGTCACTCTATTCAAACTCATTTGAAGAGTATAACAATCATCAACTGAATCTACGTGATGAGACAGTCTAACATCATCCGCAAACGAAAGAATTGTTGAATTACCACTGAAATTGGGTAAATCCGCAATAAACAATATGAACAACGTTGCAGCAATGGGATAACCTTGACCCGTACCCAAAGTAACATCAATGGGGTCCGATTCACAATCATTAAATTTTACAATCTGTTTCCTACCATTCATATATGACGAAATCCAATTTAGAATCTGACAATTCAAACCCATTACATTCAATTTATGGGTCAAAAGGTCAACATTCACTGAATCGAATGCTTTAGCAACATCAATATAAACAGCATCAGTTTGATTATGAGGCTTCAACTCATTTAAAGTTTGCGAAGTAAACTCTACCAAATTTGTAATAGTCGATCTACCTCTTACAAAACCATGCTGGCTAGAATCTATTATGTTCTTAATATGAAAATTCAAGTGCTTCGCAATTATCGAATCCAAAATTTTTGGAATCACATTTTGCAATGCCACACCTCTATAATTATCAATATTATTTCTCGATCCACTTTTAAATATCGGTTTTACAAAAGAAGACTTCCATAAGCCAGGAACATAACCTAATTTAAGTGATTTGTCCATTAAAAAAAAAAATTGGCTTAATAAGTGCATCAATACATCTTTTAATAAACAAATTAGGCAACCGATCAGGACCAGAAATTAAAATATTTGGAAGATTTAGTACATTTTGTAATATAACAGACTCATCAATAATCAATTTGGGAATATTATGACATAAGTTCATAACTGTTTCAAAACTTCCAATATTACAAATATCAGACGGACTCAAATTGTGTTGAGTATATGCTGAACCAAAAAATTTACCAAAAAGATTAGCAATATCTTTATTTTTGCAAGATTTTTGATCTTTATAATGCATTTCATTTGGAAAGTCCGAATAGTTGGTTTATTTTTGCAAAATGTGATCCCGAAAATATTGGATTCAATAATTGCAAAACACTTGAATTTTTATGTTAAGAACATTGTTGATACGAGTCGTCATGGTTTTGTTAAAGGAAGATCGACCATTGAGTTTACTTCTCAAACTTTGACTGAGTTGAGGCCACATAATCAAAGAGATGCAATTTATTGTTGGAAAATTGAATTTGATCAAGTACGTATAGTTTATGAATTCGATAATCAGTTTATAAAAATCCTAGTACACATTTTGAGTCATATTTAAAAATAAAATGGTCAATCTATTTTAGAATTCCATTCAATCAAGTCGTTTTTATTTTCAATTTCTTAAACACCTATTTGGTACCAAAGCGATAAGCGAACCTTCTTTTTCAAAACCATAATGGATAACGATTATTCATATAACATAATTATTTTACATGGAAGTACCGAACGGAAATGCTTCTTAAAAAAGAAGCAGTTTAGAAAGAATTAAACACAAATCGACCAGCACCAACTGAAACAGCAGCTTTGAATACATGGTTAGAAAAGGATGAAAAAGCTATGGCGTTAATTGGTCTCTCAGTAATGGATAATCAATTGCAACATATTAGAAATTCAACAACCGCAAAAGAAAGTTGGGATTCACTTAAAGCATTTCATGAACAAAAAACACTTTTCAACACAATGTGGGATGAGAAAATTATGGGATCTGAAATTAGCAGAAGATACAAACCCACAAATTCAAATTCAAGAAATGACCAACATTATACAAAAATTAGTTGATCTGGGGGAACCAGACCTAACTGAATAGTGGAAGACAGCCATTTTATTAAGCAGCTTACCTGAATCGTATCACACTCTAGTAACTGCTTTAGAAGTAAGAAATTCAGACGAACTCACATTTGCATTAGTTCAATCAAAAGTAATCGATGAGTTTACGGAAAAAAAAAATATACAAATTAACAATGACGATCAAATACTAAAAGTTCAAAAACAAAGACCATCATCAACATTCTGTGTGTACTGTAAAAAGACCAATCACGTAATCGGAGAATGCAGAAAACTACAAAGAAAGAATAAATATTTAAAAAGGCGAGATGAAAACCATTCAAAAGTCAACACATTTCATCAAGATAATTCGGACAACAAATCACTTTTTACAATGAATGATCAAATCAAGTTATCAATATTAGACTCAGGGGCTACTTCACATGCAACAAATCAAAAAGGTTTATTCAATTCACTCGATCAAACATTTAATACTTCAATCAAAGTAGAATAGTAAAGTTCAAATACCAGGAAAAGGTGAATGCATTGTTAAATTCAAAAATGAAATAGGAGAAGAAACTAATGTAAAACTAACAGATGTATTATATTTACCAAATCTCGATGGTACATTTAAAAAACTATGCAAAGTTGGATACCGAGTACATTTTCATGGTGATATTGCTGAAATTATAAAAAATGATAAACACCCTTAAGTAATGACCTATACACCATGAATTTAAATAGAGTATATGCAATTTCAAATAATGAAAATTGCATTCATCAATGGCACCGAATTTTTGGTCACAGAAACATCAAAGCGTTTTTGTAGCGTTTGTAAAGAAGAAAAGTTAGCTAGAAAACGTTTTGAAAAAATTAAAACATCACAATCAAAAGCAATTCTGGAACTTGTACGCAGTGACATATGTGGTCCGATGCAAACCCAAACACCAGGTAGGAAACGATATATACTAACATTTATTGATGACTATTCCAGATTTACATTTATATATTCTACTGAGAAACAAATTTGAAGTCACAAGTAAAGTCAAACATTTTGTTGAACTAATGAAAACTTCGATGGACAAAAAACCAAAAATAAATAATACCGATCGATGTGGAGAATTTGTCAACAAAAATTTAAAATTCTTTTAGACTACTTACAAAAGCAACAAATGCAATTCCATATGAGCTGTAGTATCAAGAAAAAGCATACTTAAAAAATCTTAACATTTTTGGATCTTACTGCTATGTTAGGATTCCAAAAGAGAAAAGAAGAAAACTAGATGTCATTACCTGAGACATCCTCCAAAAAGATACGGGTGCAATGACGTTTGTCAAGAACAAACAAAAAAGAAAATTCAAACTAGAAGAAGTAGAAAATGATGAAGAAAAAATTTATTGTGTGAACTCATTAACTGAAATTCCAACAACTTATAATGAAGCAATGTCAGAAGAAATTAATTCAATTAACAAAAATAAGACTTGGAAATTATGTGATCTACCGAATGATAGAAAAGCAATTGGATGCAAGTGGTTATTTACAATGAAGAACAATGAAAAAGGGCAAGAATTAAGATTTAAGGCAAAACTGGTTGCACAAGGCATTGAGAATACTATTGAGTATCACATCAAAAGATAAATACAATGCAAGACACTTGGATATAAAAACCGCGTTTTCATATGGACAATTAAATGAAACTATATTCATGAAGCAACCTCCAGGTTTTGACATCCAAGGAAAAGAAAATCAAGTTTGTCATTTATTGGCAGTATACTTATTTATATATAAATGAGTTTTAAAGGATTTACAAGAGAGGGCGTTACCAGTACTATATCGCATCAGACAATCTTGTAACTATCTTCATGTCAAAGCGTCATCATTACCCATCACTTCTCAGTATGTATCATATCTCTCAAGTGTGAACAACACAATTTTTTTTGCTTTGAAAATGTCAACATTCGTACCAACAAAACGCAATTTGCGGGAAGGATTACTTCTTTGCTTTCATTTGAAGAAATCTGCAGCTGAAAGTCGTCGTGTGCGGCAGGAAGCTTATGAGGATCATGCTCCATCGATTTCCACTTGTGAGTATTGGTTTAGACGATTTAGAATTGGCGATTTTGATACGGACGACAAAGAGCGTAAGGGAGGCCCACAAAAGTTTGAACATGAAGAATTGGAGGCATTGCCCGATGAAGATCCGTGTCAAACTCAAGAACAACTCGCGAAATCATTGGGAGTCACTCAACCAGCAATTTCACAACGTTTAGAAGCATTATCTCTATCGACGATAATTGATGCGTTTGAGCCGAGCATTGCGCGAAAAACGGCCTGAATACGAGCAAAGACACGACAAAGTAATTTTGCAAGCCGACCACGCTCGGCTACATGATGCAAAGGTCGTCAAAACATACTTGGAAACACTCAAGTGGGATGTGCTACCCCACCCGCCGTATAGTCCAGACATTGGCCCCTTCTGACTATCATTTGTTTCGGTCTATGCAAAATCACCTGGCTGGGCACCGCTTCACTTCTTCTGAGGAAGTCAAAAATTGAGTCGATTCATTCATTGCCTCAAAAGATGAGGGTTTCTTCCGACGTGGAATCCGTATGCTACCAGAAAGATGGAAAAAGTAGTGGCTAACGATTGGCAGTACTTTGAATAAAATATATTGTACCACTTTTTCAAAATGAACTCTCCAAATCAGAGAAAAAATCCTTTAAAACTCATTTGTACTGCCAACAACAACGAAGTTTATTCGAACTTAAGCAAGCACCATTATATTGGAATGATGAAATAAATGAAAAATTACTGAAACTAAGATTCAAGAGAACAATTAGTGATCCGTGCTTGTATTATATGAAGGATGACAATGAAAATGAATCATTTATACTAATTTATGTGGACGATATTTTAATTATTTCAAATTCAAAGCAAAAAATTGAAGAATTCAAATTTAATATTTTAAACATCTTTGAAATTCATGATCTGGGAAAATCAACGTGTTATCTCGGTATTGAAATATCAAAATTAAATGGGACCTACTCTTGGGGTTAGACACGGATTCGATACTAGAAAGAATATAGTATATAGAGGAGAGAATGTTCACTTACATAAATACTAAATACAATGCAAAATCGTAAAATCCGTACACTCTTTTAACCATTTTACATTTCATTAAAGTGTTACAATTACTTACTCTACTTTTTTGCTATAAAGTCGGATGAACATACTCTCCTCTCGATCTACTCAATAGATTTGTTAAGAAAAATACACTGAAAAAATTATCAACAAATTCAACTTAAGAAATACAAAAAAATCGAATATACCATTATCACCAAGTTACGGAAAAAGTAGTGATGAAATACTACTACCAAACAACGACGAATGCAGAGAAATAATTGGCAGCTGATATAGCAGCGGCTGTTTGTATTCTTTCTCAAAAAATCTGCAACCCATCGAAAGAAGATTTAAATGAAGCAAGAAGAGTATTGAAGTACTTAAATGGGACAATAAACTACAAATTACCACTTGAATCTAATGAGGAAAATACGTCACTATATGGTTATTCGGATGCAAATTACGGTGAAAACAGAATTGATAGAAAATCGAACAGTGGGTTTATATTCAAACTAAATGGCGGAATCATCAGTTGAAACAGCAGAAAACAAATATTAGTATCACTATCTTCAACTGAAGCTGAATTTATTGCACTTTGCGAGGCTGTTAAAGAAGCATCATACATTAAAAATATTTTATTTGAACTAAAAAAAATTCAAAAAAAGGCAACAAAATTGTATGAAGATAATCAAAGTATATCAAAATGATAAATAGTGACAAAACATCACAACGCACAGAACATATTGATATCAAATATCATTACGTAAAGGATGCAATCAAAAAACAACAAATGGAGATAAAGTACTGTCCACTAGATGACATGTTAGCAGATATAATGACAAAAGGTCTGTCACACAACATATTTATTAAACATTGCAAAGGAATGAAATTCATACAAAATTAAAATAATGGAAACTATGTAAACCGTTATCAATATTGAAATTTATTATACGAATTCAGGGGACGATGTTGGAAAATTGGATTTGATCAAGTAGTTTATGAATTCGATAATCAGTTTATAAAAATCCTAGTACACATTTTGAGTCATATTTAAAAATATCAATTCGTTTTTATTTTCAATTTCTTAAACTCCTACATTTATATTGATGTTGCTAAGCCTTTTGACTCAGTGAATGTTGATCTTTTTATTCATAAGTTGAACATTATGGGTCATACTATTTTGATCGCGCTGCAATTTCTATGGGCATTTTGCATTTCGTTTTTTTGTGCGATCAAAATTCGTTTTGAAATACGAATTTTGGTCGCGTGACTAAAGTTTGTTTTTATTTACCCTAGCGGGGGAAAATCAGACAAAGGAAAAATTTCGGGGATGAGGATAGACAAAGTGGGGTCAAAATGGAGTTTAAATACAAATAGTGTTGCGACCTAAATTCGTTTTTGTGTGCGACCAAGATTCGCGCGACCAAAATACGGACCCCCAACATTATGGGATTGAATTCTCAACTTATATAAATGGTAGAAGACAGATTGTCACGGTAAATAATTGTGAATCTGATCCTATTTAGGTTTCTTCTCGAACGGGTCAGGGGTATCCCATTGCTGCAACATTGTTTATATATCGCTGATTTCCCCAATTTCAGTGGTAATTCATCAATTCTTTCATTTGGTGATGACGTTAGACTTTCCCACCACATAGCTTCGACTGAAGACTGTTTGACTCTACAAGAGAGTTTGAACAATGTTGTTTTTTCAGAAGAATCAGCTGATGTTGAATGTTAAGAAAACAAAGGTGATGCTATTTCATCGCTTTGGTAATGTCATTGATTTCGATTATACCATGGTGATTCAACAATTGAAAGAGTTAATCAAATTGAAGACCTTGGTGTGATTTTGGATGAGAAACTTGATTTCAAAGCTCATGTTGAATCCATGATAGCAAAAGATGAATCTAGACTGACATGGATCAAACGTTTTGCTAGAGATTTTAATGACCCACATACAATTAAAGTTTTGTTTTTTAGCTTCGTTATTCCTATTTTAGAATATGGATTTCAGAATATGGAACACTCACAACTTGGGAAAGACAAGACGTATTGAGTATGTTCAGAAGCAATTTTTACTGTATGCTTTAAGAAGGTTAAGCTTTAGTAATGGATTTCGCCTTAAACTTATCTTATTTCAAAACATGAACATAGATTGCTTTTGTTACAAATGATGTCTCTGGAGAATCGCAGGATTGTTGCTCAAGTAATGTTTATCCTAAAGCTGATCAAGGGTGAAATATGTTCGGAGGTTCTTTTCGATAAGATTCAATTCAGAATTCCATACCATTCTGTCAGAAATATTGAATTTTTGAGAATTCATGCTATTAATCATGGCTATCAAAAGTATATAATGGCCTTTGAATATTTTAATTGAAGCATTAAACAAGTATTATAATGAAAATTTTTTTAATGATTTTGTAATAGACTTTAATGTAATTTTGGAATTTGTTAAGAAAAGATTGATTGAATTGTTTAAGAAACCTATGGTTTATCTCGATTCGATTCATTTTTGTAGTTCAGCAATCACAGAGACTTAAGTCCATTACATTCCATTTCCAATTACATTACAATTGTTCCGAAATCATTACGATTGGCAATGGATTGTTGTCTCGATACAATTATTAAATCAACTATTTTATGTAAATAAATTGTAAATAAATTGTTCAAACAAACCACCTTTGGCGAAGAAACGCTGCTCGGTCCAGTAATAATAATAATAAAAAAAAGAGAAAAATGGAAAAAGACGTAAAAATTGGGAATAACAGTGAAAAAAGTGAACTCACTATTATCAAGAGAACATTGAATTCTGTGTTGATTGGAGAAAATTCCGCTGAATTAAAAGAAGCAATTACAAAGCGAAGTATAAATTCAACAAAAAGTATTATTTTTTGTTGTTGTTAATATGTCACTATCGAATTTGCATTGCTGTGTCACTAATATGTGCCAAGGTTTGACCTATTGTGGCCTTTATCTGAAGTGCAAATTTTGCAAAAATCAAATATTTATTCAATGCATGAGACAAAGAGAAGAGAAAGTTAAAAAACTACTAGAATATTTTGGATTAGCGAGAAGATATGAAGATGGAACATGGAGAATTGTGAAACCAGATAATGATAATGATGAGCATCTGAAATTTTTCAATTATATTTTCAATGAAAATTCGCCATTTGCCGTGTCATGTGAAGTTTGTAATTTCAATATAAATAATAAAGGAAAACTTGATGCAGAATTGAATACGGAGCAATTCCATGATACGTGTAGTGAAATAAATGATGACGACTCAATGAATGTTGCTGGTAAAAACAGCACTAATAATGATCCGACTGAAAGTCATGCTGAGTTTAGTCAAAATAGTGACATTGGAGATTCAATGTTATTCAAAAATATTTCATCTCGGCTAAAGGTTTTGAAGAACTTAAATGAAGTACCTAAGCCATTCAATGGAGTTTACATGATTCATATTTCAAGGTTTGTTTATGGTACCAAGCCTGATGATGTAAAGAAAATTATCATTGAAAAGACCAAATTACTTGATAACGCATTTTCCATTGAGATATTAAATTTCCACAAGCGAAGTAGAAACGCAGGCAAGTTTGTTTCATGTAAAGTTTTGACATTAACAGAGGAATGTTCAAGGATAATTTGTAATCCTGAAATTTGGGGTCCTGAGTTCTCTGTGAAACCTTTTATAATGAAGGATAGAAAAAAGTCATTAAAGGTGAATATGAACAAATCTCAATTGAGTAACAAAAACAATAAAACAAATGCAAAAGAGAATAATTCTCGCAGAAATAATCCGTCTGATTGTCAAAATAAGAATGAAAAAACCGAACGAAATGTTGGAAAATATAATAATAAGCCCGAACAGAATCACTTTGTTAATTCTCGTCGTAAATTTCATAACAATGTTCGAAATAACAATCGTTCTAACAATAATGGTGTGAATAATGTTCATATACAACAAGAAAAAAAAATAAATTTTGAAAAAAACAATAATAACCGGAATAGTCGTGGTCATATTATTTCGAATCATAATCGTAACTATTTTGCTGATTCACGCCAGAGATTTCATAACTATGATCATCGTTCAAATTATGTAAATATTAAAAATCAGCAACGACGACAGCCGGAACAACAACAACAACAATCATCACAGCAGTACCAACGGCATGTTGATTGGCAACATCCTCATCATTTGCAACAACCACGTTATAATCAATATCAGCAACTTCCTTTTTGGAATCAAATGTATCCGGTTCCTTTCATGAATCCAATTCAGTATCCTCAATATATGAATCCGGCTCAATTTCATCAAAATTTTGTTCCCTTTCAAATGAACCAACCCATTTTCCGTTATTGAATATTTATAACAATGTTGTTGACACAAAGAGCTACATTTATTCGTGCAATATCAACGGATTAAAGACTAAAATACCTGAATTTTTTTAGAATTTATTGATTAATGAGTTCAAAGTTTATATGTTATGTGAAACACATTTGGATTGCACCATCAATAACAATGAAATTTTTCCAAATAATTTTGATGTGTTTCGTTGTGATCGATCGGATCATACTGAAAGGGATCAGACTATTAAGAAGACCAATGGTGGTGGTGTTTTGATTGCCACTCACAAATCTTTGAATGGTCAGTTAATATTTGACGGTGAATTGTATGGTGTTGAGGTTGTTTGTGTGAGTATTAACATTAAATTCCGAAAGTTTTATTTGGTTGAATTGTATATTAGACCAAATTCGCCATTCAAGGTTTTTGAGAATATTATTAATGCAATGAATTTCTTATTATCGAAATCAATTCACAAAGATTCAATTATTGTATCGGGTGATTTCAATTTGCCTGATTTGTTGTGGATTTCGAATGACATTGATAATCCAAACATTTCCTACCCTATTAATGCGTGTTCAAGGAAGGAACTGTTTATTTTGGATTCCCTTCATGAGTTTGGATTATCACAAATAAATAGTTTTTCAAATGATAATGGTAAAATGTTGGATTTGATCTGGACAAATGACCCAGACTTGTTATATTGCCTAAATAGTGATGTTTTCTTGGTGAAATCTGAGATCCATCACAAATCCATTGAGATTGTCATTTATGGAAGCCAGAATGATTTCAATAATTTCAATCATTGTTTTTTTCTTGATTTTAGAAATGCTGATTATAATATCATAAATGATTGTTTCAACAATATTAATTGGGATTTGTTATTATCTGATAACTCACTTGATGATAATTTGAACAATTTTTATTCTTGTGTCAATGATGCAATTGATTCTCATATTAAGTTAAAGAAAAGAATTGTCTCTACTCATCCTAAGTGGTTTGACTCAATTATGATTAATTTAAAGAATAAATTGAATAAATTGCGTAAAAAAAGGTATAATTCATTGGAAGATGACAATTGTTTTAAAATTGCTCGTACGGAATATAATAGATATTCTCGAATTGCTTATAATAACTATAAGATGAAAATGGAGGAATTGATTGTCGATGATCCAATGGAATTTTTCAAGTATGTTAATGCAATTAGGAAGACTGCCAATGACTTTCCTAATGAAATGCATTACAATGATCGAAAATCTTGCAAAGATACAGAAATTGCAAATCTTTTTGGTGAATTTTTCGCTTCTGCATATACTCGACACAATTTGAGTTTATCAGATATATGTAACTTCGGAAGTTTTGAAGCTATTGTGAATTTATGTCAAAATATTCCCAAATTGATTATTGATGAAGCAGATATTATTCAAAAAATTCTTGAAATTCCAAACAATTTGATTGTGCCAGAAAAATAATCTAATATTCGATGAAACTGATAAAAAGTACTTCTTTGGTATCTATGATACAGATTGCACCAAATTTCGATTTGTCGGTGGAGACATGAGTATTATTTCACAAGTTGTAACATTTATTCGAACCAAAATCAATGATGGTCAAGCTGCGTATTTTCTAATGAAAAATCAACGAAAAATGATATCACCAGACTTACAACAGCTGTCAATCGGCCAATTTTTTGCAAGGAAAGAAAAAACATTGGATGCAGTAGTTAGTCAATTTGGTCATCGTTCAATGAACGAAGAAGATATGAAATTAAATTTTTTCAACAGAAAACTGGAGCCACTTATTGAATCAATGCGCTTATCAATAGAATCATCTCGGCCAATTAGCATAGATATAGTTAAAATAGTCAGAAACAATGGAAAAATTCGCGCTGATGTTACGTGCGTATTTTGTTCGAGTACAAAGGTGCTGTCTGTTCAATGCAATTCATCATCAAACTCGGATATGTATTACTGGAACCTTTCAAATTTAAAGAAACACTTTGGTTTGCATGTAAAAGGTGTTAAAAGACAATCAGATGAAACAAAACTTGATGCTTCATTTCCATTCGAAGAAGAGAATGATCCAATCCAAACATTGTTAATGATAAAAAATGATGCTGAGGAAAAAGAAAATCGTAATCCAATTAAGAAACGTCGTCACACAAATTCAAAAAAAAATTCAACATTCCAGAAAAATAATTTACTAGTCAGTGATAAGTTGAAGAAAAATGTGTTCATGAGCCCTCATATTCATGAAAATAATAACATAAAAATGGTAATTGATAACTTGACATCAAAGTTTAGTGAGAATGATGATATGAAATTGAAAATTGATAAGTCAACATCAAATGAGGTCATGATATCAAATGTTATTAAAATTGACGATATGAAAATAAAAAGTGATATGTCGACAGCAGAGGAGATCATGACAATAAATGTAAAGGAAAATGACGCTTTGAAAATACTTCTAGAACAAATGTCAGAACAAAATCTGAAAAATATATCAGCAACAAGAAAGAACAGTGAAAATTTTGAAATAATAAAGTTTAGTTTAAATTGCCATGATGAAACTGTTGAGGTAGCCAACATCAAGCCCAATGGTGCTTGTTTTTTCGGTTCAATAGCACACCAACTATACGGTTGTCAAATTAATTCTGAAGATCATAAGTTCAAAACACAAATGCTGCGAGATGAAACGGTTTTGCACTTAAAAAAGAATTTTGACGTCTACAAATTCAATTTACAAGGAAGACTATATGAAGAATGTGGCGGTACAATTGCTCGAGAAAATTTGGAGAGCGAATGTCGAATTTTTTTAAACGTTTGTTTGCCGCGCTCAAGTTGTTATGCCGGTTTTGAATCAATTGAAGCAATCTCTGAAATTAAGAAAATTAATATTATTACAATTAGCGAGAATGGTCAATGTTACCCAGCCGTTAAATTCAATAAAGAATATCATCGCACTGTTTTTTTGGCTCTTCGAGTCAAATCTACGCTAGCAAATTCATCAACTCAAAATAACATTCATAATGTTAACCGCAATCATTATGATTCAGTGACAAAAATTGACCACAAAGTTTTATACACATTGGCTGAACATATTGTCAAGATCAATGATAAAAAGGAAGAATTCATGAACAACTTGGGAAATATCAGTATTTTATCTCTTAATTCTACGCTGTAATAAAAATAAGACTTGAAAAAAAAAACAAAAGAAATTTTTAGTTAAAAAGAAACTAGAATATATTTTTTTTTTCAACTCAACTAAATTATTCGTATTTGTGCTGTATTTGATTCAAAGTAATATTCAATCAATATAAAAGACTTTGCATAAGCAGACCTATATAATAATATTTGTTTATTTGTATGTTGAAAGGTCTAATATAAACAAGCAAAATCGATCAAAACCATTTCTGAGAATTAAATAAAAAGAAAAATCAGCACGTATTATCGTAATTTGTTGATGTGCTTATTTATCTGAATTTTTTTTCGAAACATTGTTCAACGTAAACATTTCATATAAAAAATGATTTTATTTTTGAATGGAAATGAATTGTAATTTTTGCTTGCTTGAGTACTTTTCTGGTTTTAAATAATTACATTACATTAATCATAGTTTATAGACCAAATGGTATACCGAATTTTTCAGTGTGTTTAGTCTTTAATCAGCCAGTGAACATTATATTCGAAAGCGTATGTGAGAGGCTTGCAGGGCACAACTGCACCAATCGAACGTTCGGCCCATAATTGGCTACACCTTTATGCGGATTGAAGTATGAACGACAATCTAAGCGCTAAGGCGATTAATTAAAGTGATGTGCGTTAATCAATTGCTTCGTTATGCACAACACTGGACCAACAATTTTTAAAGTGCTTATCCGAGACACTCCGTGTGGTTCAAATATCGACTATCTATTCAATTCTTCTATCAATGAGTGCGTTCAATGAATAGAAAAGATTTTGAATACGAGTAGAATCGAACCCACGTCCCCATGCTTGCAAGCCTGGCGCGCTAACCAATAGTCTACAGCTGGGTAAATAATTCCGAAATTTAATTTAACACTTATAAAACTTTTTATAATTTCCTTTCCTTTTTCTAGAATACTTTTTATGCAACTTTAGTCTACGATTTGTTGTCATTCTTGCCGTAAGAATTTTTGCATCTTTGTATTCTATCGCTACTTAACTTATCGGATTCTTTGGAAGCAAACAAACATAATGACGTTTTTTTTAATACTAGTCGAATGAATTGGTTTTTTCTTTTTGTATATGTTTCAACATATGGACTTATCTCACTTACTGTACCTTGCTCAAATTTTTCGGCAAAATTTTTCAAATCTATATTTCGAAGATCAAATGTATTTGTGTCGTTGCGGGAATTCTTTATGTTCAAAGATTTCAATTGTTTTTGTATACGCCTCATATTATCATAATATTCATACGGATTCAAGGGACATTCTATGCTTGACACAGGCTTATTAAGCAATCCGATTTCAACCGCATCGCAGATGGCTAGTTTTTTACATTGCTCGACTGTTTCAATAATTTCCTGCTTTGAAGGTAGAATATGTATATTGTGTCCGACTACAGCATTTGAATTTAGACTTCTGGGAAATACGAACTGAGAATCGGCGGCGCTGATATTACTCTGTAATTGAATTTTTTTAACTCGATTCAACAACTCTTTAGTTGTGCAGTTAGTTACAGTCGAATAAACAGTGGACAACGAACGAATTTGTCTAAAAAATGACTCGCAAGCTTGACTGCTTAAATTCCAAGATTGAAATAGTTGAGATTGATTGTTTTTTTGCAAAAATAAAATAGTAAGCACTAAGCTGTGTGCATTCATTTCCAAACATGTGAATGAGTTTGACGTTATAAAATGGTCTTTTAGATTGAGTGACTTTTTTTGCAGCACGTAATTCCTCCACAACCTCACTATGAATAGTGAATACCAAATTTTTTGAAGCCGTTCTTTTGGCGAAAGATCTTTATCTTCATATGCAGCCGTAACGTTTTGTATTATTTCGAGGAATTTTATTGTTCCGTCACTATTTTCAACACAGTTTCGAAGTAAATCTATTACTCGTTGATCGCACATCCGTTTAACAGAACTGTAGTTTTGTTTATCAACACAAAGAGGTAAATTTCGTTCATTTAAAAACGTCACAAGTTCGTCGCATCGCAACTCGCCTTCTATAATTTTATAATGAGATCGTGCCATAAAGCGATTTGTTGTAATTAGAGAAGGCAACGCAAGTGGTAAGTTTCTCTGTAGAGTTTCGTAAGCCAAAGGACCAGCTAAAAGTCGAAGATAAGAGGCATAGCTCTTTAATTCTTCATCAAATCGATATCCACCTTTTGGCCGACAAGCATTTTGGTCTGCGGTTGTAATAAATTTACGTAAAATCCGGTGAGTTTGAGTATCAAAATCTGTTATTTGACATTTATCGTTTGTTAGCTGTTGTTGAAAATACCATGACTGAGGGGATGAAATAGTTTCACCTTCACCAATAGAGAAATATGCGGGGCCATCAATTTCCAATACACTTTTTATGTGCCCAACAATTTTCATTATCAAGATAACATCGTATTCGCTGAATCTGAATTCAGTATGATTTGTATCATAAATGCCAAAGAAATGTTTTTTCTCATCGTCATTGAAGGTCAAGTTACTACGATTACATTTCCCTTTGATCAACACCATTAGCTCATCTTTAACAAATGCCTCCATTTCTTTGATTGCAGTTATATCAATTGTATTAAACGACAAAGGCTCTGTATAACCATAAAAACTTGTGTGTCAAGAAGGAAAAATAAATTTATTGTCAAAATTTTTTTTCAATCAATCGAATTTATAGAATACTTACAATAACGAATTCTTTATATGGCTTGGAATAGAAATTTCCAACGCTGATTCGATCTTGTACCATAATAATTTGGCATCTTTTGTTATTTCCATTTCGTGAAATTAAAGTTTCTTTTTGGCTCTTAGTTTGTCCTTTCAAACGTATGACAACAATACAACTGTCAAGCATGTAACACACATTGACGTTTGTTCGTTTGTTCAGTATGATTCAATTTGAAATAAATTAGAGACTAACAGCATTTTGTGAATAATATTTACTTCCACTTTATTTATTTATATTTTTATTTATATTTACATTTGTCACTTTTTTAGATATTTCAGTGACATTTGCTTCATTTTAGATTATTATTTTCAAAATAACTATTCAAAATTTCCGGACAATTTAGGTTGGATTCTTTTTCCCAACTGTCATGCGATGGTGAAAAATTTTTCCATCTGATTAAAAAACGACGTTGCCCTTTTTTTATTTCATGATTCAGTATGGAATGAACTTCATATTCATCATCGGCTAAATCTTCAGTCGAAATTTCTCTCTTTCGTGGAGCAGAGCATGCAAGCAGCTGTTTAATTTTGGATTGTGATGCATTTCTTTCTCGATTCAGCTGTGTAATTAATTTTTCATTGTGTTCGTGCTGTACATTTTTCTCGTGAATTAACTGTTCAATCAATTTTTCTTGTGATAACACTTTTTCTTCGAGTTGTTTTTGTTTTTCTTCAAAAACCACGATCAATTTCTCTTTACCTTTAAGATCAATGTAAAGTTTTTGGTTTTCTTCTTGCGATGACACAAAATCTTTGATTAATTTGTCTTTTTCCATGCTCAATGTATCGACTTTATCTTTAAAATCATCAACAATTTTGTCTGGTCCGCATTGAATTGTACTCGATTCAAATAGATCACTGCTCATATCTTGTTCAGTCTTGACGAATGGCTCACGTTCTCGTTTGATTCTTATGGTTTTATTCACAGGTTTTACGCAGCAATTTTTGGCAAATTTCTGTAAATAAATATTATCTTAATTATAAAATCCTATATGAAAAAACGATCAAATTTTTGTTACGATTGGATCAGCGATATATTGGTCCATTTCGAGTACAGCTGTTTGAAAGTCCTGTCCACGACCTTTTGTGACGTACTTATTGCGATTTTTCAAATAATCCACTACATTTTGTTTTTCAACCCAACCACTTAAAAATGAAAAAAAATTGAATATGACACATCGAGTTTGTTTTCCAACTAGAAAAACTACTATACAATTGAAAACGACTTACAAATTTTTTGTGCCAAAAAATAGAACACAAATTTTATTTTTTGGTGCATTCCCTAGTTCTGGTGGAGCGGATACAATTCGTGCTGGCCAGAAATTGCAGAATCTTATTTTGGCCCACACCAAATCGGAATTATTGTTTTCCATATTTTGAATAAAATATTTTTGTGTTTGACACTTTACCGCTTCAGATGTTTATTGTAAATAATGATCGACACAGCATTGCCTCTCTTACACAGTGTTCACTCTGAATAGCGATGTTGTGATTTGTGTTTACACACGCATACTCACTCAAACGAATCGATTAATACAATGAAAGAGGAGAATCGGTTAAGTTTGTGTGTTTGTAGCATCGCAGTGAAATCAATCTACATATTATTCACACAAAGTGCTTTGGGTATTGTTTTGGTTTTTATTTTATATTTTTGATACGTTTGATACTTAGCAAATACTTTCGGTACTTCGGTACCGATTTCCCCCTCGGTTTCACCAGTTTTTAAGAAGTCATCGATTAGTTTACCTGTTATTGATGCATGTATCGTTTGTTTTGATCGCGTCATTTTTTTTATTTTTGAGTTATTATTTAATTTAATTTTGACTTAAAGAGCCTAGTTAGGTTCTAGCCAACATAAAAGAGCTTCAAAAAGCAAATATTTGCCAATAGATGGCGATACTAATATGCCAATAGATGGCGCTACTAACTAATATTGTTTTTTTACACTAATTTTCCTCGACTTAAAACTTTTTCATTTGAAAGAAACAAATTCGAAATTGTGATAAAGACAGACAAATATTAACACACACACAAATATTTGACAAGTCATGTACGTGTTCAGAACAAAATACAGGAACAACTGATTTTCGTATAATATTCACACTATTATACTTTTACACTATAATCCCCCTCCAAATTTGACAGCACAGTACCGTGTGAATTTGCAAGAGAATTATACAATACAAGTATAATAGAGTGAATATTATATGAAAATCGATTGTTCGTATATTTTGTACTGAACACGTACATGAGTTGTCAAATATTTGTATGTGTGTAATTCTGAGCAAAGTACGGGACAAAAAAATATAAGTTTGTCTTTCTAAAATTGCTTTTATTTATTTATTTATTACACCGCCAAAACAGGCTGAATATCATATTTACAAAATTATTACAAAATTAAAAAAGAAATCACATGATCAGTTATAGACTAAGAGCCACTGAACTAAGGATGTGTTATTTCTACTTTATGGATGATTATTGGTTTGAAAGTTATTTTAAAAATTACTTTAACCGTAGAAAATAAAATATTTTAAGTTTTTCACTTATTAAGGTGAAATCTGATTAATTGAAAACATAATAAAAACTATAGTATTTTTTAATTAAGCTTTACGTTTGATTTAGTTCGAATAACATAAAATAGTACGTAAATTTCTAACATTCCAAATATCTGCATGAAATGTTCAATACCGATCAAAATCTGATCGATTAAAATTGTTAAAAAAAAACATTAATTTTTCTTTTTGCTTTATGTATGAAATGTAAAATATATTATTTTTTATGTCCAATAAACTTAAATTTTAAATATCTGCATCGAAACATTCATAATTATTGATATCTGAATTCTTATTTTTTCATACAAAATACTGTGAAATTTGAGGTTATGTTTTGTTTTCATAGTATTTTGCTAGGTATTTTGTATGAAAGAATAAGAATTCAGATATTAGTAATTATGAATGTTTCGATGCAGATATTTAAAATGTAAGTTTATCGGACATAAAAAATAATATATTTTGAATTTCATACATAAAGCAAAAAGAAAAATTAATGTTTTTTTTTAACAATTTTAATCGATCAGATTTTGATCGGTATTGAACATTTCATGCAGATATTTGGAATTTAAGAAATTTATGTACTTGTTTATGTTATTCGAACTAAATCAAACGTAAAGCATAATTAAAAAATACTATTGTCTTTATTAAGTTTTCAATTAATCAGATTTCACCTTAATAAGTAAGAAACTTAAAAAAATTTATTTTCTATGGTTAAAGTAATTTTTAAAATAACTTTCAAACCAATAATCATCCATAAAGTAGAAATAACACATCCTTAGTTCAGTGGCTCTTAGTCTATTAATATCAAATAAATTATCCGGTAAAATAAATAGTTTTCTTTTAGAGTCATTGCGATTAATGGAATCTGTGAATACAGTCTTAATGAGGTTAGCATATTGAGGAAAGTGTGCTGAACTGCTATTAATGTTCCACCACCCAATTGAAGTGATGAATCAGTAGATTCGCGATCAGTGCGATAAACGATGTAAGTGTTGTCAAAATATTCGGCTGAGAAAAAAGACGAGTTGAACCAAGTTTCGGTTAGAACAATAATCGCATGTTGTTGAGTTTGCAAAAAAATTTTTTTTGTTTTGATCGAAGACCACGCACATTTTGTCAATAGTGAGTGTAAATGAGTTGTGGTTGAAGTTTTCATTGAGACTTTGCTACGGATGATTCCTTCCGTTTAATTGTCTTTTGCCGTTGTTGTTTCGGAGAATTCGACGTTGTTTGCATATGATTTGTTTCCATTGCTTCGACTGGTGACGATTTCGAATTATTCGCAATTCTAAACAAAGCACAAACGAAAACTAACTACGAGTAATTGAAACAACACGTCTTTACTGTTTCAGAGACAAGTGTCAACTGAATGATCATATAATAATTTTTATTTCAATATCCTCTCTTGATCATTACATTGATGTTCATATACTTCACAGAGATTTTATTTTTATGATTTATGCACAGTATTGATTTTTCATAGTTCACAATTAAGCTTCGTCTTTTCCCTTTCCCTTGTTTTGGTATTTTGCCTTCATGGATCGGCGAAAACTTGAGTACACGAAAATTCCAAGCTTTAAGAGTTCAGCCCCGACCAACAGGTAAGTTGCCCACAGCAATCTCTCATTGACCAGCAGCTGTCCATGTATATCCTTAGCCTCTTGCAAAATTATGTTGTTGTTAACCTGGCCGTTGGTGTCCACGGTTTTTATTTCAGCATTTGCCTCGTCCGAGCTAAACCAACCCATCCTGAATTTTACGATTTTTATTGATTGACGATCTCTACCGTATGACTTCCAAATTTATACTGTGCGACATGTTACTTATTTGCTAGTACAAAAATTTTATTTCGCAAATATCATTTTATATAACCAATAACCCAAACGTTTCACAATAGTTGCGCGTGACACAAAAAAGATTTTCAACGTGAGTTAAGGCTAAAATTTTGCTTACTTTTTAAAAAGAAAAAAGAAATAAAAGAAAGAAGAACAAAAAAAAATGTTAGTTGATTTGGCACATTGAATGTAAACAGCAAAAAAAAACATAAAGAAAAATTTTTGATACTGTTATTCAATCAAACCCATGTTCTTGCGACAAAATTTTGTCTTGCTGATGTTCACCGCTTTTGTAAGCATGTCTGCCGTCATATGTTCCGTTTGCACATATTCCAATTCTATGACCCCATTCACCACTTGCTGTCGAAGATGATGATATCTAATATCAATGTGCTTGCTCCTCGGTCGAAATGCTTCAACATTTCCCAAATTGATAGCGCTTTGATTGTCACAATAAACTATCGTCTTTTTCAATTTTTTTCGATCAATCTCATGTAGTAATTGTCTTACCCACAAGATTTCTCTGACTGTCGACGATAGGGCTATGTACTCCGATTCGGTTGATGATAAAGCAACAATTGATTGTCTCTGACTGCACCAACTTATCGCCCCATTGCTAATCATCAATACGAATCCCGTGCATGAACGACACGTATCCAAATCGGCGCCCCAATCAGCATCACTAAATGCCACCAAATCATTCTTTTTTCCTCTCTGAAACCTCAACTTCAAATGTATTGTCCCACGCAAATAACGTAAAATGCGTTTTACGGCTTTCCAATGCGGCTCTGCATGTCTCGCATTAAATCTACTGACATCATTAACTGCGTGTGCTATATCTGGGCGTGTTGCTCCAGACAAATACAACAACGAACCTATCACCTCCTGGTACGGTACTTTACCAACCAATGAATTGTCTTCCGACCACATATCAATGGATAATTTTTGATTCAAATCCGATGGTGAATCCACTGGTTTACAGTTACTCATTCCAAATTTCTCAAGAATTTGAATAATGTAGTGCGATTGATCCAAATCTATGCACTCGTCCATCTGGTTGATGTTAATTCCCAAACAACTTGAAGCAGAACCTAAATCATTCATAAAGAAATTAGTGTGCAATAATTGTTTCAGTTTCTCCAGTTCACCATCATCATCATAAAAAATCAAAAAATCATCCACATATACAGCGATTATTAAATTAATATCAGATCTGTAATAAACACATGGGTCAGCAATTGTTCTATTGAAGCCGTGATTAATCAATACACTGTTGAGCTTGAGATTCCACATCCTGGATGCTTGTTTCAGGCCATAGATTGCTTTTTTCAATCTGTAAACCCGGCCCGTGTTGTCATCGAATTCGTCGGCCTGTTTCATGTAAACAGTTTCGTTCAGATCACCCTGTAAAAATGCTGTTTCAGCATCCATCTGATGAATTTTCAATCTATTTTTGACCGCCGTCGCTACCAACATTCTTATTGTCGAATGTCTTACAACCGGGGAAAAAGTTTCATTGTAATCTGTACCATACCTTTGTGCGTACCCCTTTGCCACTAATCTGGCTTTATAACGAATAACTTCTCCATTACGATTCATTTTTCTCTTGAAAACCCATCTTGCGGTGATCGCTCTACCATTTTGAGGAAGTGCTGTGATTTCCCAAGTTTCATTCTTTTTATGGCTGGCCATCTCTTCGAGCATTGCCTCCCTCCAATGAATACCCTCATCACTCATCACCGCCTCTCTTGCATTTACTGGTTCTGAACTGAATAAAGCAAAGTGTGTGACTTGAAAAGGTTGAAAATGTTTTCTTACCCTGTTTGATGCACGAGGTATGGTTGGTGTGTCCAATTTCGCTCGAGTTTTGAACGTTTTGTCACCCCCATCATCCTCCACCGGTGTACCAGTATTGTCTAGCGCAGGGCTAGTTGCATCCTCATATTCAGAATCACTGTGACCCGCCGTATTGTTTCCCATGGTTGTAATCATTTCATTAAATTCGATGATATTTCCTGGTGTCGACTTTTCAGCTTCCACCTCCAAATTATTTTCAACCGAATTCTGATTAATTACCGAATTGTTACCTGGAATTTGTACATCAGCAGTAGAGTCACTTGATTGATGTACGTTTGTTGTATCATCCAGATTAACTGAATTGTTTTTCGAAAACATTTCATGAAAAATCACATCTCTGCTTATTGTGATATCCCCCTTGTCATTCATACACCTATACGCTTTCGACTTCATGTCGTAACCGACAAATCGCATTTCAATTGATTTGGCATCCAGTTTCTTACGTTTATTTTTAGGTACGTGCACCATTACCCTGCATCCAAATAGTTTCATTTTACTATTATCCACTTTCACACCAGTCCATAGTTCAATTGGAGTTTTATAGTTCAATGATGAATTTGGTAAACGATTTGCAACATAACTTGCCATATTACAAGCCTCTGCCCATACCCTTAGGTTCATATCAGAATCATATATAAAGCACAGTGCTTTTTCTATGATGGTTCTATTCATACGCTCCGCCACACCATTCTGTTGTGGGGTGTATGGAGCTGTGAGTTGTCTTGTAATACCATTTTTCTTGCAAAAATCATCAAATTGTTTTGAACATAACTCTCCACCATTGTCCGTACGAAGTGTGACTATTCTTTTGCCCGTTTGATTTTCCATTTGTTTTTTGAATTCAACAAAACGATCAAACGCCTCATCTTTATTTTTCAAGAAATAAAGAAACACCATTCTGCTATAGTCGTCGATAAATGTCAACATATATCGGGCACCACCATAAGAAAAATTTTGCATTGGGCCTGCTATATCAGAGTGTATTAATTGCAAAAGATCATTGGATGTTGTCTTACTTTTCGGAAAAGGCTGTCGACATTGTTTCCCCTGTGCACACGCAATACAATTTTTTATTTCTGAATCGTCATCATAAAAATTAATACCAAACGTTGAATCATTTTTCATACGAAGCAAGGCTTGATAGTGTGCGTGTCCCATTCTTCTGTGCCACATCATTGCAGTTTGCTTTGAATTATTTGCACTGAGACAGTATTGGTTTTCAAAGCAATAAACACCATTCTGTTCTTTACACTGCAATATGATTTCTCCTTTATTATTTCTAACTGTACAACCGTTTTTGTCAAAATTCACAGTATTACCTTTTTTTACCATTTTGCTTACTGATAAAAGGTTTACAGCTAATTCTGGCACATGTAATACCTCATTGACAGCTATATCGTGTTTTCCAGTAGATATAATTGTTGAACCAATGGACTCAACCGAAATCTTTTCACCATTGGCAGCAGTAATTTGAGGAGTATTATTGTCAGCCTTCACCTTATTTTCAACATTTTCGTTAGACATATGACTGCTTGCACCACTGTCCACAAACCATTTATTTAGAAACGCTGGTTTTTTCGCCGTAGACAAAAATGCACTAAAAGCATTATGTGCAATCGCAGTGTCAGGTTTCTCATTCTCCGCTTTATTCTTTTGCGGGCACGTATTACTTAAATGTTGAGTCGACTTACACCTGAAACATTTACGCTTACGTTGATGTTTTTTCTTTCCGTTTTCGCCTTTCTTGTGATAATTGTTCTTTGTGAATAACGCACTTGAACTTGAACCGTTTGTTTCACTTAACTCCAATAATTTCATTTTGACTTCATCTGATGTTAACTTTTGATTTGCACCCAAACTCATCACAAATGATTTATAGTCATCGGTTAATCCGACTAACATAAAAGAAATCACCCATTCCTCACCCACAGGTAATCCAATGTTTTCCAATTTTGATGCGATACTTTGAACATTACCAATATACGAAGCCATAGAGTCACAATTGTCGAGGCGGTTGGTGAGCGCATTCATAAGCAACGTCACTCTTCTCATATAACCCTTATCCTCAAACAATTCATGTAATTTTTTCCAAACTTCCAAAGGTGTATTGCATTTTCTGACATGTGGATACAAGTTTTTATTGATACAAAGCACCAAAATGGCTTTAGCTCTATTGAGTTTCTTCGTATCTTTTTCTACAGCAGTACCCGGCTGATCAGTTCCAGTAGCTGTAGCTGTATCCACCCTGATACAATCACCCAGGTCTTTCATTTCCAAATAATTTTCCATTGAAAACACCCAATCATGAAAATTTTCACTTCCACTTAGTTTTTCAATATTAAAATCTGTTTTTGAATTCATGTTTGAATTACTGTCTGTATCACTATTGTCTTCTATATTGTTATCACTTCTAATTGTTTGATTTTCTAATATTGGTGTTAAATTGTTTAACGATTCATCAGAATTCGTTTCATTTAGTACACTTTGCACAATGTCCGATTGCATTTAAATGTCTTACACAGAACTACAAATAATTACAAGTCAACACAAATGCAATCTAATGAAATATGAACCGAGCGCAACTTCGCTTTGCTACCATATTCGCAATTCTAAACAAAGCACAAACGAAAACTAACTACGAGTAATTGAAACAACACGTCTTTACTGTTTCAGAGACAAGTGTCAACTGAATGATCATATAATAATTTTTATTTCAATAGTTTTCTCGTTTAAAGCCGGGAAAATAAAACCGCCAAGAGTTTGATTCTGGAGGAACTCACGAACCATGATTCCCTGATACCAAACATCTGGATCAATCAAAATATTAAAGTCTTCGGTGTTTGATTCGATCTTGAATGAAACAAAGGTTAAACTTGACAAATCACGATATTTTTTCACTTTAAATCGATCTTTATTGGTTACAGACGTGTTCATGGGGTCATTCACGAAATTCTAGGGCATCTAAATTTCAACTAGTATTGCTAGTATTTCTAGTGCGTGATGTTAGCTCTTAATGGTTTTTCTCATCATGAAATCATTGAAAGTTAATCAAATTTCTATTTTACTTTTTAGAATTTATTATTATTTTAGGAAATTACATAATATATCTAAATTTTTTTTGTTGAAAAAAATGAAGAAAAAAGTCAATAATAATAAATTATAACAATTAAAATACAAATTGAATTGTACGCTTTTCAATGAATTTATGACGAGAAAAATTATTGAGAGCTGACTTCACGCACTAGAATTTTTTTGCTAGTTTTTCGCTAATTTTTCTAGTGCTAGTGATCGTGACTCGCCCCATGGACGTGTTTGTAGTGATGTAATTAGAAATATCATCAACAGAAACAGACGGACTGAATCGCGAAATCCACACGGCATTGTCAAATTTTGGACCCCGGTTAGTATTTTTTTTCGGTTGATTTGGTGCAATGGATGCAACTACTAAATCATCGGAATTGGATTTGGTACCCTGTTTGGGCGATGGAACATCCAACTTTTTCTATTGAATCGGGGTATCAACACGTTTCCTTCTCGTTGGTTGTGATGGTTTGAAGAAAACTTTGTAGCTTGAGCAAATGTTAATTTCGATGGTCTAGAGGTGAGCGGTGTTTGTGTAAACGGTTTTGATCTTACATTTTCAATGCAAATTCCAAGCGGTTCGTCATTAGACTTTTTAAGTAATGATTCGGTGTTCAGTTTGGTTGAGGAGACAATATCCTTAACCGAGCCAGCTCGGACAAAACAGAGCTCACATCAACAGAATCCTGAGACTGGCGAGTCTTAGATGTTGAACGAGTTGCTTTAGGCTGTTTCAAGTGTTTTTTTAATTCGGTAGATGCTAATTCATTTTAATAGAAGAAAAATAATATTTTGTTGCGTATATATTTCTGCATATGACATTCTAGAAATTGTCAACATAACCTCACATTGTCGTGAATAAAAATCATGAAAAAATAAATTATTCGACAAACTCGAAAAATTGTTTTTCTATGTTTTTGGTTGTTTTTTTTTGTTCAGAGTAAACGAATACTGAAAAAAAATTGTTTGTTTGTTCACAACTGAAATCTCTTCAATGCACAAACATTGAAGTGCTATAAAATGAGCAGAAAGTCTACACTTCAATGTTTGTGCTGAAGCATTGAAGAGATTTTAGTTGTGAACAAACAAACAATTTTATTTTCAGTTTTCGTTTACTCTGAACAAAAAATAACAACCAAAAACATAGAAAAACAATTTTTTGCCTGTTTGTAACTAATTTTGCTTTAATAATTTAGAAATCATCGCATTGAAGTAAAATAGTTGCAAACGTGCAAAAAAAATGTTTTTCTAAGTTTTTGGTTGTTTTTTTTGTTTAGAGTAAACGAAAACTGAAAAAAAAATTGCTTTGTCTGTTCACAACTAAAATCTCTTCAATGCTTCAGCACAAACATTGAAGACTTTTTAGAATCACCGTTGGAATTCCTTAAAGATCAAAGACTATGGTCTAGAGCCGATATATCCGAACCTCACTACAGCATTGAAGATTTTTTTGACTTTGCCAGTTACTACTGCATCCGCTGAAGGCAGTTTCTCTAAACTCGAACTAATGAAAAATTATTTACGTTCTACGATGGCACAAGAGCAAAAATCTGAATTTAGTCCGATCTTTTAGATGGCATTCCACAAGAATCTATAATCCAAAAATTTGCCACAGCTAAGGCGCGACAAGTGATGCTTGACTAAAACCAAAAATTCTTTCCAAATGGAAATATTTTTTATGAAATCTCTTAGATGATTACTTGTTTTCCAAAGAAATATTTTTTTGTTATGAAATAAGGCATATCAAATTCTTTTACAACATTCATCTATTTATTATTTTCCTTTTTTCCATTCATTAATTTTGCATTAAACAATATGTACAATCAAACAATATTTTGCATCTCACATTCAATGAATTATGTATAAAAATGTTCAACACATAAAACTCAAACGCAGATTTTATTATTATTATTATTATTCAGCACCATACAACGTTTTTTCGCCAAAGGTGGTTTATTAAAAAATAAATACAAATGAAAAGATTCAATAAATGCATCGATCAACAATCAATTGCCAATCCTAACGATTTCGGAGCAAGTCATTGCGATTATTAACTGTAATACTGAATCGTACAAAGATATAGAGAACAGTGATCAATCTATCTGTCTCTTGAACAACTCATTCAATCTCTTTTTAATTACATTCGAGCTGACAGATTTGAGTGTCAGCGCAAATGAAAGTGTGAATGAGGTCGAAGAGGATGAAATAAGCATAGGTTTATGTGTTCGGCACCAATAGCACATTTGCCCAAGGTGGTTTATTAAATAATTTATGGTTATAAGATATTTACATTTTGGAGATATATAAGATATTTCTGATTTACAGTTTTTGAATTTACAAATTTACAAATTTACTAGTTTAAAATAATTTTTCAGTGTGTTCTTTACATTATCGTTACTCATTTCTAAATTTAAAATTTCACAATAGCGATTATATTTCATTTTCATTCTATAAAAGGGTTCATTTAAATTAACATTTGAATTTGAATTATCGAAAAAGGTGCTATTTCTTGTTCTTCTGGTAGGAATTCTGATGTTCAAGATATTTAGCAAAGGTGGTGATGAGATATTACCATTGAGCAATGAATGAATGAAAATTAACTGGGCAATAATTCTTCTGTCTTCTAATGTGTTCATTTGTAATAACAACAGCCTATGTTTGTATGATGGCAATATGATACGGTTATCCCAGAGTCGACGTAATGCAAATTTTAGAAATTGTTTTTGAATAGATTAATTTTTTGAATTAATTCACTAAAAGAAGAGTGCATATTCCAATACCGGGAGGGCGAATGTTGTAAAAAGTGATTTGATAACCCATGGGTCGGTGAATTCTTTTGAAAAACGTCTTATCCAAGCTAACAATTGTTTCGATTTGAGAATTATATAATCAATGTGATTTCTGAAAGTCAATTTGTTATCCAAAATTATTCCAAGATCTTTAATTTCAAAAACTCTTTCGGTATCAAAACCATTGACATTATATGTGTAGTAAAACGGTGAATTTCCTCTAAAAAACGATATTATCTTCGTTTTATTTTCGTTCAGTTTGAGTAGATTTATATCGAAAAATTGTTTTGCATTGTTTAAATCAACTTGGAGATTTTCGTAATCTTCATGTGATGTAATATAATGTGAAATTTTGGCATCTTCAGCAAACAAATGAATGTTGGAGTTCGTTAGATAAAATGGTAATTCATATAGGAAAAGAGTAAATAAAGTTGCTCCAATAGGGTATCCCTGGCCAACCCCGGACAAAACTTGTATCGGATCAGAGATTATTGAATCGATCATATTTCATATTTTTGGGTAAATCATCAGTTGTTTTTCTTGAGTTTTTTACATGTTTAAAAAATTGTTGAGGGTCCAGTGAAATTGAATTTTCCATTTCAATTTTGTAGTCATAGTATCGTTGAGCTAGGTAATTTTTGTATTCTTTCCTCTTGAGCATAGGAGAGATAGAGTTGAAATAAGCATAGGAGAGATAGAGTTGGCGGTTAGAAAACTGAGTTGGGGTAAAGCAGCAGGAGTGGATGAGATTAGGAATGAATATTTAATTTGCAGTGGTTCAGTAGGGGTAATTAGAAACTAATCAATTACTTCTTGTTCCAATTTTTCTATTGATTCTGTTATTTTATATCTTTGATTGTTGAAAATGATATAGATCACTTTGTTTTTAATTACTGTTGGCATTTTGAATAAACGTTTGAAATAAAAGTCGACAAATTATGAACTTTACAAACTCGAAGAACGAACTCGAATAAACTTATTTGATTTGAAAACGACTATTTATATATCATGGCTCTGGATATAATTCTAATTTCGTATAAAAATACACGAAAATTGTTATTATAGTTGCAATAACCAAATAAATCATTACATAATGATGAATATGATGATGCAGCGACCTTGTTGCTTGTAACTCAAGATCATCAATTAAATTATCTAAATTCTTTACTCAACTGTTGAGTTAGCTTGCGCGGGCAAATTTAGTCTATGTATTTGAAAATTTTGTGTTATGTTGCGATTAGATGTTATTTTTCGGTTGCCCTTTATTTTTCGCATATTTGTAAACAAATCACAATCCGAATTTATATTAATGAAACTGCTGCCATACAAATCAATTTCAACTGATTCATTACTGCTGAACTGTATAGCCATTTGTTTACATCGACATATTTCCAAGTCTCATTTTGCGCTAACATTGTAAACTGACACGACTTTACTGTTTTGTTTGAAAAAAGTTCCCATTCACAGTTGATTATGCTATTTAATTTTATCATTGGTTTATTTAATTGACATATTTTCTCTTTTTTAATATCTTTGCAATTTTCGATTTCAGAAACTGAACATAATCCTTATTCGCAAAAATATGTTTGTATTCTAATTTCGGTATAATTAGTCTATTTTGCTGAATGAATGGAACAGCTGAGATTTCTGTATGTTTGAATTGAATTTTGTCTATTAATGGAATTTGTGCAATCGTGATGATCGTTCGGGCGACTACTATTGTCTTCACTTTCGCCAAACTATATATCGCCATCATTTTTTCATGTTTATTTTTACCAATTAAACTCACATCTATTGGTAAGTTATCATATATCATTTCAATTTGCGTAAGTAATTCATCTGGTTTAATCCAATTTGCTTTTAACTTTGATTCCTCATTTGTTAAAAACGAAATGATCTTTTTTTGTTTTTCATAAAAAGTTTGAAATGTAAGCCATGTGTATGATGTGGACCAATGCATACTTTGATAATTGTCGTTATTATTATCAATTAGTTCTTTCATGTTCACAATTTCCTTATTGATGACCTTTGCTGAAGAAATTTACTTTTGTTTCATCTGATCCAAATCTTCTTCAGAAATTTCGTTGTTATTTGTGAACAATTCTATAATTTTTGTTCCAACAAAACCAAAAACTGTGTCAAGTGCTGAATATAGAAATGTATGTGATCTTTTTGTATGCGATTGTAATTCTGCTTTAATAATTTTGTCCAAGATTAGCATATCATCGAATTGTTTCTGTATTTCGTTCATTGAATCCATACAAATGCTGTTATTTTTGCAAAAATTTTCCATTTCAATTATATTCTTTTGAATACTATCCGAATTGTTGTTATATTCTTCCATATCCATGTATGAAATTAAATTCCAGTTGCCGTTGATAAGTGCAACTGACAAGGGGCAAATCAGTATAAAATAATACCTAATACAGTAGTAATACCAAAATAATACCAGAGAGATTTCTGTGTGAAACATAATACCAATAAATTGTAATATCAAAGTAATACCAACTTAAAAAAGTAATACCTCTGGTATTACTTTTAGTTTTATATGGGCTAAACAAATGGTAATACCAAGTAATACCCTTTCTGAAAAGTAATACTTTTGAGTGATTTGCCCCTTGGCAACTGATCCTCGACCAGTGAAATGTGCATATTTTTGATCGTCAAAAGGCATAATTTCGTAATTTTTAAAACATTTGGAAGAAACGTAGTTAAAAGTAAACAAGTAGCAAATGCAGACATTCGTCCAAGTGGCCAACGTTGCGGTGGTGTATTTTCTTCTTTAATCAACACTAGATCGTCTTCTGCGAGATTTCTTCAATATCTCTCCATTTTATTCGTCGTTGAAGTTGAGAAATGTAATCATTTGACCATTTCAACCAAAATTCTTGTCTCATTCGAATAATTAACTCCGTACGTGAAAGCCTGTTTATATTTGTGTTTAATAAATTAGGCTCAACTGGTGCTATCGGTGCATTACCTATTAAAAAATGACCAGGTGTTAGAACATCCAAATCCTGTGGGTCTTCAGACATTGGTGAAATTGGTCTAGAATTTAAAATTGCTTCAATTTGGCAACGCACAGTTGATAATTCCTCATAGTTTGAAATCTTATCACCAATTGTTCTTTTTATTGAACCAACACCGCGTTTCCATATTCCACTCATCCATGGGCACAAACTTTGATTGAACATAAATATTTTTGCTGTTATATTCTGATGATATTTACTTCTGCATTTTCTAGATCTTCAATTGAAAGTACTTCATTTTTACATTTTTGCTAAGCTAATTTCTCTGACAGAACTTCCTTAAGAGATTTCTTTTCTTTTAATTGCTTTATGAATTTCATACAAAATCCAATTACTCTGACCGCTTTATTGAAATTGGAAAATTTCTTGATAAAATCATCATCTATTTGTGATACAAGAGAAGTAGTTTTAATTCTCCTTTGTTCTGTATTTGTTTCAAATTTTTCCGGAGCACAATTTAATTCATTCAATAATACAGACAAACACACAAATAAAAACGCGGTTGATGCTAAATGAATTGCGGTAACTTGGCTATGTGCGGTTAAGTTTCTTCTGTTTGGTCGGAAAATCTATCAATTAAGTTACCACAATCCATGCAAAATTAACGCCATCTACATGTTCAATACTGAATTGAATTACATTTGTAGACAATTTTATGTTGAATGCGGTCACTTACAAGATGCATTTTCCAACAAAACAGAATAAATTTAACCGCAATCAGTAAAAAATGCACTGCACTCAGCCAAGTTACCGCATTTTGCTGTACATAAACCGCGTTTTTTTTTTGTGTGAACATGCCACTACAAAGTGTTATCTTTTAATTGTGACGGTAGTACACCCCTTGACGCAATATCTGCTGGATTTGCTTTGGTATCTATGTAATGCCAGTTTGTTTTAATTGTGAGCTCATGAATTGTAGATACTCTGTTAGCAACAAAAGTTTACCAATTATTCGGGTCGTTTTTATCCAAAGAAGCGTTATTTGTGAGTCCGAATAGTAATTTTCTGAAATGTTTATTTTCGAAGTTTTTTCAATAACTTTCATTAACTTCGCCAACAAAACCGCAGCACATAACTCTAGTCTGGGCAATGTTATTTTATTCATTGGAGCCACCTTTGTCTTAGCTGCTACTAAATTTACTATATGATATCTCCAAAAACTTTCAAATAAACATTTGCACCCATTGCGTTTTCATTCGCATCAGCAAATCCATGAAGCTCTGCTCTTAATTCTGGTTCATAATGTAACCATCGTGGAACTTTAATGCTTTCTATCAAATGTATTTCTTTTTTGTACGAATTCCATTTTTTTGCAATCTCTTCACTAACTTTTTCACCCCAGTCTTTCCGTTCTTTCCAGATCTGTTGCATTAAAATTTTATTATATATTGTAATTAGTGCTAGAAGTCCCAATGGGTCATAAGTTTTCGCAATCTGTGATAAAATTGATCTTTTGGTGAGTCTTCTATTTGACATATTGTTTTCTGTTTTGAATCCGATTTTATCGCCAACGAAAAACCATTCCAAACCAAGAGTTGAAACATATTTTTCAAAATTGTTCAAATATTCAGAAATAGATGCTTCTGAAAATTCACCAATCAAGTTTCTGGCATGATGTTGCATTGTTGCTACAGCTAGAAATGGTGAACTATTTAGTCCAAAAATAACGGTTGTTATTTATTTATTGCCTATTGACAATATTCAACAACCGTTATAACGTCAAGAGTCTTGACGCCATAGAATTCGTTGATAATTTTAGTCTTTTTTCAAACGAATTTTTGTTTTCAAACGAACATGTAAATACATTTTTTCAACATCAGCTGTAAACGCTATTTTATGTAATCGAAAACGTGTGAATATATTGAAAAGATCCTCTTGTAATTTTGGGCCAGTTATCAGAAGATCATTTAAACAAAAACCGTTCGATGTTTTCCGGTTTGCATCAAAAACTGGTCTTACTTTTGTAGTTGAACTCTGTTTAAAAACAGGGTGATGTGGAAATAACGCTTTCCATATTGGTCATCGCACTCTTTCATGTATCCTCTTTCAATTAATTCATTCAAATAAGCCGAATATTTTTCATATAAATCTGGATCTCCAATTTTTTTCCAATTGATAAAATTGCGCCATAGCCATTCTTTTTGAATTACCAAGTGTTTGGTTTTCATTTTTGGAGGTTAGCTGTCATTGGTGTATGTATAGTATTTTTTTTTTAATCACTTATTTGTTTTGTTTTTCAAGTAATTATTCAATATAATTAACTCAAATTTGGTATTTCTACAAAGTTAACATACTAATTTTTTGAGAATTGTTGATACAGATGTGCCAAACCGATATGTTAATAAAATTTTTATTATCATATATTTTATTAGCTTCTTATTATTTATTAGGATCGAACCTAATAAGCGTATTATGATGGTTAGTATTTATTAAGATCGATCATAATAACGTTATTAACAATTGAAAATCGCTGAAAATCGAAAAAAAATCAAAAATTTGGTTTCTTCACCAAAGGTGGTTTATTTAAATTATTTTAAAAGATTTACAATCAATTAACATAAAATAGTTGATTCAATAATTGTATCGAATCAACGATCCGTTGCCAATCCAAATGATTTCAGAGCAAGTCTCTGTGATTGTTGAACTACAAAATGAATCAAAAAGAAACAAACAATTGTTGGTTACTCCATTGGTTTTTTAAACAATTCAATTAATCTTTTCTTAACAACTTCCGAGCTGATACTAAAGTCTATTACAAACTCATTCAAAAAATTTTCATTATAATATTTGTTGAATGTTTCAATTAAAATATTTAAAGGCATATTCTTTTGATAGCCATGATTAACAACATGAATTCTCAAGAATTCAATATTTCTGACAGAATGATATGGAATCGTAAATTGTATCTTTTCCAAAAGAGACTCCGAACGTATTTCACCCTTGATCAGCTTCAGGATAAACATTATTTGAGCAACACTTCTGCGATTTTTCAGAGTAATCATTTGTAACAGCATCAATCTATGTTCATACTTTGGGAGGTGAAATCGATGACTCCATTTGAATCTTCTTAAAGCATACAGCAAAAATTGCTTCTGAACAGATTCAATTTGTCTTTCTTGTCCCAGGTTGTAGGTATTCCAAACATTGGAACCATATTCTAGGAAATAATACGAATAATGAAACTAAAAAATAATATTTTAATAATATATGGGTCACTGAAATCCCAAGCAAAACGCTTGATCCAAGCCAGTCTTGATCTAGCTTTTGCTATCATGTATTCAATATGAGCTTTGGAATTAAGTTTCTCATCCAAAGTCACACCAAGATCCCTTATTTGATCAACTCTTTCAATTCTTGAATCACCAATGGTATAATCGAAATCAATCACGTTACCAAAGCGATGACAAATCATCATTTTCGTTTTTTTAACATTTAACCTTAATTGATTCATATTAAAATAGTCAACTAAATTGTCCAAACTTTTTTGAAGAATTAAACAATCATCAATTGAAGCTATGTTACGGGAAAGTCTAACATCATCAGCAAACGAAAGAACTGATGAGTTACCACTAAATTTTGGTAGATCAGCGATGAACAATATAAACAATGTTGCAGCAATGGGATAACCCTGACCCGTTCCCGAAAAAACTTCAATAGGATCTGATTCACAATCATTAACTTTAATAATTTGTCTTCTACCATTCAAATAAGAAGTTATCCAATTCAAAAGTTGATAATTCAATCCCATGATATTCAATTTATGTATCAAAAGGTCAACATTCACAGAGTCAAATGCTTTCGCAACATCAATGTAAATTGCATCTGTTTAACGTTTGAGAAGTAAACTCAACCAGATTCGTAATAGTTGATCTTCCCTTAACAAAACCATGTTGGCTCGTATCGACTATGTTCTTAATAAGAAAATTTAGGTGTTTCGCAACAATTGAATCCAACATTTTTGGAATCGCATTCTGTAAAGCAACACCTCTGTAATCTTCAATATTATTCTTCGAACCATTTTTAAATATCGGTTTCACGAAAGACAATTTCCACAAACTAGGAACATGACCAAATTTGAGTGATTTATTTAATAAAACAAAAATTGGTTTACTCAAGGAACCAATACATTTTTTAATAAACAAATTAGGCAACCGATCAGGGCCAGATATCAAATTATTTGGTAATTCAAGTATCTTCTGAATAATATCATTTTCATAAATAATCAATTTGGGAATATTTTGACATCAATTCTCAACCGCCTCAAATCTTCCGATATTACATATATCAGATAAGCTAAAATTATGTCGAGTATAAGCAGAAGCGAAAAATTCAGCAAAAAGATTTGCAATTTCCCTATCTTTGCACGACTTTCGATTATGAAAATGCATTTCATTCGGTAAGTCATTGGCAGTTTTTCTTATTGCATTAACATACTTGAAAAATTCCATCCAATCATCGACAATTAATCTCTCCATTTTCAGCTTATAGTTATTATAAGCAATACGTGAATATCTATTATATTCTGTGCGAGCAACTTTAAAATAATTGTCATCTTCCAATGATTGATGCCTTTTTTTACGCAATTTATTCAATTTATTTTTTAAATTAATCATAGTTGAATCAAACCATTTTGGATGTGTGGAAACTATTTTTTTCTTCAATTTAACATGAGAATCTATTGCATTATTAACACGAGAATAAAAATTGTTTAAATTTTCATCAAGTGAATCATCAAAAAATAACAAATCCCAATCAATACTGTTGAAACAATCATTTATAATATTATAATCAGTATTTCTAAAATCAAGATAAAAACAATGATTGAAATTATTAATATCACTCTGATTTCCATAAATGACAATCTCAATGGATTTGTGATGAATCTCAGACTTTACCAAGAAAATATCACTATTTATGCAATACAACAAGTCTGGGTCATTTGTCCAGATCAAATCCAACATTTTACCATTATCATTTGAAAAACTATTTATTTGTGATAATCCAAACTCATCAAAGGAATCCAAAATAAACAGTTCTTTCCTTGAACACGCATTTATAGGGTAGGAAATGTTTGGATTATCAATGTCATTCGAAATCCACAACAAACCAGGTAAATTGAAATCACCTGATACAATTATAATTGAATCTTTGTGAACTGATTTCGATAATAAGAAAATCATTGCATTAACTATATTCTCAAAAACTTTGAATGGTGAATTTGGTCTAATATACAATTCAACCAAATAAAACTTTCGTAATTCAATGTTAATACTAATACAAATAATTTCTGCACCATATAATTCACCATCAAATACCAACTGACCATTTAAAGATTTGTGAGTGGCAATCAAAACACCACCACCATTTGTCTTCTTAATAGTTTGATCCCTTTCAGTATGATCCGATCGATCACAACGAAACACATCAAAATTATTTGGAAAAATTTCATTGTTATTGATGGTGCAATCCAAATGTGTTTCACATAACATATAAACTTGGAACTCATTAATCAATAAATTCGAAAAAAATTCAGGTATTTTAGTCTTTAATCCGTTGATATTGCACGAATAAATGTAGCTCTTCGTGTCAACAACATTGATATGAATACTCAATAATGGAAAATGGGTTGATTCATTTGAAAGGGAACGAAATTTTGATGAAATTGAGCCGGATTCATATATTGAGGATACTGAATTGGATTCATGAAAGGAACCGGATACATTTGATTCCAAAAAGGAAGTTGCTGATATTAATTATAACGTGGTTGTTACGAATGATGAGGATGTTGCCAATCAACATGCTTAATACACACATAGAAATAACTGTCAGTGTTTATGTATTAGTGATTCTTATTTGTGAATCTGAACCAGAATTCTTTTCACCACTACAAAAATTCTTTTTCGTGAAAACGAATTTTGGTTATGTTGTGTCAAATATATATGGGTGACAGTTCAGATATAAAATTACGTGCTGATTTTTTACACAACATAACCAAAATTCGTTTTCACGAAAAAGAATTTTTGTAGTGGTGAAAAGAATTCTGGTTCAGATTCACAAATAAGAATCACTAATACATAAACACTGACAGTTATTTCTATGTGTGTACTGCTGTGATGTATGTTTTTGTTGTGGTTGTTGTTTTTGTTGTTCTGGCTGTCGTCGTTGCTGATTTTTAATATTTACATAATTTGAACGATGACCATTTCGAACATAGTTATGAAATTTCTGGCGTGAATCAGCAAAATAATTACGATTATGATTTGAAATAATATGATCAAGACTATTCTGGTTATTATTGTTTTTTCCAAAATTCAGTTTTTTTTTTGACAAAATTGTTTCGATGCTCGGACAAACCACTTTTGTGAGAAATTTTCTTTTTCATATTTGATTTCTGATTTGATCTAATTATTTGAGATTTGTTCTTACTACCATTCAATGGAATTTTTCTCTTTTCCATAACAAAAGGTTTCACACTAAAATCAGGATTCCAAATCTTAGGATCACAAATTATTTTGGAACGTTAACAGAAGAATACGTGGAAACTTTACAAGAGACAAATTTACCAACATTTTTACTGCGTCTATGAAAATTGAGTATCTCAACAGAAAATTTCTATGCAGTTTGGTCCTTTCAATAATAATTTTCTTAATTTCATCAGGTTTTATACCAAATTCAAACCTTGAAATGTGAATCAAATATACTCCACTGATTGGTTTTGGATAAATATTCAAGTTTTCCAAAACTTTGATTCGAGATGATAAATTTTGAATAATAGGGAATTATTAACGACATCATCCAGACTCGAATCAACATGTTTTTCAGACTGTTCAATGTTCGGAACACTGTCATGAACTAATTCATTATATGTGTCATGAAACTGTTCTGAATTCAATTCAATATCATTTTTTCCCTTTTCAAATAATTTTTGATCAAAGATTTCACATGATACTGCAAAAGGTGAATTTTTATTGAAAATATGACAGAAGAATCTCAAATTTTCATCATTGTCATCATTTGGTTTTACAATTAGCCATGATCCGTCTTCAACCTTCTTGGCTAATCCAAAACATTCAAGTAGTTGTTTAACCTTTTCCTCTTTTTGTATCATACATTGAATAAATATTCTATTTTTACAATATTTGCATCTCAAAAAAAGACCACCATATGTTAAACCTTTGCATTTGTTAGCAACACAACTATGTAATACCGTTTCTGACATATTATAAAAAATTTCACTTGTCTGAAAACTTTTATAAATAATCTTTAAAAATTCCGTATGGATCAGAATATTAACTTTGATGAAATTCAAATTAAAGTTAAAAATATATCATTTAATTATTGAAAAATAATGCAATAAAAAAAAACGATGCACACATAAATGACAGTGAACATAACCTGCGATTATAAAAACATAAGGGAAAATGATACTGAATCGAATACTGATCAATTTCATGACACTTGTAGTGAATTCATTGATGATATTTCAGTGAATGTTGCAGGTGAAAGCAGTTCAAATATTAAACAGTTTGAAATCCATGGCATGTCGAGTCAAAATGTAGATAATTCAGGATTTTATAAGAATGTTTCATCTCGGCTCAAGGTTTTAAAGGGCTTGGATATTGTACCAAAGCCGTTAAATGGAGTCTATATGATTCATATTTCAAGGTTTAAATTTGGTACCAAGCCTGATGATGTCAAGAAAATTATTATGGAAAAGACTAATTTACTTGAAAATGCGTTTTCTATTGAAATGTTGAATTTTCACAAACGAAGTAAAAATGCAGGCAAGTTTGTTTCTTGTAAAGTTTCGACGTTAACGAAGGAATGTTCATGGTTAATTTGTAATCCAGAGTTATAGTCATCTGATTTCCGTGTGAAGCCTTTTATTATGAAAGAAACGAATAAGTCATTAAAGGTGAATGGTCAGAGAACTGTCATTGCTAGTTGTTTTTTTTTTTTATTCCATTAATTTTTCGATTTTTAATAATTATTTGCCATAATTTTTACACTAATTTGTTTTATTTACAAAGTAATTATACTGGTTTATAAAGATTCATTGAAGTTCATTTCTAATAAGTGGATTTTGTTAAACTTTTTTGTGATTTATTCAAGTTTTAATTTTTTGTTGTTGTAATCATGACAAATTTGCATTGCTGTGTTAAAAGTAAATGTCAGGGTTTGACATATGGTGGTATTTCTTTGAAATGTAAATTTTGCAGTAATCCTATATTTGTTCAATGTATGAGGAAAAAAGATGAACATGTTAAAAAACTACTTGAATATTTTGGTTTGGCGAAAAAGTTCAAAGATGGATCATGGGTTATTGTGACACCAAATGAGGAGAATGATGAAAATCTGAAGTTTTTTTGTTACATTTTCAGTGAAAGTTCACCGTTTGCTGTCACATGTGAAATTTGCAATGATAAGTTTTTTGATAAGAGTAGAAATAATGTAGAATTGAGTACAGACCAATTTCATGACACGCTTAATGAGATTGTTCAAGATGATTCAGAGATCGGAATGGATAAAAGCAATTCAATTAATGATCGTTCTCAAAGTGACGTTGGACAAATATCATCAGAGGATGCTTATAATGAAAATTTGTCTCAAGTGATGAAGAGATTCAAACAGTTGAGAAATTCATCTGATGATTCAATGGACTTGAATAATTTTGATATTGTTGCTGAAATTACGAAAATTCATGTTGAAATTGCTGATTTGAAGCAATGTGTGATTTCAAAATTGGTTACTCAACTTGATCGGTTTAATGAAACTCCAGATAAACCAGAAGTAATTGTGAAACCAGTTGTTAAGCCTTTAGATGGTGTTTACATATTACATGTTTCAAAATTTGCCAATGATTTCACAACCGATGATCTAGTTTCATTAATAACTGGAAAAGTGGGAATTAAATCGGATTCATTTAGGGTTGATTTTGCGAGTAAAAAAGTGAATAAAAAATACAAACATATCAGCTTCAAAATTTCTACCTTGAGTAAAGGTGTTTGTGATTTATTGTTTAATTCAGACATTTGGTCACCGAATTATCAGATTAAGCCATTTGTACATAGAGCCAATGGTAAAGGGAATTCTGGAAAATTGAATAAAGTTGATCCTGCTGTTAATCGAGATAATTTAAAAACCACATTGAAAAATAAGAATGAATTATCAAATTTAAAAAATCGTTCGATTCCATCAAAGAATATGCAAAAACTAAACATGAAAACTTCATCAATTGTTAATGTTCGAAATGATCATCGTTCCAATTATAACAATGTGAATGATAGCTTTCATCATCCACAACATCCTCTTCATCATCAACAAAGTTATCAACCGCAACAACGATTTAAACCACAACAAAAGTTTCAATCACAACAACATTTACAACCACAACAACAGTTTAGTCAAAGCCAACAAGGTACTAATTGGTATGGTCTTCCTTTTTGGAATCGAGCTTATCCTGTACCATACATGAGTCCAATGCAATATCGTCAATATATAAATCCGGCGCAATTTCATCAGAATTTTGTACCGTATCAAATGTTCCAGCCCATTTCCCATTAATGAATATTTCAAATAATGATGCCAAGGGAAAGAATTGCATTTACTCGTGCAATGTTAATGGTTTGCGAACTAAAATACCAGAATTTTTTTCTAATATTTTAATTAATGATTTTAAAGTTTATTTGTTGTGTGAAACGCACTTAAATAGCACCATAGGTAATAGTGAAATTTTTCCAAACGACTTTGATGTTTTTCGTTGCGATAGAACGGATCTTACAGAGAGGGATCAAACCATTAAAAAGTCTCATGGAGGTGGTGTTTTGATTGCAACTCACAAATCATTGAATGGTCAAGTTAATGCTATAGATTTTTTGTTTTCGAAATCAGTTCATAAAGATTCAATTATTGTCATTTCTGGAATGATAATAATTCCAATTTTTTTTCTATCATGATTTTAGAAATGCAAATTATGATGAATTAAACAGTTGCTTCAAGAATATTGATTGGGATTTGATTTTGTCCAACGTTTCACTGGATGATAATTTGAATAATTTTTATTCTTGTGATAATAATGCAATTAATTGTCATGTTAAATTGAAGAAAAGAATTACTTCAAATCACCCAAAATGGTTTGATTCAAATATGATTAATTTGAAAAATAAATTGAATAAATTGGCTAAAAAGAGACATAATTCAATGAAAGATAACATTGATTTTAAATTGTCTCGTACGGAGTATAATAGATATTCACGCATTGCCTATAATAATTATATGATGAAAATGGAGAAATTAGTTGTTGATGATCCAATGGAATTTTTTAAATACGTTAATGATGTCAGAAGGACTACCAATGACTTTCCAAATGAAATGCATTATAAAGATCAAAAATCTTGCAAAAATAAAGATATTGCTAATCTTTTTGGTAAATTTTTTGGTTCAGCATATACTCAACACAATTTGAGTCCGTCTGATATTTGTAATATTGGAAGTTTTGAAACAGTTATGAACTTATGTCATAATATTCCCAAATTGATTATTGATGAGTCTGTTATATTACAAAATGTACTAAATCTTCCAAATAATTTAATTTCTGGTCCTGATCGGTTGCCTAATTTGTTTATTAAAAGATATATTGATGCACTTATTAAGCCAATTTTTTTTTAATGGACAAATCACTTAAATTGGGTTATGTTCCTGGCTTATGGAAGTCTTCTTTTGTAAAACCGATATTTAAAAGTGGATCGAGAAATAATATTGATAATTATAGAGGTGTGGCATTGCAAAATGTGATTCCAAAAATTTGGGATTCGATAATTGCGAAGCACTTGAATTTTCATATTAAGAACATAATAGATTCTAGCCAGCATGGTTTTGTAAGAGGTAGATCGACTATTACAAATTTGGTAGAGTTTACTTCGCAAACTTTAAATGAGTTGAAGCCTCATAATCAAACTGATGCTATTTATATTGATGTTGATAAAGCATTCGATTCAATGAATGTTGACCTTTTGACCCATAAATTGAATGTAATGGGTTTGAATTGTCAGATTCTAAATTGGATTTCATCATATATGAATGGTAGAAAACAGATTGTCAAATTTAATGATTGTGAATCGGACCCCATTGATGTTACTTCGGGTACGGGTCAAGGTTATCCCATTGCTGCAACGTTGTTCATATTGTTTATTGCGGATTTACCCAATTTCAGTGGTAATTCAACAATTCTTTCGTTTGCGGATGATGTTAGACTGTCTCATCACGTAGATTCAGTTGATGATTGTTATATGTTCAAATGAGTTTGAATAGAGTGACAGAATTTTTTGAAATAAATCATTTAAAGTTGAATGTTAAGAAAACAAAAATGATGATATTTCATCGCTTTGGTAATGTGATTGACTTCAATTATACCATTGGTGATTCAACAATTGAAAGAGTCAATCAAATTAAGGATCTTGGTGTGATTTTGGATGAAAAGCTTAATTTCAAAGCACATATTGAGTCAATGGTTGCAAAAGCTAAATCAAGATTGGCTTGGATTAAGCGTTTTGCATATGACTTTAGAGACCCATATACAATAAACATATTATTTTTTAGTTTCGTTGTTCCTATTTTAGAATATGTTTCCCAAGTATGGAATACAAATAGTGTTGGAAAGACAAAACGTATTGAATCAATTCAGAAGCAGTTTTTGCTGTATGCTTTAAGAAGACTTAATTGGAACAATGGATTTCACCTACCGAAGTATCACAGAGACTTGCTCCGAAATCATTAGGATTGGCAATGGATTGTTGTCTCGATACAATTATTGAATCAACTATTTTATGTAAATAAATAAATTGTAAATAAATTGTTTGAATAAACCACCTTTGGCGAAGAAACGCTGTTTGGTGCCGTAATAATAATAATAATAACATAGATTGCTGTTGTTGCAAATGATTTCGTTGGAGAATCGCAGAAATGTTGCTCAAATAATGTTCATCCTAAAGCTGATCAAGGGTGAAATATGTTCGGAGTCTCTTCTGGAAAGGATTCTATTCAGAATCCCATATCATTCTGTTAGAAATGTTGAATTTTTGAGAATTCATGCTGTTAATCATGGCTATCAAAAGAATATGCCTTTGAATATATTAATTGAAACATTCAACAAATATTATAATTTAAATATTTATTTAAAATCTTTAAATGAGTATGTAATAGACTTTAATGTCAACTCTAATGTAGTTAAGAAAAGATTAATTGAACTGTTTAAAAAACCAATGGATTAACCAATGATATGTTTATGTTTATTAGATTCATTTTTGTAGTTCAGCGATCGCAGTGACTTGTTCCGAAATCGTTAGGATTGGCAATAGATCGTTCATTCGATACAATTATTGAATTAATAAATAAAAATAAAATAAAAAATAATTTTATTTCAAATAATAAACAGTATCGTTTTGATAATTCTCATGGGAGAATTTATAACAATGTTCGGAATAATCATCATTACAACAATGTAATTAATAATCATATGCAATAACAACAACGTCAACAGCAATATAACAAAGTTAGCAAAAATAATCAAACCAACAATCGAAAACAATTTCAACCACAACAGCAAGGCACTTATTGGAATGGTCTTCCTTTCTGGAATCAGGCTTATCCAGTACCATACATGAATCCAGTGCATTATCATCAATATTTGAATCCGGCGCATTATCATCAGCATTTTATTATTATTATTATTTTTTATTATTTTTATTTACACCGCCAAAACATTGGCTGAATTAATTTGACATTTAATTTTTACATATGTATTTAATTAATCAATCAATTTGTTTGGAAAAGGGTAACAAGGCCTTTCGTTAAAAACCACGATCTTTCGTTCAACAGTAATTACAATCTTCTTACAATAATTGTTGCGTTTTTTAATTCACGAGAAATCCTTTTTTTTAAAAGAATCACTACCGGTGCATACAAGAACAATAGCCTTATATTTATTAATGATTTTAATCAATCGAACAATTGGCTGATTTAATAAATAATTTCTCAAAACAATTGGTTCTACTAATAAGTTTGAAGTTGAACTACGCAAAGAGTAAACATTCTCATTCCTAACAAATTTAGATTAATAGTCTCATCTTTAATGTTGCCAATATAAATATTATATACAAAACAAGCATCGGCAATTTTTCTTCTTAATTCTAAAACTTGTAAATTTAATTGATCACAACGATCTTCATATGGAGTTAATCGATAAGATGTGGCATTCCTACGACTATTAAGTAAATAAATAACAAATTGTTTCTGAATAGATTCTAAATCATCCTTATAAATATCAATGTATGGATTCCATATAACTGAAGCAAATTCCAGTCTAGACCTAACATAGGCAACGTATAAAATACGCTGCGTTTCAAGTGAAAAATTTCCATTCGAATGAAATTTGATACACCCAATTAATTGACGACATTACATTGCAATTTGCTCGATATGATGTCCAAAATGAAATCGTTTATCGATCAAAACACTAAGATCACGAATTTCATTCTTACGCTCCAAAACGTGATCATTCAATGTATAAATGGCTTTCACAAGGTCAACATTATCTCTACATGCGCTGAAGATGTAACATTTTTGATTATTAAAATAAATACGGTTATCATTACACCATCTCACTAAGTTGTTAATGTCCTTCTGTAACATCAATGAGTACTCATTGCTATGGTATGGTCTTATTTCAATGAAAATTATTTCATTTTATGTCATCAGCAAACAATAGTACATTACAAAATTGCACTGCATCAACAATATCGTTTATGAATATAGCAAAAAGAAGCGGTCCCAATGTGCTGCCCGCTGGGACACCGGATGGCGATGAATATAATCTTGACTTTGATTCATTAATTTTCACATAGTTTTTCCTACCAGTAATAAATTCACAAAGCCATTTAGCGGTTTTAACACCAATATTGAAGCTTGCAACCTTCTCAATCAATTTACGCAACCAAACGGTATCAAATGCAGTTTTAAAATCGCCATAAAATATATCAATTTGTCGATGATTTTCAAATGCTTTGTGTGCAAACATGGACAAATTAAGCAAATTGGTAACAACTGATCTTCCTTGTCTGAAACCATGTTGTGCATTAGATAGCGCACTGCGCTAAGCGCAGGTTCAACAATTTGGCTGAGTCGATACTTAAAGGCAATTTCATATATTTTCATCACAATTGAAGAGATGGTAATAACTCTATAATTCATAACGTTGGATTTGTCACCGTTTTTGTGAACAGGCACAACACGAGAAATTTTCAAAGCATCAGGTAATCTGCCAGCATCAAACGATGGCCATACAATGGCAGATGTGCACATTTTAATTACAAAAGGTGATATGTCATCCGGACCAGCACTACTTTTAAATTTTATAGACTGAATTGCCAACTCGATATCAAACAATGTCAGATTTAGTTCAGTGCTGCATTGTGATTGAACATAAATCTCATCAAACACCCAATTTTCATCATCTAACATGTATAATGATTCAAAAGATCAGCAAATAATTTAACGGTTTCATCAGTGGACTGACCAAAATTATCACCATAATGCATTTTATTCGGATATGTCGTTGATTCGCCATTCAGTCTTGCGAAATTCCAGAACTCTTTTGGATTTGAATTAATATTCTTTTGAATTCTATCAATATATTCTTTGTGACGATGCTCAACTAAAGTGTTGAATTCTTCAAGGACAGAAAAATATTTATCTATCATTTGACCATCAATTTTACGTTTGTACAATTTATCACGGCGATTTTTTAATTTTTGAATTTCCGATGACCACCATTTTGGTTTACTTGAGTATTTTTTGAATGTTGTTTTCGGCACATTTTGTTCAATTAAATTTTTTATTGTCTGTGTGAAGAATGCATGTGCAGAATCAATATTTCTCGAAGTAAATTCATGCTGGAAGTTAACTGACTCCAATTGTTGACACATGCGTTCATAATTCCCTCTCGCATAACAATATGTTGAAATTGAATCGATGTTAGATGATGGAAGGCCTGAGTAGTCAACGTTTATTTCGTATGGAATGTGATATTCATCTTGTTGAGATCTTTCAATAATTGAAAAGTGGTCACTAGACAAACTAACATCATTTGGTGTGCTTACAAACAATAAATCCAACACATTCGATGCACTATTCAACATTTTAGACAATTGAAATAACGGTAGACTGAGCATTTTCTTTAGAAAATCAAAAGCGGAAACAATGTAGTTTGAACGTCTTTGATTCACTGTGGAAATAACGTCAGCATGAGGTAAAAATGCATTTTGATAATTTTCATCATTTGTCCATGTGATGTCATGTATATTGAAATCTCCAAGAACGATAATACTGTGACTGCGATAGTTCACAGTAATAAATTCAATACGTGTAAAATGTTTCAACGATAGATCATGATCGAAGACACTCATGTAGCACACATAGACAATTAGCGGTTTAGGTTTGATAATGATTTCAATGGCCAAAAATTCACACATTGGATCATCAATGAAGTGAAGTTGTAATTGACTGCTTTGTAGCGAACGATGTATTAAAACTGCAACACCACCAGAACGCCTTGAATTATCCGTACATCTGTCATAGCGATAAACGTTGAAACAACTGGGAAAGTAAACACTACTTGAATGTGTGTGTGTCAACCAGGTTTCAGTAAAACAAATAACCTTGTAGATGGACAACTCAATTTTCATACAAATATTACGCTTATTCGTGATGCATCTGACGTTGTTATAGTACATTGGCAACGATGACAATTCCACTCTCACATTGATCGATTCTGATAGTTGATGCAATTTGATTAGAGCATTGTGTTGGCACCAAATAGTCCGTAATCCTTGATTGAACATGTGGACAAGAAGCATTTACAAAATTAATTTGTGTAGTATTATCACCCTGTGGAGAACATATACTTAAAGCATTACCTGAGGAAGATTCATTAATATATAAATTGTGTGATGTGTTATTCGATGAAACTTCGCTGCTAATTGTGTTGATTTTTAGTTGAATATTGTTAATGGTTTCAAAAAAATTGTCAATTATCAAGTCATTTAACTCAATTTTATCAAGCTTTGACATTTCCAGCAACATTTCATATTGAAGTAAAGTAATTTCATCTTCAACAGCCCAATCCGGAACGGTTGTTGAGATTAAGTGGTTAGATCGATGGTTGATTTGTTGTAGTCGTTTTTTGATGAATCAGTTACATTTTGTACATTGTTTGTTGCTGTTGTTTCAGATTGATCAGTTGCACTGTCTTTTAGGCCATTTGCTGAGAGCTCATAAATTTTGCTTGCAACAAAATCACTCAGAGTAGGATATTTTTCACTTCTTTTTTCCATGAATTCACCGATCATAACGTGACTGGGCCAAAAATCAGTGGACATCAATGTATCAAAAAGAGCTTCAGTACAGCACAAGCGAAAAGAAACAAATGTTAGTTCATCAAGTTTCTGATCCTTTTTGACGAGAAGACGTGGCAAAAAATGTTTCACATTCACATTCGGCAATTGTTTTTTGATGTAAGCAGTAATATCAGCAGTAGTGATGGTTGGCTCAATACGCGAGACATAAATTGATTAGTCGAACTGAACACGTTCTACAGACACTCTTTGTTGTTGACGTTGTTTTTTAATTATAACAGGATTACCAAGATTGTGCTCAGCAGAGTTGCATGTACCAATAGCTAATGGCCTGTTTCTGAAAGCAGATTTGGTGAACGATTCATTTGTATTTGTATTGCGTGGTGAGTCACTCGATGCAGATACAGATGCAGATGCAGACTTGGTTTCAATTATATTCGATTTTGATAATGCACTTATTCGTTGTTTTTTTATCTTTGTTTTCATTTACAACAGTGGCAAATGATGAACTGATATTATCACGAATGGTTATGTGCATTGAATCAACATTGTCATTTAGTTTGGACAATGTTGCCGTATTAGAATCAATTTTCGATGAAAGTTCGTTGACCAATTGCGTTAATTTATCATTAAAAACAGCAGACGCTTGGTTTTTCGGTGAGCGATCTAAACCTAAACGTCCAGTTGGCGTCGTTGACAATTTTGATTGAGTAAATGCTTTTTGTTGTTTACGTTTTGACGATGGGTAATCGATACAAGAATCATATAAAAAAACAATGTTCTTAGAACAAAAAATTGAGGATTTCTTCGTGATAATATCATAACATGGAAGATGATAATTGTTTTGACACAAATGGCATTTCACCGTATTTCCAGACGATGTGTGTGTATTATTATTATTCAGCACCAAACAGCGTTACTTCGCCAAAGGTGGTTTATTTAAATTATAAAATTTACAAATTAATATATACATTTAAATGATTCAATAATTGCATCGATTCAACAATCAATTGCCGATCCTAACGATCTCGGAGCAAACACTGAAATTGTTAAACTGCAATATTGAATTAAATCAATTAAGGAAAAACAAGAATAAATTACTCAAACAATCTTTTAAACAATTCGTTCAACCTAATTTTAACAACATCTGGAGTAACATTAAAGTCTATAACAAATTGATCGGAGTGTGGAATTTTAACATTATAATAATCATTGAATGTTTTAATCAAACAATTCAACGGCATATATTCATGATAACCACGATTATTTGACTGAATCTTTAAAAATTGTACATTCCTAACAGAGTGGTACGGAACCCTGAATTGAATCTTTTCCAAAAGTACATCTGAACAAATATCACCCCTGATCAATTTTAGGATGAACAGCACCTGCACAATTTTCCTGCGATTCTCCAGAGATATCATTTGAATTAAAAGCAATCTATGTTCATATTTCGGAAGTCGGTATCCATTACTCCATTTGAATCTTCTCAAAGCATACAACAGAAACTGCTTTTGAACAGATTCAATTCGCTTTATTTGACCCAGGTTACAAGTATTCCAGATTTGAGAACCATATTCTAGAATTGGGATAACGAAACTAAAAAATAATCTTTTAATAGTGAATGGGTCAAGAAATTCATTTGCAAAACGCTTTATCCAGGCCAACCTAGATTTTGCTTTTGCAATAATAAATTCAATGTGAGCTTTGAAATTAAGTTTCTCATCTAAAATTATACCAAGATCCTTAATTTGATCAACCCTTTCAATAATCAGATCATTAATGGTATAATGATGATCAATCACATTACCGAATCGATGAAAAATCATCTTTTTAGTTTTATTCACATTCAATTTCAAATGATTCAGCTCAAAGAATTTAACAATTCCATTCAAGCACTTCTGAAAAACATAACAATCATTAATAGAAACAATATGGTGGGAAATTCTTACATCATCGGCAAATGAGAGAATTGATGAGTCACTACTGTAACACGGAAGATCAGCAATGAACAATATAAATAGTGTAGCAGCAATGGGATAGCCCTGACCCGTACCCGACGTGATAACAATGGGTTTTGATTCAAATTTATTAATTTTGACAATTTGACTTCGACCACTCATATATGATTTAATCCATTTTAAAAGTTGTAAATTTAGACCCATAATATTCAATTTATGAATCAAAAGATCAATATTCACTGAATCAAACGCCTTGGCAACATCAATATAAATGGCATCTGTTTGATTATGCGGCATCAACTCATTCAATGTTTGAGAAGTGAATTCAACTAAATTAGTGATAGTTGATCTACCCCTGACAAACCCATGTTGACTAGTATGAATTAAATTCTTAATATGGAAATTTATATGGTTCGCAACTAAAGAATCTAAAAGTTTCGGAATAATATTTTGCAGAGCAACACCCCTATAATTTTCAATATTATTCCTTAATCCATTCTTATAAATAGGCTTCACAAATGAAATCTTCCATAAATCAGGTACATAAGAATCATTGAGTGATTTATTCAACAAGGCAGTAATAGGCTTCACCAATTGGCCAATACATTTTTTCATGAATAAATTAGTAATTCCATCAGGACCCGAAATCAAGTTATTCGGTAAATCAACAACTTGTTGCAAAATGGAATCTTCATCGATAACCAATTTAGGTATATACTGACATATATTTTCAATGTTCTTAAAACATTCAGTATTATAAAAATCCGTCAAATCCAAGCTGTGATTAGTGTAAGCTGTGGCAAAAAAATCTGCAAATAAATCAGTAATTACAGCACCATCACAGGATTTTTGATTTTTAAAAAACATTTCGTTTGGTATATCATTGAATGTCTTCCTAATAGCATTCACATGCTTATAAAACTCCATTGGATCATCAATAATTAAATTTTCCATTTCCATTTTATAATTTTTATAAGCTAACCGAGAATACTGATTGTATTCAGAGCGAACATCTTTAAAATTGTCATCATCAGCAACAGATTTGTGTCTTTTCTTACTTAATTTATTCAATCTATTTTTTAAGTTTATCAATTTAGTATCAAACCACTTAGGATGCGATGACAAATTGCTCCTTTTCCTTATCACATGTGTATTAATAATATTATTTACACAAGAATAAAAATTATCCAAATTGTCATCAAGTGACTCATCAGATAACAAATTCATCCAATCAATGCTTTCAAAACAATCATTAATCAAATCATAATTAGCATTACGAAAATCAAAATATAAATGTTGTTCGGAATTAGATTTCTCAAAATGATGATCAAAAATAACAATCTCAATTGATTTATGATGAACCTCAGACTTTACCAATAAAACATCACTAGTGGTACAATATAACAAGTCAGAGTCATTTGTCCAAACCAAATCTAACATTTTACCATTGTCGTTTGAAAATTTGTTAATTTGTGAAAGACCCATTTCATGAAAGTTGTCCAAAATATACAATTCCTTCCTTGAACAAGCATTGATTGGAAATGCTATATTTGGGTTCTCAATATCATTCGAAATCCACAACAAATCAGGAAGATTAAAATCTCCCGAAATTATAATCGAATCCTTATCATAAATCTTCTGTGATAGGGTTTTTAATGCATTAATGTTATTTTCAAAAATCTCAAATGGTGAATTAGGTCTAATGTACAATTCAACCAAATAAAATTTTCTAAAATTAATAGAAACACTAACACAAATCAATTCAGCACCATGTAAATTACCATCAAATTCCAATTGACCATTCAAAGACTTATGAGCAGCAATCAAGACACCACCACCATGAGACTTTTTAATAATTTGATCTCTCTCAGTATAGGTCGTTCTGTCACAGCGAAATACGTCATAGTCACTTGGAAAAATTTCAATATTATTAATGGTACCATCCAAATGAGTCTCACATAGCATATAAATTTTGAAATTATTAATCAGCAAATTTGCATAAAATTCCGGAAGCTTAGTTTTTAATCCATTAACATTACAAGTATAAATATGATGATCAAACTTTTCAACATCATATATCTTTGAATTTAATACCGGTAGAATGGTGTTATGTTCCTTTGTTTTAATTTAAAAAATAAATTCTGAAATTGCAAGCGGGTCGTTTACGGAATATAACAGAAAAATTTCTTCTTATCTTTGTTCTCAAAATCGGTCCTTTAATACAATTCAGTCAAAGCCCTACCTATGCGATCGCAGTTAATCTTAAAAACTACTTACAATTTTGTGTAATTTGCTTTGACAATGTTCTTGGGCACGTAATTTGGTTGAATTTCGACGAAAATTGAAATCACTGCCTCGTAATTGTAGTTCTTGGTGAATTGGCCGCTAATTCCGTGGAATTCTTTTCGATCGTATGATTCGCTGATGAATTTCGTTGAATTTGTTGGTTTATGTCACACGGATTCACTTTTTTGTGGCAATTAAGGCCGATTCACTGACAAATTGATGAATGTTACAACCTTAATGATTGGGTTATCTTGATGAAAGTCCGGATAAGAAGAAAGACAAATCGATTCACTTTCAATTGATTGACTTGATTTTCTTTTTTACGTTTTATGAACTGTCACTTTCTTGCAGTTTGCGATGTTGTCTCAGTTGCCCAATTTAGTACATTGTCAGCGCTCAGTACTTAATCTATATTCATACAATGCATGTGCGCCAACTTCACGCCTTTGATTTATTCAGTAAATTTTTGTTTTCTTCTTTTTCTTTATTTTTATTAATTTATGTATTTTTCCTTTTTACTAATTGCCTTGAATTGAATTTATGGTTTCATCGAAACCATAACACACTTCCCCCTCTAATGAGAATTTTTTCAAGAATTGAAAAAATTATCCAAGGTACTTACAATTCACTTGATATGGATATTGCGTTCGAAATAGTCAGAGCAAAGCATCGTATGATAATCACAGTATTATATTTTTTTTTTTTTTTTTTTTATTTAAATTCATATGAGGATCTTTTTATGCATTCTTCGATTCATTTTTTTTTTTATATGCATTCATTTATCTACTTGAGTTCCTTTTTTTTTTTTTTTTATATATGGAAATTTCCCCTTTTCTTGGCTTTTAGCCCTTTTATCTTTTTAAATGAATTATATATTTTTTCTTTATTTTTTTATTTTGTTGGGCCAATGCCTCTTTTCTTATGAATATGCTATGTGGAAATGCGAATTATGCATATCTTTCTTTTCTCGATGGTTTTTTCTTTTTTATTTGCCACTAATTGATTTGGAATTACTCCTTTTTTCTATAGCATTTCATCTTACGTTCCATTTCTTTCTTTCTTTTTATTTTAACGTAAGTTTACTGTCCTCTATCCTTCTCTCAGACCAACTGATTCGACGTTCACTGAACATTTTCTAGGAACTTGCATTCCGTAGTTTAACGAGAAATTGTTTACCTATGGTATTTTCTAACAATGTTACTGGAAGTCGACGTTATCAATCTGAAATTGTTTCGCTTGGCTAAATGCCGATTGCTAATTTTGCTTAGAATTTTCTTTATTCTCAAGTCAATTTGTAATTTTTTATCAATCGATTCTTGATTGATTGCTTGGAGATTTCTCCCCGAACATGATTGCATTCTTAAATGATCACATTGGCAATGTGATCATGGAAATTGGAATTTCCATTCCCAATTAAATCAATTTTTAATCTTATGAATCACAATGTCTTAGTGATTCCAAGTGCCTGGAACTTAACGTTCCCAGAGAAATTAATTGAAATGATTGACTAAACTTTTCGGGTTTGTCCATTATATTGGAGTTTTCGTTTCCAACCAATTAAAATTTTCTAGTCTTTTGACGGGTTCAAAGTTCATTAACCCTAGTGCTATTTACGAGTTCCACTTATGTGTATTTATTGCCTCAGTCGTTAGAGCCCAATTACATAATTTCACCTCGTAATCGATATCTTTCAAACTACATCATGGCCTTGACGCGTTTTGTATCTCATTGCAGTCGTTGCAGTTCATAACTTACCTTGGACTTTCGTCCCAATTCTCATCTATTTGTGGAGAAATTATTGTCTTTTTCTCCTGAATTTCAATCTTGGACTTAAAACGTCCCAAAAATTATCTAAATGGTAGAGAAAATGTCGTCTCTTCTCTGACTTTATTTTACTAATTAAATTCTTGACTTATCGATTGATTTCTCGTATGATTGATTTCTTTCTTACCTATTGATTGAGATCAATTTCTACTAAACTTTACTACATTTCTACTTGAAATATTCTGAACTCTTTTCTTGTTATCTACTGAAACTTTTGAAGTTTATTTGAAATTTTATATGTATTGTCGTATTACATATCTGGGCAAATGCCGCATGTTTGACTATTGCTAATTTTTTCTCGCCGATTGACGATATATTTGATTGGATATATGGTATGTAACCGATTAAATTGAAAGAAATCATGGATTGTGCTTAAAATTAACTTTCTTCATCCTTGTCGCTACATGTAGCTTTCACACCTCTCTTGGCTGTTACCGCGTTACCCATTTGTGACACAAACTTTACTTCTTCTAGTCTTTGCGACGCAACAAGTCTTGCACCGCCTTTTCAATAGCCTTGAGCTGCTCTTCCCGGAGCTGTTCCGCGTCAATCTTGCGTTGTTCTTCATACGCTTTACGCTCGCGTTCGCGCTCTTCATTTATTAGCTTCATTTTTTCGTTGATAGCGTCTGCTACTTGCTTGTCGAATTCTGCCTTGACTTCGTCCATGCTTTTCAGAATTGCCTTGTGACCCGCCAATCCGGAACCATGGCGTCGTTGTGTTGTTTGTGTTAATATCTTTGGAATTGTCCCAGTATTCACTTCCGGTTCGGGTTTGCGTACGCTTTCGCCAGTCATAAAGCTTGCTGGTGACATTAATCTCAACGGTGGTAATGTCGGTTGTTGAGCTTCACTAGAATGTGCCATTGTCTTACGCATTTGCTCATGGAACCAAGTCGACGATGTTGTCGAGCTTTGCGACTGTTCGCTGGCCATTGATTTACTATCATCTTCACTTGCAATTGCTGCACTTGTCGATGCTTGACGATCAATACTTTGTAATGTTGCCATTGGACGTGTTCGAGTGTACAATCGAGTATCACGCATTTCACCCCCTCGGTCTTCGACCCAAGCTCGGTCTTGTGCCTTATTTGCTTGGACTGCCGCGTTTCGAGATTCGAGTTCGTTCATTAACTCGCGCAGAGCAGCGTGGGCATAATCGCCGTTTGGGCGCACGAACAAAATATGCTTGTTGTACACGAATGTAGCTATTGCGTGCTCGTTTTGACGTTGGTAATCGAACCGCTTGATTTGAGCATCACCTCGTAATGTCAGACGAAATGTGCCGTGCAATACACGTGGAACACTACGACTAGTGAACCGAGAGTTACACTGTCCTTGTTTAAGTGTAAATATGTCGTTCATGATCGCTTCGAACGCGTAAACCTTGATCATAGCTACCCAATTACTACGATTATATACAGCCACTGTGAAATTGTCTGTCGCATCGCGTTTGATCACATGGTTACCCTCTCCATCAGAGTGTACGATGAATCGACTTTCGTTGACCACGACTTCTTCGTGTCTTTGCTCGCCGTATGGGCCAATAATTACGCCATTGAACGCTAATTCGGATGGGCCATAACACTGGAACGTTGTGCTCACCAAATTGCTCGTGCTACGTGTGCGTATATGCACCGTTTCCTGAAATATCAATTTTATGTGAACATCGGGCTACTTGTCACTTGACGCAATCTGATTCTGAGCAATCGGCTCAAGATAAATGTTCATTCTGAACGGTATGTTTCTCTCGTGCAATACGTGAGCGTGCTTAATACCTTGTCATCGATTCGATGGACAATTACCTTGTTCGCCTCAGCCATACTGATGTGTTTTCCCGACGTATCTCTGGGTTATCCGCTAGCTTTTTCGCGTTGCGTGTCTTTTCCGATCTGTAATTCGTTCGTAGATGGAATGAGATCTGGGTAATTCAAACGTTCAACTCTACAACATGCATTTTTCTACTTTTACGATTCTACTTTCTACGTCTTGTCTAACTACAATTGCGAAACTTTCTACGTTTTGTTTCTTAATAGTGCTTGTTCTTTGTTGACATGTGCCATGCACTCCCTGCCCCCTCACAAAGGTCCTCCTTGCAGTGTAAAAAAAAACTTGGCCTTCATGCCGTGAAATTAACGTGAATTGTTCGCATATTATCGCGCTATCGTTTATGACAAGATAATAATGCACAATTAATCGCACATCAATTTTAGACGTAGCATTGATATGTAAAATCTCATGTCTAGCCGTGCTTTACCCCCGTCTATGGATGGTAAAACCATTCAGCCCTGTCTCGACATCATGTCCGAATCTTTAATGACGAAAATAATTAATTTGTGCCTGTTGATTGCACACTTCTCACTATCCATGTTTCTATTGTTACCGATATTCATGTCCTTTTCCTTTCCAGTCTTTGCCAAATTTATCCGTCATGATTTTCACTTATGTTATCTGTGAAACTTCTGAGCATGATACTCGGCTTTTCTGCCAGTTTTCACATCCTCTAGTACATACGTATTCGTGCCTGTCTTTTCAACTATTTTGCATTCAACTGCTCTTGGCGCTAACTTCTGGACATAATATGTCGACTTATCTGACAATTTTGTGTTTTCTCGGTATACTGTTTCTCCGACTTTGTACACAATTGGTCTCTTTCTCAAGTTGTACTGTTTTATAGACCTTTCTCTAGCCTCTTTAATGCGCTCTTGGATTTTTTCCCTCAACTTACTGATATTCTTCATAACCTCGTCATTTGCATCTACAGTTCTTCCGTACTCACTAGCATGCTGTGGCATTTTCTGACCGAAATTAATCATATACGGTGTTTCTTGTGTACTAGTATGCGCAGAATTATTGATTGCATTTGCAATTTCTTGTATATTTGCATCCCAATTCTTGTGATTTACCTCATCTTTCAGAAATGCCTTTAAAGCGTTCCCTATCGTTTTATTAACGCATTCTGTTGGATTCGCTTGTGGAAAATAATTGGCTGTGTACCACAATTTAATGCCTTGCGAATCAGCGTACTTTTTAAACATTTCTGACTTGTACTGTGGACCGTTATCTAATACAATGATCTCTGGACATGCATACTTCAATACTACTTCGTTCTTAATGAAATCTGTCACTACTTGTGCTGTCGTCGAACGAACTGCTTTGACTATAGTGAACTTTGAAAATAAATCAATGGCTACTATGATAAAACGATTTCCCTTCTTGCTTAATGCCAAAGGTCCTATGATATCAGTTGCTACTACTCTCCATGGGCGTTTTGTTTCGACAAATTTTCCTGCTTCCGGCGTAGTAATCTTATTGTATGGTTTAATTACCTTGCACGTTTTGCAGTTACTAACATATTCTGTTACGTCTTTGCCCATTCCTGGCCAAAAGTATACGCTTTTTATCTTGGCTAAAGTCTTGTATCTACCAAAATGACATGAGCTAAGCTCGTCGTGATTGTCTCTTATAACTTTTTCTCTCATCTCACTTGGCACGCAAATACGCCATAAGCAATCTACATTGTCACAACTTTCATTGAATGATTTCTTGATGTACAATAAGCCGTTCTGCATTTTCAAATTGTCGTGTACTTGCGAATGTTCTTCAAACAATCTTTTCAATTTCAAATACCATTTGTCTTGCGTCGATGCCAAATCCGTTAAATCTATCGAGTCTACTGCTCTTGACAAAGTATCTGGTACTACGTGAAATTTACCCTTTCTATGTACAAGTGTGAAGTCATATGCCTGCAGTCTCAATGACCATCTAGCTAATCTGCCTGTCGGATCTTTGAGATTTTTCAGCCATAATAAAGCATGGTGATCAGTAACTACCTTAAACTGAGTTCCCTCAATATATGGTCTAAACTTCTCAATACTTAAAATGACTGCTAAACATTCAAGTTCTGTTGTATGGTACTTCTGCTGTGTTGCAGTGAATTTCTGGCTCATATACGCGACTACCTTTTCTTCTTCACCATATTTCTGAATCAATGCGGCACCACATGCTTTACCACTGGCGTCACAATGTATCTCAAATGGTTTACTATAATCAGGTGGTGCTAACACCGGTGCTGTTGTCAATGCCCTGATTAATCTCTTGAAAGCTGTTTCGCATTCCGTTGTCCATTCGAATTTAACTGATTTCTTGAGTAACTCGGTCATTGGACCCGTGATTTCTGAAAAATCTTTTATGAAACGCCTAAACCAGCCTGCTAAGCCTATTAGTCTTTGTATATCCTTAACACACGTAGGTGTTGGTAAATTCTCTATTGCTTCTATTCTTGATTTGTCCATACCTATGCCTTGCTCGTCTACAATATGGCCTAAAAACTTCAACCTCTTGTAACAAAATTTCGATTTCGTTGGGCTAATCGTTAGGTTTGCATACGTAAATTTTGCTGCTATTCTTGACAACAAGTCGACATGCTCGTCGAATGTTTCTGAAACTACTATAATGTCATCGAGATATGGAAAAGCATTCGGCTCGAATTCTGATCCGAAAAGTGAATCAATTAGACTACAAAGTTCTGCTCCGCTATTGGTCAATCCCATTGCCATTCTTTCATAAACGTAAATTCCTCGAGAAGGAACTGAAAACGCTGTTTTCTCTTGCGAATCTTTATGCAACGGAATTTGGAAAAATGCGTCTGTCATATCTATTGTTGTGACATACTTGGCTTTCCCTATAGAACTCAATATACGGTTCGCATTCTGCTGTGGATATGCATTTTTCTTCGTAACTGGATTTAACCATCTTGCATCCATGCATATTCTAATCCTATCATCTTTCTTGGGTACTGCTACCAGTGGATGTAACCACTCTGATGATTCTACTTTACGAATGATACCTCGTGCTACTAGCCTATCTACTTCCTCGATTATTCGTTTCAATTTGTTTGGTGGAAACATTCTTAACTTGCACCTATAAGGCTTTGCGTCGCCCGTATCAATCTTTGCTTCTTTCAACCATGTCTTGTTTAGTTTGCCTTCTGGTTTGCAAAACGGAAATGACTTGATTACGTTAGCTAATCTTTCCTTTTGATCTTCGTCCAAGTCATGCTCTGTCTCTACACTTAAGCATTTCGGTGGCAATACGTCTGCTTCCTGATTTTCAAACACGCTTCTAAACTCTGCTTCAGAATCTACTTGATCAACAAATTCGTTCGAATTATGCTTGATCACCCTGATGCCATACGTATTACTCATGAAACATGGCTTTATTCTATATGCATTCCAGAAATCCATGCCTAAAACTAACTTGGTTGCTGCCTGTGCTACCACTAGTGTTGGTATATTACGCTTAATGCCTCTAACAACATATGGTACTTTCATATAGCCTAACGCTTTGTGTGACGTTCCGTCTACTGTGGTTATTCCTACGTTACACTTGTACAGTTTGTGTCCTTTCTCAATCAACTTCTTATATAATTCTTCACTCATAACTGATGCTTGTGCACCGCTATCCAACAAACCTCGAGCAAAATCTCCCTCAATACCAACTATCAAATATGGTCTGTCATCGTCGTTTAAATTGAGTTTGGCGTTTGAAATACTCTTGTACTTTCTAGGCATTTCTACCGCTATTGCGTTCTTTCTTTTTGCTAAAAACAGCCTGTTTATTGCTCGTCGCCTACTCCTTGCTTGTCGTAAGCGACGCTTTACAAGTTTTTTGAGCGATTTAATCTACATTCGCATGCCGGCGCTATAACTCCTTCTTTACCACAACGAAAACAAAACATTCTAGTAACTGGCATCGGACAATCCACAAACCAATGATTTCCTGTCTTACAATTAAAACATCTAGTCGATGCACTGACTGCTATTTCGGGAAACATCGTCGTTTGTTCTTGTTCGGTTACGTTGACTTGATTGGTCGTGCCTGTATTTTCTTTAACTTGTGTCGGTACTGTTTTCTGATTGTAGCTATTTGTGTTCGCTTGGGCTTGTGAATTTCCGTTTGTACCGTTATGACCGTATGTTTTTGTACTGTTTGGCGTATTGACTGTTTTGAACACGTTTGGTTTCTTGGTAACTGTTGGATTAACCCTCGTGACGTTACACTCGTTGTATTCTATTTCATTTGTATCGTCGATTGTGTATTCTTCTATTTCTTGACAACTCTCTTCGCAATGATCTTGTTCTATACAATGTATTGGCATTGCCGTTCTACGTTGAAATGATTGTCTAAGGTCATGTCTAGGTTTGTCATACAACTTGTCTGCTGCCTCGAGTTTACGCAAAAATATGCTTAATTCTTGAACTGATGTCCAATTCTGACTCATTGCTCTCGATCTGAGTTCTGGCAAAAGACCGTTCTGAATAATACTAACTCTTTCTACTTCATCGTAAACTTCGAGTGAATCAAATTCCCTAATAATGCTTGAAATAAATTCAGATGATGTCTCTGTGCGTTTTTGTCTGATTTCTGCTAACTTTGAAACAGTAATGAACTTTGCTAACGGCGTTGTAAATTGTTTCAGTAAACCCTCTTTCAATTGTGTCCAATTTCTAAAGTCTTTCTTGTACTGAACGTACCAATTGAATGCATGTTCTTTTACTATGTAGTGAAATCGTTGGAAAATTTCCGTGTAGGATATCTTCTCTGCTTCTTTGTAAACATCTAACTTCTTCAAGAAAGCATGAACGTCTCGTTCTTCAGGAATTTTTGACTTGGGATTACCCGTGAAATACCAGTTCCACTTATGAATCGGAACGAATGATCGTCTTGTGCTACACGATGAACTTGAGTGATATGAATCGTTTGATGCTACGCTGCGTGCATCATCATCAACAACAACAGTTTCGTTTCTTGGTGTTGTTGCTGCTCGGTTTATGTTTGTTCGCTGCGATAATTCGATGTTTTGAACACGCGATGATATAGTATTCAATGATTCCATCATTGTGTTGATTGCAGCAATCATGCTGTTCGATGTATCTGTTTGGGAATTATCCCGATTCATATCCGCATAAAATTGATTAGCGCTCTGGAATTGATAGCGTTGTTGTTGCTGATCTTGTGGCAACCCATATGTGTTTCTGTTGGTGTATACAACATGTTCATTTTGTGCGAAATTTACACTCTTGGTCGTTGGTCTGTTTAAAATACCGAATGGAATTCTTGTGTTCGTTCGTTGGTTAGTATTAGTCTGACCGTTAAGGTTGTTCGCAGAACTCGTTTGCGGTCGCGAATTGTATGTATTATTTCTGTCTTGGTAAATTGTATTTCTACCGAAAATATTTGGTTGATGTTCACTTTGGCTTGTGTGTGCATCACCGGTACTTAAGTTGTGTGCCATTGAACTTGTAGCTACACCCTGTATTGGTCTACTATTAGGAAAATTCAGGTTGGAATTATCGAAATGAGAAATTGGAGTTATGTCGGGTTCAGCTTGTGGAATTAATTGAACTTGTGCAATTCGTGATGGTAAACTAATGTTAGTAGTCTTCTCGGCCATAGCCGCTTCTGTTTGCATGTCATTACTCGGGGCTGTTTGTCCCGTTCCTACATTCAATTGTCTGCCACGTCTGTTGAATGACTTTACTTTGTTTATGAACTCATGATATAACTCTGCCATTTCATCTACTAATTTCTGAACTGAATGAGATAGATCTAAGTTGTCTTTTACTCTTGGTATTTTTTCTACTCGTCCACTGACGTGCAAAAATTTACTCATAAATCTTTCTTGGGTAGCCCTATCCGGATTTATTTCTTGTAATAACCGCTTGAGATCCTCAGCTTTCCTTGAGTTTACTTCTAATTCGTCTGTCGGGGAACCGAAACTACCTAATGGCTCTTTCAATTCTCCTTTACGTTCCCTAATCATGCATGAACGCAAACGTGATGTTGCTTCTCTTCTTTCTCTACATAGCGGAATGTTTCGAATTGTTAACTCATATGCTACTTCTCCGTCTGATAGATACTCAGGTTCAATTTGGAATTGACTAACCGTTACAATTGGTTCATTTGATCTATTCATCTTTATTCGAAATGATTATCCAACGACAATTAAAAAAAAAATTTTAAATTAAATCTCTTGTTTCCTACTAGACGTAACTTTTCTTGAATTAATTCGATTTAATCTTGACCTCAACTATTCTTGAAATTCCTAGTATTGATCAATTTCTATTGAATTTCTTTAATGTCCAATTTCTTTGATGTTTTGAACACGAATAATGTGATCAATAATTCTGAAATTCATGATGAATTGAATATTGATAGCATCGCAAAAGATTCTTTGTTATTCAAAGATTTATCATCTCGACTCAAGGTTTTGAAAAACTTGATTACTGTTCCAAAATCAATCAATGGAGTTTATTTGATTCATATCTCAAAGTTTAATTTTGGTACTAAGCCTGATGACGTGAAAAAACTCATCACTGAGAGAACTAAACTACATGAGAATTCTTTCTCAGTTGAGATGCTCAATTTTCACAAACGCAGTAAGAATGTAGGCAAATTTGTTTCCTGTAAAGTTTCAACGGTAACAGAGGAATGTTCCAGAATAATTTGTAATCCGGACTTATGGAAGCCTGATTTTTGTGTTAAACCTTTTATCATAAAAAAAGGGAAAAATTCGATTAAAGAAAAAGTGAACAAATCTCATATGGTAAATAATAATAAAAATAAAAAATCGAATAAGAAGGAGGAAAATGTTCACAAAAAAGATTATTATGATCTTCGAAATAAGGTTGATAAATCCAAGCAAAATATTGATTCGCGCCAAAATAACCATCGTTCTAATTATATAAATTTAAATAAAAAACAAAATCAACATCATCAACAACAGCAACAACAGCAACAACAACAGCGACATCAGTCATCTCATTGGTCTCAACTAACTCATTATCATCGACAATTGTCACAAAATCAAAATCAATATCAACCTAATTTAAATGGTTATCCTATTATGAATAATGGTACTCATTATTTACAACAACCTCATAATCATTGGCAATTGTCCCAAAATCATAATCAACATCAACATAATTTGAATGGTTATCCTTTTTGGTATCAACATTATCACCAACCATTCGTGAATCCCATTCAGTGCCATCAATTTATAAATCCAATGCAAATTTCTCCAAATATGCTGCCAATTCAAATGTATCATCCACTCTACCGTTATTGAATACTCAGTTTTCTCATATGAATGAGAAGAAAATTGATCAACATATTTTCGCTTGTAATGTGAATGGTTTAAAAACCAAGATTCCGGAATTCTACGCTAATATTTTAATTAATGATTTCATGATTTATCTCTTGTGTGAAACTCATTTGGATGATACCGTCAATAATATTGAAATTTTTCCGAAGTATTATGATGTTTTCCGATGTGATAGATCGACTTTCACCGAAAGAGACCAAAAAATTAAGAAAATACATGGTGGTGGTGTTTTGATAGCTACTCATAAATCGTTAAATGGGAGATTGGTTTTTGATGGTGATCTATTTGGTGTTGAATTTATCTGTGTTTGTGTTAACATCAAACATAAAAGGTTTTATTTGGTTGAATTGTATATTAGACCAGATTCTCCATTTAAGATTTTTGAAAACATTGTTGATGTTTTGAAATGTTTGTTTGTGAAGGTTGGCAATGAAAATACAATAATAATTTCAGGTGATTTTAATCTTCCAAATTTATTATGGATCTCGAATGATGTTGATAATCCAAATGTTTCATATCCAATTAATGCTTGTTCAAGGAAAGAATTATTGATTCTGGATTCTTTTCATGATTTTGGTTTATGTCAGATTAATAAATTTTCAAATAACAATGGTAATATGTTGGATTTAATTTGGACGAATGATTCAGATTTGTTTAATTGTATTAAAAGTGATACTTGTTTGGTCAATATTGAGATCCATCACAATCCAATTGAAATTATTGTTATTGATTATAATTTAAAAATTAATAATGAGCTCAGTTATGGCACATATTTGGATTTTAGAAATGCTAATTATGATGTGATTAATGATTGTTTTTCTGATATTGATTGGAATTTATTGTTTTCTAATAATTCATTGGATCTTAATTTGCAAAACTTTTATTCTTGCGTTAATAGAGTAATTAATACACATGTGGTCTTGAGAAAGAAAAGAAATTCAAATCATCCTGAATGGTTTGATACGCATTTGGTTTACTTGAAGAATCGTGTGGGTAAGTTGTTAAAAAGCAGGCATAATTCATTTGAGGATGATAATAACTTCAGAATTGCTCGTCTAGAATATAAACGTCATTCCCGCATTGCTTACAACAACTATAAAATTAAATTAGAAGAGATGATTTCTAATGATCCAACGGAATTTTTCAAACATGTGAATGTCATCAGGAAAACTGTCAATGATTTACCTATTGAAATGCATTATAAAAATCAGAAATCGAGTAATGGTAATGGAATAGCTAATTTATTTGCAGATTTTTTCTCATCTGCCTATACTAAGCATGATTCGGAGTCGCTTGGTATTTGCAATCTTGAAAACTTCAGAATGATTGTAGATTTATGTCAAAATATTCCATGTATAAACGTAGATGAGAATATCATTCTTGAAAAAGTTATGGAATTACCCAGTAATTTAGTGTCTGGTCCTGATGGATTGTCTAATTTGTTTATTAAAAAGTGTATTGGTACTTTAATTAAACCAATCACAATGTTATTAGTAAAATCGCTAAAAATTTCCCATATTCCTCTTTTATGGAAGTCTTCTTATGTTAAGCCAATTTATAAGAATGGTTCAAGGAATGATATAGAAAATTATAGAGGTGTTGCCTTGCAGAATGTGATTCCTAAACTATTAGATTCTATAATTGCAAATCATCTTAATTTTCATTTGAAAACATTAATTGATAAAAGTCAACATGGTTTTGTGAAAGGTAGATCGACTATAACTAATTTAGTTGAATTCACTTCTCAAACTTTGAGTGAATTAAAGCCTCATAATCAAACGGATGCAATCTACATTGATGTTGCCAAAGCATTTGATTCTGTGAATGTTGATCTTTTGATGTACAAGTTGAACATTATGGGTTTGAATCCACAACTTCTGAATTGGATTAAATCCTATATGAATGATAGAAATCAAATTGTTAAAATAAATGATTATTTATCACATCCGATCAGTGTTCCTTCTGGCACTGGTCAGGGATACCCTATTGCAGCAACCTTGTTTATTTTGTTTGTTGCTGATCTCCCCTACTTTTGTGGTGATTCGTCTTTACTCTCTTTTGCTGATGATGTAAGACTTTCTCATAATATTAATTCAATTAATGATTGTTTTATTCTTCAAGATAATTTGAACAATGTGGTAGATTTTTTCAACAGGAATCATTTGGAATTGAATATTAAGAAAACTAAAATGATGAGGTTCCATCGCTTTGGAGGTGTTATCGATCACAAATACTATATTAATGGTTCAATTATTGAAAGAGTTGAACAAATTAAGGATCTTGGTGTGATTTTGGACGAGAAACTTAATTTCAAGGCTCATATTGAGTTCATAATTGCAAAAGCTAAATCAAGACTTGCTTGGATTAGGCGTTTTGCGAGAGAATTCAATGACCCTTATACTATTAAAAAATTATATTTTAGTTTTGTTATTCCAATTTTAGAATATGGTTCTCAAGTTTGGAATACTCATTCTCTAGGACAAATAAAACGGATTGAGTCAATTCAAAAACAGTTTTTGTTGTATACCTTGAGGAGATTCAGATGGAACAATGGCTTTCACCTACCTAAATATGAACATAGGCTGCTGTTACTGCAAATGATTACTCTGGAGGACCGAAGGAGAATTGCTCAAGTGATGTTCATTTTAAAATTGATCAGGGGTGAAATATGTTCGGAAATACTACTGGAGAAAATCCAATTTAGAGTTCCTTATCACTCGGTCAGAAATGTTAGATTTTTGAGTATACAACATAATATCGACAGTAACTACCAAAAACATATGCCTTTAAGTTTCCTGGTCGAGGCTTTCAACAGTTGTTATAATATTAAAACTCCTTTTTCTGAACAATTTGTAATAGACTTTAATGTGAGCTCAAATGTAATTAAAATGAGACTGAATGAATTGTTCATCAGACAGACTGACTGAACAATGCACTTCTCTTTTTTCTATTCTCTCTGTACGATTCGGTATTACAGTTAATAATCACAGTGACTTGCTCCGAGATCGTTAGGGTTGGCAATAGATTATTGATCGATGCAATTACTGAATCATTTCATTTTTAATTGTATTTTTTACATTGTAAATATTTTGATTTTTTATTTAAATAAACCACCTTTGGCGAAGAAATGCTGTATGGTGCCGAAATAAATAAAAAAAAAAAAAAAAAAAAATAAAGAAATAAGGATACCGACACACAAATTTTTCCAATTTTCCACTAAAATGTGTTCTTTGTAAGGTTACACTTTGACTTGGGAAAGATCTGGCATGAAAAAGTACATGCGGTTGGTGTCCTAACCTCAATGTGTGTCTTGGAAATTCCGCAAAAAGTAAAAAAAATTTAATATTTCAATGAATTCCCCTTTTTGCAATCACTTATCCAATCAATGATCAATTTATTTAAACAAAACTTCTTTGAATTTCAAAAAATTGTCGAATGTTCCAGCAAAATATGTTTTAAATTCAGAAAATGTAAATTTTATTTTTTATTTCAGTAAATGTTCAGTGGTTTCAATCGAAAAATTTAATATCTTTGAGTTTTCAGAAAAATCAATCAAAAAATCTTAAATCTAATGTAAAAATAGGAACGAAAATTCTTCCTCGTACTTCTGATCTTACCGAAAACTTTGCAAATATGTAATGGAACGCTTATTGCTTCCAATCAATTGAATTGTATTTCTTGGTTATGTCTCGTTTACCATGCGGTAATGTATCGATACACGTGGAATGTCTACCACGTGGTTCCCCTTGAAATCAATTATGAATTTGCTAGCACATGCATTGAATTTACAGTTTTTTTTTTTTTTTTTTTTTTTTATAAGATATTTCTTTTCATAACAATTTATTTATAATTCTTGGTTTGATTCCCGTCGCGATTCGAAAATCAAAATTAATTAAGTCTAGATTTTCAATCAAATTAAATTTATGCTGGGTGTGTAACACCTTTTCTCATGAAAATGCAAAAAAATCAATTTAATTTTACGTTGGGCGCCAATTTTGTTATGTTCCTTTGTTTTAATTTAAAAAATAATTCTGAAATTGCAAGCGGGTCGTTTACGGAATATAACAGAAAAATTCCTTCTTATCTTTGTTCTTAAAATCGGTCCTTTAATGCAAATCATTCGAAGCCCTACCTATGCGATCGCAGTTAATCTTAAAAACTACTTACAATTTTGTGTAATTTGCTTTGACAATGTTCTTGGGCACGTAATTTGGTTGAATTCCGATGAAAATTGAAATCACTGCCTCGATTTGTAGTTCTTGGTGAATTGGCTGCTAATTCCGTGGGATTCTTTTCGATTGTATGATTCGCTGATGAATTGCGTTGAATTTGTTGGTTAATGTCACACGGATTCACTTTCTTGTGGCAATTAAGGCCGATTCACTGATAACTTGATGAATGTTAACGCAATGAAGGCGAACAATTAATTTAAAATGACTCGTTCTTTATAATTTACCTCTTGAATGGTAAATTGCGTGTTAACTTGATGAAAGTCCGGATAAGAAGAAAGACAAATCGATTCACTTTCAATTGATTGACTTGATTTCTTTTTTCGTTTTGACAAACTGTCACTTTCTTGCAGTTTTGCGTGTTGTCTCAGTTGCCCAATTTAGTACATTGTCAGCGCTCAGTACTTAATCTATATTCATACAATGCATGCGCGCCAACTTCACGCTTTTGATTTATTCAGTAAATTTTAATTTTCTTCTCTTTCTTTATTTTTATTATTGTATATTTTTTTCCTTTTTACTAATTGATTTGAATTAAATTTATGGTTTCATGGAAACCATAACAATGGATGAGACATTTGGAACGGTACATTCGGGAAAAATTGTGCTGGATTCATGTATTGGTGATACTGCATTAGGTTTGTAAATGGATGGTGGTATTGATGATTCCAAAAAGGATAACCATTCAAATTCGGTTGATGCTGATTATCATACAAATGTTGATGAATATTTGGATGTTGCCTGTTTTGATAATGTTGCCTGTCAAAACGTTGATGAGTATTTGGGAATGCTTTTTGTCGAATCTGCTCATCATTTATATTGAACCTATTAGAGCGATAATTATGGAAACCAAATTCACGACCATTGTTATTAATTTTCTGACGTGTATTTTGACCATATCCACGACTCGAAGCATTATTATCAACTTTTTTCGAAGTTTTATTGGCATAATTCTTCTTTGACTTAAAAATCTTGTAGGTGGACAAGTTTCAATATTGCAAAATCTTTTTCCCATGTTAGAAACGAACGTTTGAATTTGAGGTTATGATGAATCCGGAAAATAAAATTTGCAATAACAAAAAATTTCTTAATAATTATGCGCAAACTCCAATTAATCCAAACACAACAATGGCTTGGTTTCCCGAAAAACTTCAGTACAAGTAAACTTTTTATAGAAAAGTATTTTTAATAAATATTTAGTAAGAACGTTGTAATTAGAGCGCGACTAATTTTTTGACCGGACATGATCATTTTATTTCAAATAATAAACAGTATCGTTTTGATAATTCTCATGGGAGAATTTATAACAATGTTCGGAATAATCATCGTTACAACAATGTAATTAATAATCATATGCAACAACATCAACGTCAACAGCAATATAACAATGTTAGCAAAAATAATCGTACCAACAATCGAAAACAATTTCAACCACAACAGCAAGGCACTAATTGGAATGGCCTTCATTTCTGGAATCAGGCTTATCCAGTACCATACATGAATCCAGTGCAGTATCATCAATATTTGAATCCGGCGCATTATCATCAGAATTTTGTATCGTATCAAATGTACCAGCCCATTTTCCGTTACCGAATATTTGCGGAGATTATCTGTGTTTGTATAAGCATTAATTGCCGAAAGTTTTATTTGATTGAATTGTATATTAGACCTAATTCGCCATTTAGAATTTTTGAGAATATTGTGAATATAATGAAATTTTTGATCTCGAAATCAATTCATAAAGATTCAAGTGATTTTAATTTACCACATCATTTTTGGATTTCGAATGATTTTGATAATCCAAACGTTTCTTATCCCATTAATGCATGTTCAAGGAAGGAGTTACTTATTTTGGATTCATTTCATGAATATGGTTTATCACATTTTAATGGTTGTTCAAATGATAATGGTAATATGTTGGATTTGGTTTGGACTAATGATCCGGATTTTTTGTATTGCCTAAGTAGTGTCAGACCTGAGGTACATCATAAATCCATTGAAATTATTATTTCTGGAAGTCAAAATAATGTAAATAATTCTAATTTTTGTTTTTATCATGATTTTATAAATGCAAATTATGATGATCTAAACAGTTATTTCAAGAATATTGATTGGGATTTGATTTTATCCAATGATTCACTGGATGATAATTTGAACAATTTTTATTCTTGTGTTATTAATGCAATTGATTCACATGTTAGATTGAAGAAAAGAATTATTTCGAATCACCCAAAATGGTTTGATTCAAATATTATTAGACTGAAAAATAAATTGAATAAATTGCGTAAAAAGAGACATAATTCTTTGAGAGATGACATTAATCTTAAATTTTCGCGTACGGAGTATAATAGATATTCTCGTATTGCCTATAATAATTATAGGGTGAAAATGGAGAAATTGATTGTTGATTATCCAATGGAATTTTTTAAATACGTTAACGATATCAGGAAGACTACCAATGACTTTCCAAATGAAATGCATTATAAAGATAAAAGATCAAATATAGAGATATTGCTAATCTTTTTGGTAATTTTTTTGGTTCAGCATATTTTATTTATTTTTTTTTATTTGTGTATCACCGCCAAGTTCTGGCTGTATCTTTATTGATTCAATAAATAAATAAGTAAATGGTGGAGAAAGGTTTGAGTTATCAATGATAATATATCATCTCATCACCATTAAAACCACACCTGCAATGGAACATATAATGATATTAATGATACAATAAATTAATATTAAAATTTGAACAATGATTGGTAACATCACAATGGTTATCGAATTGTTTATCACTTAATGAAACTAAAGTATTTTTAAAGGTATTACGTGACAATTGACTTTGGAATAAATTCGGTATTTTGTTTATGAAGTTACAGATTTGAGTAATCGGAATATTTGGTGCTAATTTGAAATGATTGTTAACAACATTAACAAAATTCACTCGTCTTAAATTTCTAATATTATTATTCAATTCAATTTCTTTTTTCATTGCCGGGACTGGTAATTTCAATAAAAATTAAAAATAGTGCAAAAACTGCAAGAGAAGAAATTAAACGTCAAGTTAAATGAACTCTCAAGTTGACAATATACGCAACACAATTTGAGTCTGTCTGATATTTGTAGCATTGGAAGTCTCGAAACAGTTATAAATTTATGTCATAATATTTCCAAATTGATTATTGATGAGACTTTTATATTACAAAATGTACTAGATCTTCCAAATAATTCAATTTCTGGTCCAGATCGGTTACCGAATTTGTTTATTAAAAGATGTATTGATAGACTCATTAAACCGATTTCCTTTGTACTGGACAGATCACTTAAATTAGGTTATGTTCCTAGCTTGTGGAAATCTTCTTTTGTAAAACCGATATTTAAAAGTGGATCGAGTAATAATATTGATAGAAATTATAGGGGTGCGGCATTGCAAAATGTGATTCCGAAAATTTTAGATTCGATAATTGCAAAGCACTTGAATTTTCATATTAAAAACATTATAGACTCTAGCCAACATGGTTTCGTAAGAGGTACATCGACTATTACAAATTTGGTTGAGTTTACTTTGCAAACATTAAATGAGTTAAAGCCACATAATCAAACTGATGCTATTTATATTGATGTTGCTAAAGCGTTCGAATCAGTGAATGTTGACCTTTTGATCCATAAATTGAATGTAATGGGTTTGAATTATCAAATTCTAAATTGGATTTCATCTTATATGAGTGGTAGAAATCAGATTGTCAAATTTGGGGATTGTGAATCAGACCCATTGATGTTACTTCGGGTACGGGTCAAGACTATTCCATTGCTACAACGTTGTTTATATTGTTTATCGCAGATTTACCCGATTTCAGTGGTAATTCAACAATTCTTTCGTTTGCAAATGATGTTAGATTGTCCCATCATATAGATTTAATTAATGATTGTTATACTCTTCAAATGAGTTTGAATAGAGTGACTAAATTTTTTGAATTAAATCATTTAAAGTTGAATGTTAAGAAAACGAAAATGATGATATTCCATCGTTTTGGTAGAGAGATTGATTTTAATTATCACATTGCTATTGGTGAATCAAAAATTGAAAGGGTTGATTTTGGATGAAAAACTTAAATTCAAAGCACATATTGAGTCAATGGTGGCAAAAGCTAAATCAAGATTGGCTTGGATTAAGCATTTTGCATATGACTTTAGAGACCCATATACAATAAAAATATTTTTTAGTTTCGTTCTTCCTATTTTAGAATATGGTTCTCAAGTATGGAATACAAATAATGTTGGACAGACGAACGTATTGGGTCAATTCAGAAGCAATTTTTGCTATATGCTTAACAGTATGATTTTTTCTGATTATTGTTTCGATACAATTATTGAATCAATTATTTTATGTAAATTAATTGTTTATTAAAAAATTTAATTAAACCAACTTAAGCGAAGAAACGCTGTTTGGTGCAGTAATAATAATAATTTTTGAATGGTAAACCAATAACGTACGTACCATCTAAATTGCGAGAAACTGTTGAATTGAAATGATCCGAACGTTTTTGTTCATCTGATGATAGTGTTCGTTCGTCTGAAATTTCTTCCATCTCCCAGAATTTCTGTAACTGTTAATCAAATTCATTGAAAGTTGCCACTAAACACATGTATTCGTTGAAAATTTGTCGTTGTTGATTGACTGGTCCGAAAATAATCTAACCCAATTCTGTTTCTTGTAAAATAAATGATGTTTCCGTGGGCTTAATCATTCCACATAACATAATTGAACTGTAAATAATCTTATTAAAATTTGGATCCGCCATAATGAGATCCAACAAATTCTCTTGATTTATAATTGTTTTGTCAAAATCGCAGTTTGGTAACATTGTTGTTAGTTTATTGAGTACTAAAGCAGATATATTTATACCGAACGATGATGGATACTTTGCTCCCATTTGAAATGAAACTATTGATTTTGATTTTTCAATGCTTCCTGCAATACCGTTGATATCAACATAATTTTTAGTTCTTTTCAAATTGAATCTTTTAACTGTGTTTTCATTAATAAATGATGTCATTGATCCCTGATCAATTAAAGCTCTGACCAGACTCGAAACACCATTTTCTGTTTGAATTTTTATTACTGCTGTAGCGAGCAAAGTGTTCAAAGTTGAATTTGAATGTGCAGTAGCGCAAACCACATTGTTTTCTAATGTAGTTGAAACATATGATTTACTGTTACGTGTCTTATTCACAGACTTATCAGTTTTCCTTTCACTTTTGTTCTGATTTTCAAAATGTAAAACCGTTGTGTTTTTTATTGCAATATTGACAAATTTTTTTAAATTTACAATCGCTTGCAGTATGATTTGAATGCAAACACTGTAAACATACAGATTTTTGTTCAATTACTTCATGTCTTTCATTAACTGACATTGATTTAAAGTGCGTACATAAAAATAATGGATGATTTTCATTACAATTGGCACATTTTTCTTTAAATGTTTTCATTTCTTGTTTCTTGAAAGTAACGTTGATAGACACCAAAACTTGACAACGTTTATGTACACACTTAAAACTTCAGTGGCGAAATATTGAGAATGTGGTGGTGAAAATAAAATTTACCGCCACTGTTGATTGCTTGTAGTGGTAATTCGCTTGTATAGTATTCTACAATGTATCCAGTTGAGCCTGTCAAATAATTTTGACAGCAACAAAATAGAATACTATACAAGCGAATTACCACTACAAACAATCTACAATGGCGGTAAATTGTATTTTCACTACCACATTCTTAATATTTTGCCACTGACGTTTTGAGTGTGTAGAAAATCAAAAAATTCTGATAAACTTTGCTCTTCAGTTGGATTTTCTCTTGATTGCTCATAAACTTTCCGTGTTTAATCTGGTAATTTCTTCATTAGCAAATATAAAAGAATTTGCTCACCCGAAATGTTCTTCAATAATTCAATACATTCTTTGCTTTTGTCGTGAAATTGCCACGCTCTTTGATATCCATTAAACACTAGAACTTCAAGGGGTTTTATCTTGAGACAAACTGGTTTAATTTCTCCACGTTCTCTTGGACCGACATCCTCTAGAATATCGGTATCTTAAAATCAACGAATCATAAGTCTCCATAAAAATAGCCGATTCATTGGGGTGACGACATAGTTCCGACGACATAATTCCGCCCAGTACATTTTGTTGGCGAAATTATGTCGTTTTATTTGGCGAGATTATGACGCTTCAAAATGACAGCTGAATTATGTCGTTTTGAAGCGTCATAATCTCGCCAAAAGAAAACGACATAATTTCGCCGGGAAATTATGACGTTCTAAACGACATAATTTCGATCATTGGCGAAATTATGTCGTTTTCTTTCGGCGAGATTTTGACGCTTCAAAACGATATAATTCCGCCAACAACCCCTTAACAATTCTTCTTCAGCAAACCCTGTCGAGAGCCAGGTCTTAGTTTTTAATTGAGAAAAACGTAATATGTAATTTGGAAAACGAATCTGTGTTGGAGTGTTGTATTGCTCATTTTCATCTTCACTTTCCCCGTTCCACTCTGTTGCAATTTTTCCATAATCTGAACAGCTTGGAGCGTCCATGTCAGGCCAATTGTTAATACCCAAACGCATTTTAAGATTAGCCATCATATCGTCGTATTTCAACTTAATATTTTCGAATCATCGGTCTTTATAGTATTCCGTTTGAGCTAACTGATCTTCATGTTCCTATAGAACAGTGTTTCCTTTTGAGAATTCTTCCCAAAATAGATCCAAAAGATCAGCCCATTGTTTCAAACTGTCAATTTGTTTCAAATTGCGCTTTGGTTCTTTTTCGTAGTTGGTATACAAATTTGTAATCTTCTCAGCGCAATCTTCTTGTTTTTGTAAGAGCTCTTCATATGATGCCATTATGAAGATGTATTATATTCTGCAGAAACTTGTAAAAACAAAAACTTTGCCGTTTTTTTTTTGATGTTTGCCTTTGTTGGCTTAATGTGCACTTAAAAACCTTTAATACTTCGCCATATTATATGTAGCTACAAAAATTTTCTTTGCACACAGACGGGTGATGCGCAGTTCTACTGCACTATTTTGCAGAGAAGCGTTTTCTGCACAAAACAATACAAATTGTGCAGAAAACTGGCACAAATTTGTGCCATTTTTCAAAATTTGTTTGTACCATATAAATTGCAAATACTGTATATTTTTCAGTGGTTATCAGAATCAGATTAATTTTTTCCAAAAGATAAGTAAATTAAAATAATAATTTTCAGTCTGCTATTTAATAGGCTCTATTCGATAGGCGCTATTTGCACATTTCAATTCAATGAGAAAAAATTATTTTTGACTTATCAAATTTAATGTACATTTCAAAGGTGAAAAAATCTTCCGATCGATTTTTCACGCTTTTCCAATCGGAAAATGGGAAAAATAAATGGATTCCGTCCTGTGGCGAACAAAAATTTCGAGACCTATCTATAGAAGTGTCACTTGCCGAGGCTGATCCATGGATTCTTAAGATTTAGCTTGAATTCCAGAACTTACCATATAGAATTTCATATAAAAATCAGTGCGCATGTCGAGACACTTTTACTCTTATAAGAGCTATAGTTGAGTGTATTTACTCTTAGTCGACCACTATTCATAAATTTTTTCGAATGACCAAAATTTTGTATTAATAAACAACACTTGAATCTTTTATTTAAATTCAAAGTAACCTTATTGAACTCAAAAAATAGACTGAATAATACGATTTACATTAGATATTTAAATACTAAAAAAGTATGTGACTTATTCTAAAAACGAATGTATAACGTGATTAAAAACTAATCAATTAATCTGCAAACTAAGCTAATACTTGAAAAGATAATACATGACAAATTTAAAAATAATACATTGCACACTAAGTATAAAGAAAATATAATATGTGATAAACACAATAAAGAAATTGCTTACAAATGCAAAACTTAAAAATGTTATTAAAATAAATCCAACGATCCCATGATGATGAATCGACACAGCATTTCTTTGCCAAAGGTGGTTTATTTAATTAAACAATTACAAATTTACAATTTAATTTATAAGTTCAAAGTTACTGAATAATTACATCGATTCAACAATCAATTGCTAGTCCTAACGATTTCGGAACAAATCACTGCGATTGTCAAACTGCAATATCGAGATCATAGATTAATCTATAAATTTAAACAATCCATTTAATCTTTTCTTAGTCACATCCGAACTGACATTAAAGTCAATAATAAACTGGTTTGAAAGTGGACTTCTTTCATTATAATAGTTGTTAAATGTTTCAATCAAAAAATAGAACGGCATATACTTTTGATAACCATGATACAACATTTTTTATTTTAATAGAAATTGTATAGTCGGTGACAAAAATATGTTCCTATTTCTATCCCTTTTATCCGTACGCTAGTCTTACCATTGCAATGCTCAGTGTGGGCTAAATTGTGCGCAATATTGCGTATATTTGATGCCCCACTACATTCACATGCATACAAAACATTGTGATCGCTACATTATGTTTCGGTAATTCTTCTTTGTGTTGGTTATATTCAATAAATGATGTTAGATATGCTTAATATGACCAGGAAAGGATCGATCAATCAATCACTCTCTGTCGATCTTATTACTAAGCTATTGCAGAATATTGGCAATGTTATCATGCATACTGTTTTGCAATGGAAACTCTGTCAATATATAACGGTAACATTTATTGTTTATGCAAGTCCCAAAACTCTGATTTCATTCCATTTTAGTTCTCGTTGATACATTTGCACTGATTTTTTTACATTTCATTTATCATGGATTGTTTTACACGAAACGACCGACACAAAAAACTCACAGATATCCAGAAATGACGCATAATTTAATTCGATATAAGGGTAATAATAATTTTGAAACAATTGCACGAATGACTGGATTTTCGATCAGTGTTTTTTTATTACTAACATTTCATCAGAAAGGCAATTATTCTCGTATTATTATTAGGTGAAAACTGTTCGAAAATGGGTCAATCGATTTGAACAAGATAAGAAAAAAATATTCCTAAAATTTTTTTGTGTATGCAATGGCAGTACTTCCATTTAGAATTCTATGGGTGAGATTGAGAGTAGAGTGTGTTTTTTTTTTCATTTAAATTTTTGAAAAGACGAGTATGCTTTCTGATCGATTCGTTTGCAGAAAATAAGAATAAGTTTCACTCTACTTGAAAATAGTTAAACAAGTGTATATATTTTGTATGTTTGGCGTTTTTATAAAAACGAATATGTTTCTTCGATTAGTGAACATACTTGGACAAGGGGGAGGGTATTTGGGTTTTAGATTTCATTCTATTTTAGTCCTCTTTGATGCATTGGTGAATTGGTGGCCTGCATAATTATTGTGTTGTAAAGTGTATTTTTAAATATCGCTCTCGTTTATACGCTCGTACAAATTTCTGTCAAATGCAGAAATTTCATATAAGTTTTGAATCGAGCGCTCAATTTCAAAACAATGCTGTCTTTATGTTTTGTTTAATTGTGTGTATATGCACAAAAAATACATTTTCAAATATTGATCAAGTAGCCACTTGCTCTATTTGGATGTCATGCGCCACGCGTGTGTATGTATAGAAACATTGTATACAGATCTCTGAAGTCATTGTGCACGCATTCAATTTGAATGCTGTCTTTTTTGAATCAGTTAATCTTTCACTTATAATTATTATTATTAACTAAATAATATATTATTATTGTTGAAATTCAAAATTATTATTGACGAATAAAATAATGAAAATGAGCAAACGAGTCAAAGAAAGTAGTCATAGTTTTCGTGTGAAAAAGAAAAAAAAGAGAAGAAAAGGCTGCTACTTTAAGTGGACCTTTGAATAGATTTTTAATTACTCCATCGAACTCAAACAGTGAAATGACAGAAAATGAACGAAAATCAAAATCAAATGATTTGAATGTAACTGAAAAACAGTAACAAAAACAAAGCGAAATACAAACGGTCAGTAGAGGGCATTTTCCCTCTACTACGGTCAATGAACAAAAAAATGAAAGTGAAATAAAAATTGTGCTAAATAAAATATTATTTTTATTATTAGGCACTACATGCATAGCAAGGTCTAATCCTATGCTAGCGAATAGGCGTAATAATGGTCGTCAATCTTGGGCCATCACGGTCTTTTAACACCGATTGCGTATCATATGAAAGGGTTTTGAACAGAGATTAACACGAATAACATTTCCGGCTATCTTGGGCCATCACGGTCTTTTTAACACCTGAAGAAATGAAGTAACGCATGTAGTGCCTGATCGGTTTGGTCAACCAAACCGAAAATACAGATAACAAATATAGTGCTGAAAACAAAAAAAAACCAAACAAAAAGCGTAGCACCTTGTTTAATAATATTTTAAGTGATTATTTTCGTGAACAGATAGTAAAGAATGGTTTGCCGCCGATTCCGAAAGATCGCAAAACTTATCCACAGCAAAACAGTCGTAGTTTTAGTGAGAATATTTTTCACTCCATAAATTCTAATGGATCACATTGATCATTGGATTCAGTTTATTGTATGATTTGCGCAATATTCAATCGGAATGCGAATTAATTTTGTGCCGTCGGTCATGGCTATTCTGATTGGAAAAATAGCAATAGAGATATTTCATTTACATACAACACACAAAAAAATTTACATACAACACACTGGCGGTTAGAAAACTAAGTTGGGGCAAAGCAGCAGGAGTGGATGAGATTAGGAACGAATATTTAATTTGCAGTGGTTCAGTAGGGATTCGATGGTTGCATCGGTTGTTCAATCTAGCGTGGGATTCATCAGTAGTGCCGAAAGAATGGGGTGGTGCTGTTATCTCTCCTCTCCATAAGAAAGGAAGTAATAAGGATTGCAACAACTACCGTGGAATTTCTTTATTGAGCGTTGTCGGAAAAGTATATAGTGCAATTTTAGAAAAACGTACCAGAGCTATTGTCGAATCGCTCTTGGATGAAAACCAATCGGGCTTCAGACCGATGCGCGGATGTCAAGATCAAATTTTTTGCATGAGACAACTAATAGAGAAGTTCCATGAGAGAAACAGGGATATGTATGTATGTTTTGTTGATTTGCAAAAAGCGTATGATTGCATACCTAGAGATAGGCTCTGGTCGGTGTTGGGCGAATATGGTGTGAATGGTTCCCTGCTGAGTGCAATTAAGAGTTTGTACAGATATTGTGAAGCGGCTGTGAGAGTGGATGGTGAATTGAGTGAATGGTTTGAAGTGCGAAATGGTCTTCGACAGGGCTGTACAATATCACCGCTTTTATTTATAATTTATATGGACAAACTGATCAAGTCAGCTAAGCTGAGGGGTAACGTAGTTTTGGGGGGAAACATTATCTCGGCTCTTGCATATGCGGATGACCTAGTATTGTTTGGGGGCTCAGAACAAGAGCTACAAAACAGCATTAGCGATCTAGAAACAGCTTGTACGAACTTTGGAATGACCATTAGCAGTTCAAAGACACAGGTTATGCATATAGGGAAAGATAGGAAGCAAGTAAATTGTATGTTGAATGGAGGTGTGCTTGAGCAAGTGTCTCAATTCAAATATTTAGGTTGCATCTTTTCGGAAGATGGCAAACTGGATAAGGAGTTCGAACATCGCAGAGTGAATGGTAATAAAGTTGTGGCACAGCTTAGGTCACATGTTTTCAATAAACGAGAGTTGAGTAAGGAGACGAAGTTGATGATTCATGGGTCAATCTTCAGACCAACTATTATGTATGGCAGCGAGAGCTGGGTCGATTCAAATAATTTAATTCATAGTTTGGAAGTGGCTGATATGAAAGTTTTGCGTATGATTGCGGGTGTGTCGCGTAGGGATCAATGAGAAAATAGAATTAGGGATGAGAGAATACGGGAAGATTTGAATGTGGATTCGGCTGATGAGATAGCTAGAATGTCAAGATTGAGATGGTTTGGTCATGTACAGCGTATGAATGATTATCGTTTACCAAAGTTAATTTTGAATGCTGAAGTGAATGCACCGAGAAGTAGAGGTAGACCGCGAAGACGATATTTGGATTCGGTTAAGAACGACTTGAATGAAAGAGGGTATGATTGGAATAGGGAAACTGAAGACCTGGCTCTCGATAGGGTACGCTGGAGGAGAATTGTTATTGGCCGACCATTACAAAACAGACCAGACGCTGAAGGGCATTAATGGTCTTTAAATGATTGTTGTTGTTGTTGTTGTTGTTGTTGTTGTTGTTGTTGTTGTTGTTGTTGTTGTTGTTGTTGTTGTACAACACACAAATGATATGTTACTTGTTATACACCAATTTTATAATAATATTATTTTTATATAAAGTACTGTATCTGAAAATCATTTATGAAAAAAAAATTAAATTCAAACTGATTTCGATATGGAATCATCGACAATTTTCGTAAGTATTTTTGGGACGGCACTTTGAAAATATGCCTCAGGCGGCATATTACGTTTGCAGGCCACCGCATATCATTATTTATGAAAAAAAATTAATAAGTGTATAATGCTATTGCGCATAATTTTATTCAAATGTAAGAATGAGATAGAAACAGGAACATATTTTTGACACCCATAATACATTTGAATTTTTAAAAATTGAATATTCCTAACAGAATGATAAGGAATTCTGAATTGAATCTTTTCCAAAAGAACATCTGAACTAATTTCACCCCTGATCATTTTTAGGATGAACATCACTTGAGCAATCTTCCTACAATTTTCTAGGGAAATCATCTGAAGTAACAGCAACCTATGTTCATATTTCGGAGGATGAAAACCATTGCCCCATTTGAACTTCCCAAGGCATACCGCAAGAACTGTTTCTGCACAGATTCAATTCGTTTTATTTGACCCAAATTGCGAGTGTTCCATACCTGAGAACCATATTATAGAATTGGAATGTAAGGACTAAAAAATAACATTTTAATTGTATAAGGGTCATTGAATTCTCTTGCAAACTGTTTGATCCATGCCAGTATTATTTAGCTTTTGCTACCAATATGAGCTTTGAAATTAAGTTTCTCTTCCAAAATTATACCAAGATCTTTAATTTTGTCAACTCTCTAAATTGTGGATTCACCAACGGTATAAATTGAAGTCAATAAAATTACCAAAGCGATGAAATATCATCCTCTTTTTTGTCTTCTTTCATTCAATCTCAATTGATACAATTCAAAAAATTTAACAACATTGTTCAAACTTTTTTGAAGAACATAACAATCATCAATTGATTTATGTGGTGAGAAAGTCTCACATCATCTGCAAATGAAAGAATAACCGAATCACCACTGTAACACGGTAGATCAGCAACAAACAATATAAATAACGTTGCAGCAATAGAGTAACCCTGATCAGTACCCGATGATACCACAAGTGGATCTGATTTAAATTTATCAATTTTAACGATCTGATTCCTATCATTCATATAAGATGAAATCCAACCTAAAAACTGTGAGACCCATAAAATTCAATTTGTGTATCAAAAGATCAACATTTACAGAGTCAAAAGATTTAACAACATCAATAACAATTGCATCAGTTTGATTATGAGGTCCCAACTTATTCAAGGTTTGCGAAGTAAATTCTACCAAAGGACGTCGTGTATGTCTACTTTAAATGTGATGTTTTTTTAGACGAAATCTAGCCAATAGATGGTGACACTAGTTATATTCATTTTCAGCAGATTGCAAGAAATTGATGTAATTGCATAAGGAATAAATGAAAAAAAAAAACCAATTAAATATTATTAAAAGAATCAGAATAAGTTCATATTAGCATTCTTTTGTAGTTTTATACAAAATATTGTTACATACGAACACACCATGGAGCATGAATAATATGTATGCTACTATTGAATGAGTCAACTGTGCGCAGTTCATCAACTCATTCAATATCTTGAATCTAATTCAAATAATTGTGTTCGATTGTGTTTCTTTCAGATATAATAATAGATAATCGCGTTAATTTTAATCCACGTACGGCATTTGACACACGCGAATTCAGTTACTCTGCAAATAATTTTTGGAACAGTTTACCGGTTGAAATTAGAAACAATGATTCGTTAACTTCATTTAAAAACACGTTAAAAAATCATCTACGGTCCGTGCAATTATATTTTATATAAAAAAAATATATAATCTAATCTTCATTCACTCGGTGGCATGTCGTGCAATTTCTTTTCCAATTAGTTTTAAGCTATTCTTCTCTCGTTGTCTATGCTATTTAATGAATCAAATATGTTATTGAATGAGTCGACTACTATGCTATTGAATGAGTTGATTTTACGCCCCATATTCAACTCATTCAATATGACTAAAGGAAATCATGCATACTGTTATTATCAAATAGCAAAGAAATTAAATTTATGGTAATCATTGATTGACTAAAATATTCCATCTATACATATTCGATTATCATGAATAATATTCTTTGAATAGCACCAAAAAACAACACTTCAAGTGATAATATTTCCATAAGTTTAGGTGATATGATTAATATTATTATCAATGTGAAAACTATAACCTTTACACATAAATGAAGTATTCGTAAGTATGGGGTTAAAGAGATTCTTTTTCAATTTATCCGCTACTCAACACATGCTTTCCGTCTTCTTCAAATCAAAACAATACCAGATCAATATTCAAATAATATCAAAAAAAATCTATAAAAATATAAATGTATAGACATTGAGTCAACATTTTTTTCTCTTAAAAAATTTAATCGGTTATAATTGACAATTTTCACAGACATACGCAAAAATTTTCATTAAAGGAGTGTGAAATGTCGAAAAATTTTGTGTTAGTGGAGCCATCTATTGACGAGAATAATTTTCAAACAACACTAAAATTCACGACCGCCTTTGTGATGGTTGATCTTCCCTTTATGAAACCATGTTGACTTGAATCAATTACATTTTTCATATGAAAATTCAGATGCCTTGCAATTATAGAAGCCAAAATCTTTTGAATTACATTTTACAAGGCAACATTCCTGTAATTTTCTACATTATTTCTTGATCCATTTTTGAATACTGGCTTAACAAAAGATGATTTCCATATAATAGGAACATAGGCCGAACCAAGCAACTTATCAAGTAACATGGAAATTGGTTTAATTAAAGAATTTATACATCTTTTAATAAAAATATTAGGCATACCATCAGGGTCAGAAACCAAATTATTCGGCAGTTCTAGAACATGTTGAAAAATAACATTATCATCAATAACAACTTTTGGAGTATTTTGACACATATTTTCAACTTCTTTAAAACTGCCAAAATTGCAAAAGTCAGACAAACTCAAATCATGTTGAGTATATAACAACAACAATCAACAACAACAATCATTTATAGACCATTAATGACCTACAGCGTCTGGTGAGTCTTGTTATGGTAGCCCTCTAACAATTCTTCTCGAGCTTGTTCTCTCGAGAGCCAGGTCTTGAGTTTCCCTATTCCAATCATACCCTATTTCACTCAAGTCGTTCTTGACTGCATCCAAATAACGTCTACGGTCTACCTCAACCTCTCGTTTCATTCACTTCAGCATTCAAAATTGCCTTTGGTAAACGACACTCATTCATACGCTGTACATGACCAAACCATCTCAATCTCGACTTTCTAGCAAACTCGTCAATCGACTCCACATTCAAATCCCAAGCACGTAGAATATATCCGCCATTTTGAAAATAGCGACACCTATCAGAGCGCCAGATTTAGATAAAATATTGTAGAATTGTTTTTTTAGATTCTTGAATTAGTTTATTTTTTTGAGGAAAAATAAATATAATTGAAAGCGATATACCTTTGAAATCATTTATTTCTTCTTAGTAAATAAAAAACAAAATTGAAAAAACTAATAAGAGAATAATAATCGCGATAGATGTTTGTATTTCTTGGTCGTTCAAGAACGAAAAAGTGTCGTCGTTCTACAACGACATTTCGGTTTTTAATTTGTTTCGAATTGTTTACGTTTGTTTACATTTCACATATCCGCACATTTCATTTGAAATAAAAATTAAACGAAATTAAATAAATAAAAAAAAATCGTTTAAAATCTATAATTTTCTGTGATTTTCCGTTATTATATTAAATAAAAAAAAACTGAAAAAATCAGGTAGCAGATAGATGTTCGTCGTTATCTGTCGTTCTACAACGACAAAGTCTCGTCGTTCTATAACGACCATGTTCAATGTAAATAAGAGAGTGTCGTGCAAATCAACATTAAAACGCATCAAAACAAAAATTGATATCGATTGATATTACATGTAATTTTGTAATATAGTTAGGATTTGTTTCCCATATTGTTTCGCATTGTTTTATTATTTTCTCAAAATTATGTAAACACCATTAAAGTCAAAGCACTCTGATAGGGTGCAGCACCTGGACAAAATGGTTTTTGTAATAATGTTAAAAGAATGACATTCGACATCGTCGATTTTTATATATATTTTGAGATAAATTAGCCGGTATAAATATTTTTCGGAATACGCTTTAAATTTGTTAGTTTTATCGCCGAGAGATACAGTCAGAAAAATCGACGATTGGAGTTGAACACGTGTGTTCTCCTGTATATTGAAACTGCTGCGAATTTCTTATGAAAATGTCTAATGAAGTGATTAAAATATCAAAATTGCAAGAAGAAAAGACTGGACGCTATGGAAAATGCAATTAAGATCGTATTAAAGTCTCTGGGTGTATTTGATGTTGTAGACGGTTCAAAGAAAGAACTAACGTTGAATGTGGGTGCAAATGAATCTGATACAACGGTATTCAACAAAGAGCATGCCGAATGGGAGAAAAGTGATTTAAAGGCACAGAGCATCATTCTCACAAGTGTAGTGATTAGCTGACCTATCGATTCAGCTTTTGCGCATTGCATGCACTTTTTGGCTGCATTTTAGTAAACACAAAAGCCAAAAAGATGAGCCTATTGCATCGACTTCTATGGAGACTAATTAAAAATTGAAATTGATTCAGTTAGATTTGGGCATTGCATATTGCAATAAATAAATAAAAACTCTACAAATAAAATAATGTAGACTTCCTTGGAAAAAGTAAAATGTTTTTTAAACGATTTAACCCAGTTTCTGTCACTTCTTTTGATTTTTAACTGATTCCTTTCGAATGAAAAAAAAAAAATTGAATTTCGCCCGGTTTTTTTGAAAATTCGCCCAGATTCGCCAGGCCCGGATCACTATGAAAAAAAATCTGGAATGCTTAGTGTAAACAAAATGTTGTTATGTGAATGAGTCAAAAAATGAGAATCCTTCTTTTTGAATGCGGGTTGGTTAGGTATAAAATTGGTACAAAATTATGACATTCTCAGATTTTGATTTTTCACAAAAAACAAAAAAAAAATTTCTCTTGTAAAATAAAAAATTTCGAAAAAAAGAATCAAATATTCATAAAAATGTTTTTTGAATGCGGTTTGGTTAGGTACAATATTGGTACAAAATTATGGCATTCTCAACTTTTGATTTTTCACAAAAGACAAGAAAAAAAATTTTCTCTGTAAAAATAAAATTTTCAAAAAAAAGAATCAAATATTGAGGAAAAAATTTTTTGAATGCAGATTGATTAGGTACAAAATTGGTACAAAATTATGACATATTTAGTTTTTCGTTTTTTCATAAAAATAAAAAAATGCGTTTTGGAAAAATTTGATATTTGAAAAAAAAATATTAAAATTGAGGTACAAAAATATTTGAATGTAGGTACGCATAGTACATAATTGGTACATAATTATGGCATATACAAATTTACTTTGTGCGACATTGGCCGTTGAATTGTTACGGAGCCGATTTTAACTCATTGTGAGTAGCACTACAATTATCCGTTTAACAAGCAATTCGCTATCCGTAAAATTGTGATTTTTTTTTGTATAACTCGAGCAAAATCGCTATACATTGATAAATTATCCCGTTATCTCTCAATGAGAAAATTCATCGTCGGGGTCGTCGGATAAAAGGAGATTTTTAAGAAAACGTTAGCTATTATCGACAGGATCGTCGGCTTAACATAAAATTGGGAATTTATCAGAGTAACCTCGAGAAATGAATCTGGTTGTGAATCGGAGAAAGAATTAATGGAAATAAATAGAATTGTAAGTTTTGATTGTAATTCGTTTGGGCCAATTCGATTTAAATTAAGCAAAAGGAGAAGAGTAATTGAGAAATAAAAATTAAGTGAAGTTAGAAAGTTCAGATTATTATAATTTTGTCATAAGCATAGAAGAATAAAAATCGTGAACGCGTAAGTAACGAATCGGTAAGAATTGGAAAGAAAAAAGAACCCAAAACATCATTCCCAACGAGCCCAAAAAAAAATCCGATGATGCAGAATTGTTAGGATAGGTCAGGAATAGAAACCACCAAATTTTCACCATGGATGGTGACCGCATAGTGGATCCGTTAAATTTTTTTTTTAAATTCAGCGCAAATGATGATTTTTGTATGAGAATTGTCCAAAATAGGCATTTTACGGCACTTTCGTCAAAGGAAACTCATATTTTTTTGCGTAAAAAATGTGGGTCCCCGAACATTGGAAAGTCGGTTCCATTGTTTGTTCGGTCCCTAGATGGGTTTTTTTGTTGAAAAAAGACACTTTTGTATGGGAAAGCCAAGCGGACATTGCGGATTTTTGTGTGCTTCAAATACTAAAGGTTCAACAGATGGCGCCTGTAATATGTTAAATGAATTTAAGTGTATTTATTTTTCTACACACAATACAATATTTCTTGATACATTTTATTCTATGTATGGAGACTTCAGTGTCACTAGATGGAGGTTAAAGCGAATTTGTCATACTATTGTCAATGTTACAGCATTCAATGCACTCAAAGTTCGGGGAAAGCACATAAAATAGGTATTTTTTGGCGTTTTACCATGGGGTTATTTACTATTGAATGACTCTACCGAATGTCAAAAGTACTAGCAGGTACTTCGATCAAGTTGAAATACTGAGTGAAGACTGTGAATGTAAAATATATTCATTTACGCCTATACTGTCGCTTCGTTGTTGTACGTTCATGAAGCAAACTCACTCACACAGAGTCTCGTTACTACATTTCAGTTTGTCTGAATGCAGCTGAGTTACAACATTTGAAATCGGTGTGTGTATATCGCATCACAAGACGCGCATATCAAAATAAAGCACCTCTTTCTGTATGAGTTGGCTTCACAAACATACAACAACGAAGCGACAGTATACGCGTAAATGGATACACATTTTACATTTAGTCTTCAACTAGTACATTTCAAATTGATCAAAGTACCTGCTAGTACTTTTGACATTCGGTAGAGTCATTCAATAGTAAATAACCCCATGCATTTTACTCATAGGAAACTCATGTTTTTTTGCGAAAAAAATATTGGTCGTCAAATGTTACAGAGTCGTTTCCATTGTTAATATTTTTAGATAATATTTTTGGTGGAAAATTACAACTTGTATGTGAAAGTACGTAAAAACGGCATTTTATGACGTTCAAAGTTCGAACCATGTAAAACTATTATTATTTCGCAAAAACAATTAAACAGAAGTAAAATCGCATTTTTGAGAATAATTCGTAAGTCATTTTCTGTTTACTCTAAACGGAGAAATAGATATCGTGCCTAATACATCTTTTTTTGGTTTAAAAACGCATTTCCTCTACTACTTTCCTTTCTAAGGAAAATGTCATAGTATGGGACTACTTTAGTTAGAGAATAATTTGTTGTGATTATGGAAAAACTTAAAATATGTTATTTCAAGATAAAATATAACGAATTCGTAACAGAAACAATGAACAATTATTTATTGTTGGAAGAATACTTTTCTTTTCCATTTTATGTTATTTAAAGCTGTAAAGTTATAATTTGAAAAAAATCAAAGTATTGTGTAGAATAGAGTTCGTTTCAATTCCACAAACTCAACGAAGAGTTTATTAAAAAAAATTTATGCTGGATTGTTGTTATCGATATTGTTTGCATTAAAGTTGCCGTTGCCGTTATTGTTGGTGTTGTCATTTCGGGTGGCTTTTTTTTTGATACCACGGTAAAAGTCTTTGTATAATACATAAAGTATTTCGAACACCCGCAGTCCAATCAAAATATAAACAAGAAAACGTCCTTCCTTCTACATAGGCCCGAAGAATTAATATTCATTTGTGCTTTCGATTCTTTGCCACACATTTTGATTTAATAATGTGCAAATATCTCAAAAAATGGGACACTTCTCACGAAAATATATATTCAAACAATGGCTTTTTTCTTATTGTTTATCTCTTTACCTTTATTGTCCACAATATTATGTAATTTTACTGAACAGTGCAACTGATGTAACTTGGATGAGAGCAAGTTATTAAATGATATACCTAACAGCAAAATTTATTGTGAAATGGAAATTTATTGTGGTACAAAATATCATAATTTGACCAGAAGAAATTATTTGTCAGATTTTAATATAAATTGTGGAAGAACAGACTAAACATAATTAATCAATATGGATAAGCGTTTGCGTGATTTATCTTTTCTGGCTTTTGAAAAGAAAAGAATCAATTCTATAGAAGAAGATAAAATAATCAGATTGTTTTCGGAAAAAAATAGAAGAATTCAACTGTTTTAATAACTTATTTCATTGTATTAAATTCCGAATACACTTAATTAGTTCAATAAATATGCTTTACTGTAAAGCTTAATTTGAAAAATCAAATTTTGTGTGTATTGTTTGTCAACTCCAGACCGAAAAATATTTTTTACTTTGCACCCACTCAAAAAATTGCTGAGCCCACCCTCATGTGAAATCCTGGTTACGGGCCTGCATCCAAGACTCTGGTAAGTTTTTCTAAAATTGCCTGTAAACTTTTCCGACAACACTCACTAGTGAAATTCCACGGTAATTGTTGCAATCCCTAATACTTCCTTTCTTATGGAGGGCGAGATAACTGCACCACCCCATTCTTCTTTCTTGTGTTTAAAAAATGAATTTGTTATCACTAATTCTGAACTCTGGCAAAAATCCAATAATCTCTTTCCGTTACCGTTCGCATCCATTTCTTCTCCAAAATGACCCAAAATGTTAGCAAAATTCTGATTATCTTTACCTACTCTAGCATTGAAATCCTCTAGCAAAATCACTTTTTCATTTCCCCTACGAACGCAATATCATTCACGTCACCATAAAAATCATTCATCTTTTCTGCATTTGTACCTTCACATGGACAGTACACACTCACAAAACGATACACTGAACCACCTAACTTGATTAAAATCCACACCATTCTCTCATTCCCGAATCTATGACACGCAATCAACTGTTCCAAGGTGCTATGAATCAGAAATCCTACGTCCCAATTCGCTCTACCATTCTTCACTCCTGACAACAACAAACTATAATTCCCGAACGTCTGTTCTACCTGACTTTTCACACGCACATCACTCAAAGCCAAAATATCTAAACCGAAATTACTTGCCCTATCTACTAATTCTCGCTTCTTTAACTCAAAACCTCCTCTCAAATTCATTGTCCCAATATTCAAAGCGGTTGAAGACTGTGGCTCCGTGGCCTCCCCTCGTCTGAGGCCCACCATTATGTCCACCATATTGTTTCGAGCAAAATAAATTTAAGATGAGGAGCATGCTAAACCACGCTGCACCCGAGGAAAATCACCAATAATTTTGTTGAATGCAACTGGCCAAAGAAAACAATCGCTACCAATAAACAAAATAAACAAAATAAAATGGAACGAACTCACCAAATGAACTGCCAAATAATCAGAATAAAAAGATGAGTTTTATTAACCGCGATCACAATTTTGCATTTTAACTAAAATCATTGTATTTACCATAGATCGAAAAGTACCGTTTGATTATTTGCGTTATTGAAAATTTATTAAAATTATTAAAAAGAAAAAATCTGTTAACTGTACGGCAAGAATTTTTGCATTAATTATAAAATCAGAAAAGTATTCGGCTCTTGACAGCTGCCAGATGTGATATTGAAAAAATTTTCGTCTCTTAAATTTAATTTGTTTTAAATTATTAAGTTAAATTGTTTAGTTAAAAATTGTGTATATATGTTATTTAATGTAACCAGTTTAAGAAAAACGTCGAATTTCAAGTGAAAAAATTGACTTTAACTCGAAATACAAAGACTGACATTATCGTGGTTCACAATGAAACATAAATGTAGTCGCGATGATTGCTTACCGACTAATGACAAAGGTCCAAAAGTTAAATGTTCCAAATGTGGAAATCTATCATACTTGAAATGTTTTGACTTAGACAAAAGTGAAACTGTGGAAAAAACCGAAACAATTAGAATTCCATTGAAAAATGGTGCTTTCGTTTATGCTTTTTTGCCATTCACATCGTTTGTTTGTTGTGCTGAATCGTTGCCGTCTGTTGAAATCAAATCTAACCTGAAATTGCCAAATGAAAACAGAGGCACTTCACGAAGCAGACAAACAAAAACAGACGATTTACCTGAAGCTCAACAATTGTTGCCGAATTGAATAACATTAAGGAAATTGTCAATTTAATCAAAACGACTACTGACAATCAATCCATTGATCTCAATTCAATCAAATCGCTTTCTATTGAAAACCAATCAATGTGTGAAAAATTGGTCCAAAACACTGTTTCTAAACCAATTGAACAACGCATTCGAAACAACACACCACAAACAATGAAACAATTGCATACTCCAAAAATGTCATTTGCTGAAACACTACGTAAAAATTCTGATCCCGTTCATTCAATTAAAAGAAAACGTTTTGAACCAGCACTAATGAATCAAAAAATGAATGTTCCTGATCCGAAATCGGGTACAAATGTCAATTCTTGTGGTTTATCAATTGTACCTAAACAAAACGCTAAACTCACTCGTGAATCAAAACCAAAATTTGAAAAAGCATTATGGATTTCCAGATTGTGTCCAACCGTGTCCAACGACGAAATCATCAACTTTATAATAACAAATACACCAATCAATGACAAATCCATGTTCAATGTACAAAAACTCGTACAAAAAGATTGCGATTTGACGACTCTTAAGTTTGTCTCTTTCAAAATCGAGATGAATACTAATGCTTTCGAAATTCTCAACGATGTTGGAATATGGCTAAAAAACATTATGGTTCGTGAATTCATCCAAATTCAAAATCCAATACTCAATGATTTTTTTCCTGATTTAAACGCCAAGAAAAAATTCTGAAATTCTGCACAAACAAACATGGACATTCAGGAAATCCCACTGTAAACATCACCAGTCGAAAATGCCTATTGAATCAAATCTACCCTAATTTATTGTCAAAACGACAAAACGTCAACGAATTTTTTCAGAAATCCTTACAGCAAATTTTCCAATTTAAATTTTTCCTGAAACGGCACTAAATTAATCGGTTGCATCAAATGAAATTTTTCCAATGAATTATGAAGTGTTCAGATGTGATCAAATACAAGTGGAAAGTCATGTAAAGGTGGGACATTAATTGCTGTTTCCAAACAACTTTCATCTGAATTGATTTCAAATGGTGAAAGCAGGGGCTGTGAACATTTGTATGTAAAAATTTCGAATGGTAAACAAAACTTGATCACTGGATCTCTTTACATCTCACCGGCATCAAAACCTGAACATTACATGAGACATATGAATTATGCCAAAGATATCATTGAACGCTTAAATAATGAAACATCACTCATATTATATGGTGATTTTAACTTAGCGCATCTCAATTGGATACACTCTGATGAATTTTCAAATACATTGATTCCAACAAATGTCACAAGCCAACAAGAAACAATCACAAATGAATATTGCCATGATTTAGGCTTAAGCCAAATAAATTATCATCATAATGACAATGGACGTTTACTCGATCTTGTTTGGACTAACTATCCGGATCAATGCTCATGTGAAATTTGTCCCAATCACCTTCTTGATAATGAAATTCATCATAAAGCCATCACAATTGAATTATTTTTCGAATACAATGACAATTGTGATCAAAATGTGAAAAAATATTTGAAATTTTTTAATGCGAATTACGAGAAAATTAACCATTCCTTTAACATGATTAATTGGGATTCAATTTTTCAAGGTCGCACATTTAATGAACAAATAAATTCATTCTATTCGATCATTCAATCAACAATCTCTGAACATGTAGGACAAAGAGTGAGCAACAAGGGGCGAATTACTACTGAATGAACTGAAAAAACTGACAGTTACTGAAAGATACTGAAACGTACTGAAAGCAATTTTTCAGTACCTGTCAAAATATCAGTCGAATTTACACTCAATGTGAATGTTTATGATAAAAAATCATCGAAAATTATCAATTTCTAACAAACATTTTTTTCTCTTTCATGGAATTTTTTTTTCGATTAGCTGTTCAAATATGTTCATAAATTTTTATAATTTTATTTCAGAAAAACTCTCCCTTCGTAAAAATGAAATACATTTTGAACTATAGTATTCTTTTATATTTGTCGATTTTTTTTCATTCATTTTAAATTTTTTGAAAAAAAAAAAAAAAAATTCATTTATTACATCGTACATTTTCGCGTTCTCTATTTGTGTGCGATTTCATTAATGACACGTACTAATGCAAAATGATTGCATAAAATGCCGTGAATCTGTCAGGCACTGAAAAATGAACTGAAATACTGACACGTATTGAAGAGATTTGCAAGTACTGAAAAGTACTGAAAATTGATTTTCAGTAGTAATTCGCCCCTTGGTGAGCAAACTATTGATTCATCCAAAATGGCTTGATAAAACTGCAATCAACTTAAAAAATCAAATGAATAACCTTCACAAAAAATTTTCTAAAGACGATTCAATGGAACTTCGTACTAAATACAACATTAAGAGGAAAGAATACAAAAACTACTTGGCTCAGCGATACTATGACTACAAAATTGAAATGGAAAATTCAATTTCAAGGGACCCTCGACAATTTTTTAAACATGTAAAAAACTCAAAGAAAAAAACTGATGATCTACCCAAAAACATTAAGTATGACAATAAAACCGCGAAAAACCACCGTTGAAACTGCTGAATGATTAAGACAATTTTTCGAATCGATTTATATACAACACAACAACTTAGCCATTGAAAATTATGAATTAAACAGTCAACATACGGATAAACTATTTAACATTTGTGCAAATATTCCAGCAATCAACATCAACGAAGAAATAGTTAGCAAAGCCATCAACAATCTTCCATCAAATATGGTAACTGGTCCCGACTATTTGCCAAATGTTTTCATAAAGAAATGCCAAAATTCACTAATAAAAGCAATTACCAAACTTTTGAAAACATCATTAGAACAAGCTGCTGTTCCAGACTTATGGAAACAATCATTTGTCCGACCTATTTTTAAAACAGGCAATAAATCGGATGTTAAAAATTACCGAGGTGTTGCTGTACACTGCACAATTCCAAAACTTCTTGATTCAATTGTCTCACATCATATTAATATGTATTTTAAAAATATAATTTCTGAGCATCAACATGAATTTATAAATGGAAAATCAACAGTGACAAATTTAATCGAATATACAAGTTCATTATCATCAGCTATACAACACAAGAAACAAATCGATTCAATTTACCTGGACATTTCTAAAGCATTTGATACTGTTAACATCAAATTATTGTGTCATAAATTGGGAAAAATGGGATTAAATGAAATAATTTTGAAATGGCTGATCGAATATCTGAATAACCGAATACAACTAATTAACATCGATTCAATAATTTCTGATCCGATACAAGTATTGTCCGGGATTGGCCAGGGATATCCAATTGGGGCAACTTTATTTACCCTTTTCTTATACGAATTACCATTTTATCTAACGAACTCCAATATTCATTTGTTTGCTGACGATGCCAATATATCCCATTATATTACATCACACGACGATTATGAAAATCTGCAATTTGATTTATACAATGCAAAAAAATTATTTGATATAAATCTACTCAAACTAAACGTAAACAAAACGAAGATAATATCGTTTTTTAGAGGAAATTCACCGCTTTATCACACATATAATGTTAATGGTTTCGACATAGAAAGAGTTTTTGAAATTAAAGATCTTGGAATAATTTTGGATAACAAATTGACATTCAGAAATCATATAGACTATATAATTCTCAGATCGAAACAACTGTTAGCTTGGATAAGACGTTTTTCAAAAGAATTCACTGACCCATGGGTTATCAAATCACTTTTTACAACATTCGCCCTCCCGGTATTGGAATATGCACTCTTCTTTTAGTGAATTAATTCAAAAAATTAATCTATTCACAAACAATTTTTAAAATTTGCATTACGTCGACTCTGGAATAATCGCATCATATTATCATCATATAAACATAGGCTTTTACTATTACAAATGAACACATTAGAAGACAGAACAATTATTGCCCAGTTAATTTTCATTCATTCATTCATTCATTGCTCAATGGTAATATCTCATCACCACCTTTGTTGAATAAATTGAACATCAGAATTCCTACTAGAAGAACAAGAAATAGTACTTTATTTGATAATTCAAATGATAATTTAAATGAACCATTTTATAGAATGAAAATGAAATATAATCGTTATTGCGAAATTTAAGATTTAGAAATGAGTAAAGATCATGTAAAAAACACACTGAAAAATTATTTTAAACTAGTAAATTTGTAAATTCGAAAATTGTAAATTGTAAATCTCTTAAATTTATCTCAGAAATGTAAATATCTTTGTAATTGTAAATTATTTAATAAGCCACCTTGGGCAAATGTGCTATTGGTGCCGAACACATAATAATATGAACTTTTATGCTTTGGAATGACACTTGTCGTTCACAAACAAGTTGCACAATATCATCAGTATACCGGAAAAATAAAATTATACACAGACAGAACTATTTGTACATCTAGTACGACTTATTTGAATTTTGACGTTTTTCTACATGTGTTGAAAAATTCACAACATTGTCGTACACAGATTTCTATACGTTTTATTGAGCGGGAAGAGGGGAAACATAGCTGTGTGCGAAAATATTTCTCCTTCGCACTCAACTGTATATCAATAGTATAGAAGTATGTGTACGAGTCGTACAGTATGTTGTTAATTTTTCAACAGACGCAGAAAAACGTTAAATTTCAAAAAAGTCGTAGTAAATGTACGAACAGTTCTGTCAGTGTAAAAATAAATTTTTTTTTAATTTTGATTTTCTACGTTTGTTCCCAAAATCAACCCTATAAGAATCAGGATTGATATTAGATTTTTCAGAAATCATTAAAACTATATTATCAGCCTTAAAACTTTGAAATAAGTTGTAAGCATTTTGTCAATCCAAAAGAAATTTGACAAATGCATGGCCCAATTTGTTCAATTATAATTATTTATAAATGTGATCCTAATTTCGGTTTTGTCTTGTGTATGTGTAAATGTGACCCGGCTCACATTAATAGAATCATATTGTTAGCCATCTTGACTTGCAACTTGCTATTTGTTGTTCTCTTTGTGTCGAACCGTCAACGAGAACAGACGTGTTCACTTCAGTGTGTTCATACGAGCACGTGTTAAATAAAGTTAATTTGGAATTTGTAAATTCATCGATTTTTATTTTGATAAAAATAAAAATCATCCATTGAGCAATGAATGAATGAATGAATGAAAATTAACTGGGCAATAATTTATCGGCCATTATAATGTAAAGAATTGATGCAGAGATAACAGGATTTTAGGTAATTGCGGTTGTACTGGATTCTCACTACTCGAGGAGCAAGGTAGATCGTACTTTACATTTATAAACTGTTTCAATTCAGCAATTTTATTTGCTATATGTGCGCCTATGAAATTTTTAAGTTAGATAAATTTGGCATCCAAAGCCTTACAAATATTGGATGTGAATTAGTTTTTTCGATTTTTTCTCAAAATGTATGGGTTTATTCAAAGAAAATCATGCAATGTTTTTCATTCAAAGTATTTTCCATCAGAAGCTATGACTTTTGCCCATCTTTCAGGCAGTTTATGGATTCCGTCCCAAAAAAACTTCTCATCTTTTGAGGCCGTGAACGTATCGAGCCAATTTTTGATTCTCTCAATTGAAGTGAAGCGTATTCCGGCAAGGTGATTCTGCATCGATCGGAACAAATGGTAATCAAAAGGAGTAATGTCCATACATTACAGCGGGGGCAGAAGATTGTCCTTATCTAAATGCTCCTCGAAATTTTTAACATGACGTTTCAATCTAAGGTTATATCACTTGAAAGTGTAATGTAATTTTTATTAAATTAAAAAGAATATGTCTGAGAGTACTTTATCTAATTAATGAGGGAATGTTCACACGTATTTCAATTGAACCAAAAGTTTAGTGATCGAAAACGTCCAGCAACAACAAGACCATTTGTTACAATTAAAGAAAAATTCAAAACAAATTTCTTTTTGCCAATAATCATAATTAAAATTTTGATGAAAACCCGATTTTTCGCCCTTTACAGGGTGCGTGGCATCGAAACCCCTTGGACTCGGCCCCCAAAATTTTGCCCGAGTTATTTTTTTGGCATTTCAAAAATAGCTGTATGGTTAATTTTTAAAAATTTTTCCGTCACTTCGGTATGTTTACTTGTAAGTTTATTTCCATATATTGTTTGATTGAATAAAATTTAAGAGATTTTTTTTTTATATTTTTTTCCTTTTTTTTACATTTTCAAAGGCGCAGTTCAAAATCTGAACAATGGCGACGAAGGTACTCGGGAAGGCGCTGATGTCGCTATTTCTTTGAAAAAAATGCCCATATATTAACTCAAAAATGTAATTTAAATGCAGAAGATTTACTGCATTTTAAAGTTTCACCATAATTTTTTCTTCTTTAAAATAAAAACTTTTTAATAAAAATTGATAACTTTTCATAAATAAAAATTCATATTTCAATTTCTCATTAGATTTTGATTATGAATTGTGAATATATTTTGTGTCATAAAATGATTTCGCAATATTTTGCGTTACAAAATGTACACTTGTACATCTATTGACTAATGAGATTTTCTGAAAATAATTAACTTCTTAATTATGTGGTAAGCATTTTTGCAACTAATCATCATTTTAGACTCAATATTTTATCATCTAATCTAGAAAATACAAATAATGTGAGCAATATTACACTTAATATTACTTGAGCTCGAATTTCGTCTACCTGTTATTGTTTTGATGAAGCATCATCATTAGATTATGTATGATTCTGATCAATATTAAATAAATTATTCTTTTTATAATTCCATTAAATGCATTTCATGAATTTCAATTATTGTATTGGAAGTACAACTTAATTTTGGGGATTTTTCAAATGAAAATAATGCTTTATTTCAAAAAATTGATACAATATATCATCATTCATAGTATTGTCCATCGCTAGCTACTACTTTCTCACATATTTCTGGTAATTTATGAATTCCGTCCCAAAAGAACTTTGCCGGCTGTGCTTCGCAGCCGAGACATGCGTTTGGTCACTGAAGGTTATTTGATTAAGAAGGGGCAATGTCTAGAGATTACAGCGGGACAGAAGAATGTTTTTATCTAAATGCTCCTCGAAATTTTTAACATGACCTCTGCAAAAAGACAAGAAAATTTTATAGTCCAGAAGCACTACTTTTTTGGATTTTTGTAAATTCTTGAGATATTGTTGTCCGAATTTGGTTGATATTAATTGGTTATTATTAGAAAAGAGTTGGACGAACATTTTCATGGGTTTTCACTACATTTTACTGAACCATGTCGTCCCCATCCCTGAAAATATGGGAGAATCCTATTCTTCAGAAGGACGATTGGTGCGCCACCTATAATTCCAAAACGCCACGATCAAATTAAGTTTATCTTTGTTTGCCGCAATAAGAAAGGGTTCATTCTTCATTACCAGTGCTCACTGGATGCAAAATTATTGCTCTTTTTACTTTTCTTGTCAAGAAATACGACTGCCTCCGCAAATGCTGTTTTTCTCTCAAATTTTCAAAATTTTCCATCATTGAAAAAAAATATGATGCGCACAACTAGATTGAATGCTTCTCCGTTTGACAGGTATTAAATAGACCTTTTAAATGACATATGTGTCATCAAGATCATACAGCGCGTTTGACCGTGGCGACATCTCTTATAAAATACCTAAAATTAAGTTTTACTTCCAATATTTGAACGATTTAAACCAATTCAAATTTTCGATGGATACCATTTCCATGAAAATTTTGGTTTGATTAATCATTATATAATAATGATATTTTTCCAAATATAATATAATATTCTGTGTACGGAAAAAATGAAAAAATGACCATTACTGACTATAATGATGAAATCAATTATAGTTATTTCACATAGGCTCTTGTATTGTTTAGCCAACGATAGTCATTCATGTCCCAAAACACACAAATAAACTCGGTTCATGTTCAATGAAATGCGGTTACTTGGCTATGTAGGGTGAATTTGCAAGTTATTGCGGTTAAATCTCTTCTGTTTGGGCAGAAAATATCAACTAAGTTACGTACATGTTTGATACTGCATTGAGATACAATTTAATTTGACACTGAATGCGAGAACTTAGTTGACATCATAGCTGTAGTCTATAACAAGTAGAATAATACTATTCCAACAATATCTGTCAAACGTACTTGACTTTATAAATAGTGTACAATGTGTTTCAAATGAGATGAGCAACAAGTGCGTTTAATCATGCAGCTCATACCGTTGACATTTTTGCAACAAATGTTGTTGTTGCTGTGACATTTTTGCAACAAATGTTGTTGTTGCTGTGAGACTACGGTTGTTATTTCTGCCCAATATCCACATTGTTTTTTTCCCTATATAACATCCAATGCAAAGGTTTTTAAATAAGGTTAAACTACATGAGAAAAATGTCATTGAACTCACCCAGTATACTCAGCTATGTCGTCCAACTGAATTTCAAAAGTATGATCAACATACATGTACGAATTCAGCGTAAAAAACAGTGCCTTATAAAATGATACTTGCCATCGGATAGATAGCATAGAAACGATCCATCCGATATTAGCAAGCGTCTTGGACGTGATTCACAATGCGCACTATATTCAAGTGTATATGGAACGCAAGCGTCGCCGCTGCCGTTCGTTCACGGCATACACATGAATATACTAAACGTGATTCACAATGCCGCTCGAATACGCTTGCTAATATCGGATGGATATATCGTTCCTATGCTATCTATCCGATGGCAAGTATCGTTTTATAAGGCACTGGTAAAAAAACTGCGTCTTCTCAGTGTTGGTAAATATTTGTTCGCAATCAATATCGCGAATAAAATCAGAATGAAATTTAACTGGTTTCATTAAAATCATTCATTCCAATGATAAATACACGTTACCTTCATCCTTTTAAAACATTGTTATTTCAATATATTACAATACAATACCGAATTTGACATTCTAGCGTATTTTCAAACATATGAATGAATGAACGATATAGTGTATTTGGCTGATGTTAATAGCATAAGCTATACACCGCTTATGTACTGCATAATACTGAACGCATTCATTTGTGTCATTGAGTTAAACAAATATAAATGAATGCTTTCAATATCAAACAAGTGATGTATGGCATAAGTGTAACAAAACTGCAATGGATACTTTGAAAAATTGCCATCAAATTATTATTCGTTATTTTTGGAGCTGCAAAAACTTGAAAGCGTAATTAATGACAACACTCAGAATTGATTGAAAGTTAGTAAAATTCAATCAATTTTGATTATTTATATTTATAGATAATATAAATAGAAATTTGATTAAAATTAATTATAATCAATGTCAGCCAATTTTAATTGATTTTAGTAATTTTTATTCATTTTTAGATAATTTTGATCATTTAATGCCATTTTAATCAAATATTGATTAATTCACCTAAAATCGATAAAAAATAATTAAAATTATTTAAAATTGAATAAAAATGACTAAAATCTCTTGAAATTGACTGAACCTAATTGTAATCAAATTTGTATTGATTTTATCAATCAATAATAAAAATTCATTAAAGACGAGGTTGATCAACCAACACGGCAATTATAACATATTTTATCAAAAGTTAGCGAGTACAAAAATATTTGTAACACCGAGACAGCTCGAAAGGAATCCAAAATGTTTTACAATTGTATGTTAATGAAAAATATTATCAATAACCATTAATTAAATCAATAGTTTATTAGCTTTATTAACACCCGTTGGGACGCAATAACAAAGAAAAATGACAAAAATTTTGATTCGAAAAAAACGCCATCGAACGCACTCATTTTTCGACATTTGTTGCGCGAATTTTGAAAATTGTGTCAACCGCAACCAGCAATATTCTAAATAAAAAATAAAATAAAATAAAATAAAACAAAACTTATTATATCATGATTTTTTCTACAGCCGAGTGAAATTGCTGTGAAATTATTTATTAATTTACCGACACATCACTTTTGATTTCACAGCTGTAAATTCATACATGTCACTTTAAGAAAAATTCTCATTTACTTACCTCTTTTTGACGAATATATATATATATATTCGCAAAAGGAACATCTGGAAAATATTATTATTTTATTGCTAGAGCACGTCACAAACGGAAAATGGTTACTACACTGATGAAATTGAATTAAAAGTGTTGATGTGGGTAGCCATTTTATCGAAAGGTATTTCAGAGACATTAATTCGATCAAATGAAGCTGCCGCGATCAATTCTGAGACACATTTATATCAACAAATTCGGCCAAAATTGAAGACATACACCAAAAAATGAAAAAATGTTTCTTTTGATAATGCATTTTTATAATGAAGTAAAATTTAATAAATTGACTTTTCTGTATATATTTCACACATGATCGCTTGATTACCCTAAGGTAATAGTATACTTTTTTAAAGATATATGCTGGAGTTATTCGAAGGGTCGTTCGCGGGTGTATGACCGGAAGCCTTGATTTAAATATAAGATAATTAAATAACATAATCGATCCACCCTAATTTATATATATATATATCCTGTTTTTTATGTCAAAATTCTTGTCACAACACTTATACACCATATTTATGTTGAACTTATTCAATAGCAAATTCATTTATGTAAACTACTTTTCTTTAACTAATATATCTATTTAAATAAAATGAAAATTTCTTCATACTGATTGAGATTTTTATGGAACTTTGAAAGCATCGAAACTTCAATCTATAAAAATATTTATTCTATGTATAAAATTATATGATAAGTGATATTTGTTCACTGAGTTTTTTCACAACGTCTTTCAATATTATAAAGACAAATATTTTTTCAGTTCTAAAGATTGCTATTATGAAGGAAATTTTGTTTCAATATGCATGAAGCTCATATAATTATGAGCTCTAACTTAGGTTAAAACCTAAGTTAAATCCAAATGTTAAATGACACTTTATCTTCATTTAATAAATATTCCAGAACATATAAATATACATACTATGCACCTTAAAATGATATTCTTGATCAGAAACATTAAGAAAATATTATGTATCGCTGAAAATATGACGTACGATAAAACTCACGTTCGAACGGTCAAATAATGGTTTACGTCTACTCTCGTTTCCACATATACTCGATATGTGACAATATGATTGTTCATTTGATTGTATAGTACATGTTTCAAATCTTCTTTTATTATGCCTTATATGTATACCGTACACTCATACACTTAGTTGCATTCAGTATTAAGCAAAAAGAGGAAATTATCATTTAAATTTCTTCCATTTTGATTTTTTTGATCCCAGGCAAAAAGTAACCAAAAATTAGTTTATTCAACGACACAAGGAAAGGCAACCAAAACAAACGACACTATGTTAACAATCAAGTTTTGAGTTTACTAGAAAAGACGACGGCCAATCAAAAAAGTCAAAGAACATATCACTAAAGATGAGATATACGAGAAACGGAAATATTAGCTCACTATCATTATTTATTCTGTTCATTACACGCGACGGAATCTATTATTTTACAATCCGTAATATTTTTCTATCTTTATTGTTGCTTTCATATTTCGTTCGTAATAATAGATAATGCAAATGAAGATCCAGTTTTATAAAATAGCAAATTTTAATAAAAACAGGAAAAAATATATGGTTATTAAATATAATAGTATAAAGAAAAATTATGGATATTTTAAATTATAAAAGATGTGGCATGTGTATGAACTATGATGGTAAACAAATAAAAAAAAAATTTAATAAATTGAAATGTAAACAATGTAGAGAATATCTGTGTTATGTGCGATTAACTGACATTTGTGGAAATGTATGAAAAACGAAATATCAATCAGAAGCACTGATAGTAGGGCTTCAAAATATAAATAACTAATGAATGGTTAATAGTATTCATTTAAAATGGACGTCAATCTTTCATATCGAAGTGAAGGTATTTATAATAATGAAGGCAAACAAAAAACGAATATTTTTTATTGTTATTAAATATGTTCGGATTTAATGTGTCTATAGAGAATATTAGAATATTTTTGGTGAATATGTTTGTTTACTAAACTACATAAAAAATTGAATTTTAAGAAGGATGTTACGAAAAAAGCGATCATGCAATATGGAATTGAACAACGTGAACTTCGAGAGCAGACATTGGGTATGTTTATATGTTTCATAACTTCGGCTATGACTATTTTTGTGTACTCACAAATATTATCATACATGTTCATTAACTAATTTATTCACATGAGTAACAGTACAAAAAATTTAGTACCATTGCCTAAAATATATTTTCCATCTCATTTTGTTTTATTTGTATCGGTCAATTTCACTGCGTTCTTTTTTTCAACATTATCGAACGAATTGCAAATAAAATGTATTTCGCAAATGTTGTGCATACACAGAAAACTAATAAAAAATTTATACAAACGATAGCGAAAAATTTAAAGAAAAAATAATCAAATTGCAATAATTAAAATTTAAATAAATAATACCAATTAAAAAAGGTAAAAAACCAAATAAATTAAAACATTTATTTTGATTTACCGTTCGTATATAATAACAAAATTTAATTTTAAGGCACCCGCATTTCGTAACGTTCATTACGAATATTATAACAAAAAGATTTTCATAAATTTAACTTCAATTGTTGGTTTCGATTGTATTGTTGTTGTTATTGTTATTGTTGTTATTCATTATTCAGTATATCTAATCATTGAACTGTGAAGACTGGATGCAGTTCGATACCGAACACCATACACAGACCTGAAAGACATATTTGTTTTATTGATTCTAATTATTTTCTCTCCCTTTTGCATTTGTTTATAATAACATTCTGTTTTTTTAACTGTTTTTTCCACCCTTTGTCCCGTTTTTTGAACGAATTGGTCGTTGTCCCGTTGTCTTTTCAAAAATTGTGTAATAATTTTCACGAATTTATTCTTCAATAATTGCACAAATTTTGCTTTTCTTAATGAAATTTGAGATTTGTCTTTTTTATTTGATTACTATCATTACATTTTGTCTTAGAGTTATGGAAGTATAGATTTTGAGCTTCCGAATCAGAAAAACTCAATTGATTAGAAAAATCATCGACTCGAAAAATGTGCATGATCTTTTACATAGACCAAATTCAAATTTGATGTCAGAAAGTTAATTGTATTAGATTTTTATAAAATGATTTATATTTTTGTACTTGTAGTACAATATTTTTTTCATGTTCTTAACTTCATTTATCTAAATATATAATGGATGTAAATATGTTCGCACAAAACTTCGGAAGTTATGGTCGTCACTGGATACATAAATGAAAATTCATTTATTTTCAATAATGCCAAACTCTAGCTGAATATTATAATATTAGAAGTGGAAAGCGATAAAGATAGAAGGGCGGGAGAGAGAATACATGATTAGAAGAGAGATGAGAGAGGGGAAAGGGGAAGAAATATAGAAAGAGATTACATGATTACAAATAAATAGTGACAGAGAGAAAGTGATAGTAAGAAAAAATAGAGAAAGATGAAGGAATAGAGAGAAATGAGATTGGGGGAGAGCAAAAAAGGGAAAAGAACAGAGAAATAGATGGAGATAGGAATAGTTGAAAACATTTGATTTCTTTTTTTAGAAAAATTATTCGAAATATAATTTATTTCAAAATATTATGATCGCATTTTGCACATTTGTTCCAGGGCCATGAAATGAACAACAACAATAACAAGTATTTAGACATAAGCAAATGACAAAAAAAATCGTCATAAATCTGGTGAAAAGTAGAATAAGCATTATATTTGGGTATGATTTTGTTGACAAGTTTTTTTTCCGATAGGTGTGCTGCGATAAACGTATTCAGTGCCGATTTCATGTTCTTGATTTGTTCGATATACATCACGTTTTCTGATTGTTTCGATTTCTGTGTACCTATTTATTTTTTATGAATCTCTTCTCACGATTACAGGAATAATCTGATAAAACGTTAGAAAAAGTGTAAACAATATATTTGATATAAACTTAATTTAACAATATCATCTTGTGAAAATTCGTTCGGAATGTCAATATCATCAAATAGCTAAGATAATGAACAACGATGCAGATTCTTTTCAACTTCAATCTTCAATTAACTCATTAAAGGATTGGTGTGACATAAATTATTTACATCTAAATCTTGAAAAATGCTCAATTTAATCGATTCAACGTGGAAAAACCCAACCTAAACCAATCATAAGAATAGATGTGAGGTGATTAATATTTTGTACATTCTACTGAACAGTGAGATTTGGGTGTGTTGTTCAATGATAAACTGAATTTTAAAACTCACACAACGGTTTTGTAAAACGTTCTTCACGCGGCATAGATGTTCAAACCACACGGAAAGCAATATATTCAGCATTTGTTCAATCAAATCTTGATTATGCTAGCAATGTATGGCTAAACATCTCTTCAACTAAATCTGATTTGATCGAAAGAATTCAACGTCAATGTTAACGCTCCGTGAATATCCGAATATGTCCAATAACTACCAAATCTAATTCACAATGTCATAGTGAAAAAATATTAAATTTTTACTTAAAAAAATGACAATAAACTATAGTGTCTAAACAACGTTTGTGTGCCAAAGATCGCGTTCTTCTAATTTTTGGTAGAAAATGTTTCACAAATCCGATATTTTCAACAAATAATTCTGATTTTCAAGGAAAAGTATTCAATTATTGCGGAAATTCTAAAAAAAATGATATTATTTTTAGCTGTCCACTCAATTTTGTGAACTACAGTATATTTGCTCTAAGCAGGAAACTCATCAGTAACTTTAAATCAAGAATTTGTTTCAAGAAATGATGAAAAAATTAAAATATCGTCTAAAAATTTCTCATCTTTTTTTCATTAAATGGAATTTTATAATGGAAAAACAAACAGTGCAATGGATAGCTATCAAAAGAATATGCCTATAAATATTTTGATTGAAACATTCAACAAATATTATAATGAAAAATTTTTGAATGAGTTTGTAATAGACTTTAATATCAGCTCGGAAGTAGTTAAGAAAAGATTGATTGAATTGTTTAGAAAACCAATGGATTAACCAACAATTGTTTGTTTCTTTTTGATTCATTTTGTAGTTCAGCAATCACAGAGACTTGCTCCGAAATCATTAGGATTGGCAACGGATTGTTGATTCGATACAAGTATTGAATCAACTATTTTATGTTAATTAATTGTAAATCTTTTAAAATAATTTAAATAAACCACCTTTGGCGAAGAAACGCTGTTTGGAGCAGTGATAATAATAATGATATATAATCAGTCAACATTAGTAATGTCTAAGCGTGGTTAGATATGGACCTAGTGGTATCTTATTTACGTTATGTATTCAAATCACTCCAAATGTTATCGATGCGCCATCCCAAATTCGCAGCTGTTATTATTTGTAAACTTTGGAATTATTTCGCAATATTGTAATTGAATTGAATGTATTGGTAATTAATACTCCTGTTTGTCCATGGGAATTGTATGGTATGGGGTACAACTTCACTTTATAGAATTTTTTAAGTAGCGAATTTATTATTATTTTTTCTTTGCTATGGCTTTCATAGGGTTTCAGTATGCCATTTCAGTGGTGCGATTTGCGATTTTTTATTTTAATTTTAATTTTTATTTTTTTTAAATAGCGTATATAAACTACAACATTATGTCGCGACTCTCTCTTTACTTGATGTGCATCAGTAGTACCGTTATAAAAAAACAATGAAAAATAACCAATAAGATGCGTTCGGATTACATTGAGCTATTTTTAGATTCTGTTTGGTTACATTCGCATGCATAATGTGATCGGACATGTATTTAATTCGAAAACAAGGAAAGACTTAACTTAGGGCAAATATTATTATGGAGCAGAATTAATTATTAAGATTCGTGAAGTTGGTGCATTACCGAAAGATTGCGATGTGAAATGTAGTATTTGTATGAATGAAGTGCATTTATGGAATGATCAAAACATAACGAATGATTTTAGCTTTGCAAAAGCATGTATATGGGACGCGCAATAAAAAGGAAGAAATGCAACAACAAAAAATCATTGGAAGCATGTCGATTTTTGCATGTTTTGTTGACCACAAACCTATCGGTAATTGAATATTTATTACTGCATATATGGTCTCTTAATGCGCGGCAATCTGAAGTATCCTCGTCGTCAGAAAAATTGCTACAGCGGGCCAAGTTTATGTTTTTAAATAAGCCAGTAGAAGAATATTGCAAGTATGTTGGTCTCATGTAAAGCTACCCACAAACAGTTCGCGAACACTTTTCAGGAACAAAAATGTTTGGTGTTCGTGAAAACAAATTTTTGTTTCTTTTTACCCAAAAATATAAATTCAAAATCTCACTTAATTTGGACCAAAAAAAATGTTTGTTCTTGAAGTGTTCGCGAACTATTCGTGGACAACTCTAGTCTCATGTACACAAGAACTAATATTTCATTGGATGATGTCATTTCAAATCAAAATTTGAACAATTTTGAAGAAATTACTTCATTTTTCGAAAGAATTAAGTAAAAAAATGTTGTTTACTTTTATTTATTAGAATAAAAAAAGGGATATTTATAAAAAACAAAAACGAAAAAAATCAAATTTTAAAAATAGAAAAAAATGCGCATTTAAAAAAAATAGCGATAAAAAAAGAAAAAGTCGCAAATCGCACCACTGAAACTTATTGAGGACCTCAATTTTAGGCCTCGAATTGAGAAAGCTATAATAACAAAAAAATATTGACTATATAAAAATTTCTGTAGAGTAAAATTAAGCCTGGCAAGAACTTTCATTAATCACCAACACATATATACGCTGCGTATCATTTGATTCATTGAGATATTGACAATTTACATTAATCTTAACTTACAGCAACAAATGTTGAAACATTCAACATTCAATCCGGATTAAACGAGATTTCCGAGTCCACATTTATATTACATGATGATCCAATGCTTGGTATAGGTGAATTTGTTACACTTGATGAAAGCGGTTTTTTGATTGATTCATTGGATGAATTATAATTGTAAAAAATGGGTTTCCTATTTTGATAATATGTACATTTTTGAACGTCAATAATGTCAATAATATGATAAAAGGGATTTTTTGTAAAAAAAAGAATTAAATCAACTCAAATATATACATTATATTATTTTGAAAAACAATGAACTACCAGGTTTATGTTGATTTGTTGATTTCAAATGATTATAACAGTTTGACCAATTGTTATATACGGGCATATTTGGTGGAATACCGGCCTCAAGTCTATATAAAGAAATCAAAATATGTTCAATGGTTGTATTAATCGGATATTTGTGTAAAAATTCCATTTTTTTTTTTTAAATATTACCTAGAGCCAGTGACAACCATACAAGTTGATACAACTTGAATCGGATAAAAAACGCTTGCATAAACAAATTGAATGAAACCAGCAAAGTAAGTGCGATTTCCTTCATCATTAATATAATATTTGTTAACAAGATAGCAAGTTGTGCTGGTTAATGCAATGCATGTTAAATCACAAATTAGCTTGGGTATTAATCCCGAACAGAAGAATTCGAACAAACCCTCTTGAGCGAAAATCTCTTTGACAGATGACCAAATCCAACTAAAATTATAGATAACAAAAAAAAATGACGAATTATTGAATTGCAAAAACAAAATTAAAAATAAAAATGACAAAAAAAAAAAAAATAAATAATGTCCTACTTGTAAATCGATTCACGTCCAACAAATTGTGCCATCATTTGCAAGATCAAATCACGTTTAAGACCCTTGAGGAATTGTTTATAGCTGAAGTAAAATATAAACAAAAAAAACACCAAATATATATGGTTTGTTCCTGGAAAAGATAATTAAAAAAAAACAAAGAATCAAATTCGAAAATTGTTTAAAAATATTTTCTACTTATCTGACAAATCAAATGTAATCTATTTTTCATCATTTTTCGATTGATTGTTGACCGTAAATTTTTCATCATTATTAACAATTGGAATGTATTTTAATGTTCGATGCACCATACGCTGTGGTGTTATACTTTTTATAAAAGCATAACTGCGCAATTGTTCAATAGCATTTTCATTAATTTTTATCACTTCAAAATCGCTTGGATATTCACTTGCTGGATTTTGTCGTTTTATTATTTCCCAATTCTCAGTTGTTGATTTATTTAAAGCTGATTTTATGTGTTGTTCACGTGTATCTGGTGAAAAATACTCAATAAATCGTACAATATACTCATTTTCAACAACAGTTGTTTTATATTCGATTTTAATGCGATGATTTTGAGCGGAATTATTGCAACATTTAACATTTTCGGTTGTGGAATTTTGATTTAACGCTAAAATGATATCCGAGGCTAAAATTTTAACAACAATCACACACCAAAGATACACATTGATATTTAGATTAGGTCTATGTCGAGCATATTTGCCGAAAATGTTCATTGTATTTTAATGTTTTTGTCACATATAGATAAATAAATGGTCGTTCTCACGTTTTAATTCAAATGTCAATTGGTTAATTTATTTAATAAATCATTTGGAATATTTCAAATTTTGTTAAAAAATTAAATTCTAATTTTAGTTTTTCTTGTTCATTTAACAATAATTGTTCACTTTACACACAATTTTTGACGTTTCTATTTCGTTTAATTTTTCATGTAAAATTTCCACATTTCTATCGTTTTAACACTAACAATCTATTGTTCTTTTCTTATTACAATACGAAATACACTTTTTCTTTTATATATTTGTATTTTTTTGACATCTTTTAAATGATAACAAAATTTGTAGGCATACGTAACAAAACTAAAACATAAGCAATAAGCAATATTTAATTATTTTCATTGTATTGCATTTTGTTGACAAGCAATTTGACATTATTTGCCAAACATATGCGATACGATGACAACAACGAAATAGACTTTTTTCTTTCGTTCTTTTTGTAGGTTATGTTGTATTGAATTCGCCGTGTTGAATGTAAGAATTAAAGCGAACTTTTTTCTCTTATTTAAAAAAAAAAAAAATTGTTATGAAAAATTTGGAAATTTGTTACATTTAAGAAAAAATATAAAATTACCAGTAGATTCTGAAAAAAATAAAAAAATTTCATTCGCTTAGTACAATTGTTATAAGCAATCAATGATGACATTGAAATTGTATTCAATCATATTTGATAATGAATGAAAATGACTATTCAAAAGCTACTGTTTGGATATTTAAAAATATTTTTGTTGAATTTTAATTTAAATAAACATTTTGTGTTTGATGATTTATTAAAATCATATGAATTATTTCACTATATATTATTTGGCCTGATTTTAAGATGACGTCCGCATTTTTCCCGGACATGTGTACTTTTCTCGGACGTCCGAAAACTTCGGACATTTGTTGTCCGTGTCCGTCCGTCCGAAAAAAATGTTCGGACAAACGGACGGACGTCCGAAAAAAAATCAATCGATTTCGGACGGACGGACGGCCAAAAATTAGGTTTTTTTTTTGTCCGTCCGTGTCCGTTGCCACCTTTACTTGTGTGCAATAATACTGATGAAAATTTAAAATGAACTCAAATTCGGAATTTACATAATTTTTTCATTGTTAACATTCATTTGTTTTTATATAAGCTTGAATTCGGTAGAAGCTCCTTTAGTTTATACTGTATAAGAGCCTGTTGAAATAAAACTGAAAACTTGAAAGCATTGATATTTAAGATGTTTTTATTTGATACTTTGGTACACAGAAAAAAAATTTAATTATGGTATAAAATTTTCAAAAACGCCAAATTCCAACAAATGCTGTATTTTTTACAACATTTTTTTACATACTGATTATAGTAATTGTTTGCATAACGTGTGATTTTGAGAAAATCTAAAATAAATGGTAAAAGTTGTTTGTTTCTTTTTTTTTAGTTTCAGATATCGAATTCCGTAACGTAGTTCAAAATATTGGAACTATATTTTATTGGTGTTGCGAATGAAACGATGTGTATCGGTCAAGTGCCAAATCACTCTATTAAGATTAGTTTTATAAGTTTGCTATCATTCTTGTTAGTGCAAATATTTTAATCAAAAATAAGTTTTGACTATATATGATCTAAATTATTAGTTACGGTAGAAGCAGTTTATGTTATAAAAATTAATAGATACAATGTTGGAAATGTAAAATTTATATATTTTAATCATAAAATGTTTAATTGAAATAAATGTATAATGAATTTTTTCCTCAAATTTATATTCATTTTGAAAACACTATATAACATTCTGAACAGTAAATCATGTTTTACAGTAGATAAGTAAGTATTGCAGGCAAATCGGTGTAGACAATGCGACATTTCAGGTGACCGTCCGTTTTTGGTTTCTCGCATTTATATACGCTATTTTTTATGCAGCTATTATTCTATTGATTATATATGTATATTTTGCTTGAAGATCGCATTCAAATGTCGGTTTGAATGATGCAAATTTGTAGGGTTGGAGAAGAGTTAACCAACATTCAGATCAAAAATAAATGGAATCATCTAGGTAGCACGATTTTATGGAAAAAATTTACATTCCGAACACTATAATCTCATTTCATCTCATCTCATCTCATCTCATCTCATCTCATCTCATCTCATCTCATCTCATCTCATCTCATCTCATCTCATCTCATATTGTCATATAGTAAAAGATATATTTTTCTAAAATATTCACATAATCTGCGTTATACGCAAGAAATAACTAAAATATTACTATCAATCAAGTTTTTATTATTCACACTATTATTATAAAATGATTGACAGTTAAAAATATTTATAATAAATATTTGAGAAAATGAAATTTTAATTTGTCACTTAATTAGGAGTTGCAATAAGATATGTGCCAATATACCAAAATGATCAATTCAGTAAAATATATTTGTTTGTTTGCCATAGTGAATACATTGAATAAGTGAATGAGCGGCATTTACATCATATTACGTTCATGGCTGCAACAGTATTGCGATATAATATATATTCAGAGCACGAAGTGGAATGAATATGATCTAAATAAACTTCAATATACTGAACCAGTCATTTCCGATATATGCACTGGATAATCATTTTATTAGGACTTCAACTTTAAATACTTAGATACAATTTTTTTCCCAGCTTAACCACAGCCCTCGATCTAAAAAAAAAAACTTTTAATAAAAACAAGTGAATAGAAATATTATTCTGAGTATTTTCGTAAAAGTCCGCATTAAAAACTGATTACACAGTAATATAATGTCTCATTAAACGCAAGCATGAATGCATAATAGACAGAATGTCTTTGTGTTTCGTTTCTGTCTTGTGCATACACTATGTTCTTCATTGTCGTACGCGCTTCTTTTTAACTTTCTGTAGTTGCCATAAATGCTAAAGAAGTCGATCATATCACACTAGAGTGGGGATTGTTTTAAATACATTCACTTAAAATGTTTTTTCTGTTAGTCCTTAAACATACATTAAACGAGTCGCATAGATACTTATAACTGGTCGTAAACAGTAAATAGTAAACATCTAGCCATTTAAATATTAGTCCATTGTTCGTATTCTCGGATACATTTAACCCGATTTTGGATAATCAAAAATTTCATCAAAAATGTTGGTCGAAAATACAGTAATGATTTATAACATAAGCGATCATAACAAAATCATTTGATTATAATGTTTTAACATTTTTATGTTCGAATCAAACCCTCCTATTATCTTAAAGTGTACTTAAAACCCCAAAAGTGCTTAAAACCGTTACCTTCAATATAAGTACTTAATTTTAAACAAAAACATAAACAAAGATAAGAAAGTTTGGAAAAAACATGAAAGTCGTATAAAGTTCGAATTGCATTGTGATCGCTATATCAAAACATCAGCAATATTAATAAACAATGTGTCTGAAAAAAACCAGTCAATGCATTGTCTCTAGTTCATCTATCAGAAATTGTGATATTGCTTTGATAGTGAAAATTGCAAACTTTGTATAGTATTTCATACAACTTAAAACAAGTGAAATAAGGCGGTTCATAATGAACATACAATATAAAACTATATATAAAGAATAGCATTATAAATATTGTGAAATTAATCAATTACACGTACTTCCATGGTGAACGTAAATTCATTTCAAGAACTACAAATATAGGCCTTTTCCATAAAATTATATATGCATTCCTTAAATGTTAACGCATTTTTTTGATAACGACCAAACCATAGTCCGAATGCAGAGAATAAAGCAAAGGTAAAACATAATAGAAACGGAATTTTACGAGTAAATGATTAAATAACATTCATTGTAGTATATAAGCGACCAACAAATCAGTATCCCAATCATACGTTGAAACAAATTCTTTTACATCGGTTTTACTGCTTCATATACTTCAGTTGTAAATGGAACTAAAATGGAAATCATACAACATATTATAGCTCGAGATATTTGGTATATATTTTAAACTAACCTAACTATATTTACGTTTTGTATCACAGCAGATTCATCTTATAAAAGTCATAAAATGGAAATATAAAATATAGCAAGGTGCAAATTCTATCTTCTTCATTCAAATGCAGGATATTGTGCTATACAGCTTCATATAAATTTGTATCGGTGTATGAATTGTGCGAAATTCATTTATAAAATAGTAGAGGGAAATTGAAATCACAACTAAACTTTTGGAAAATTCGATAAAATTATTTTCACCGTTTATATTATTGACGGCCTATGTTTTCAAATAACTTCGAATGGTATCGGGACGCCACCCCAATGTCACCGGCGTCATTATTTAAATACTTTGAAATTACTTCACAATATTGCAATTATGTGTCGTCATTTCGTATGTTGTACTGTATTTTATATGGAAAGAACAACATGCCGTGCTTATACGCATATATTTATTAGCAATTAACAGAGACGTAGGTGGGAATTTTTTTATAAAGAAAAAATTATTATTATTATTATTCTGCACCATACAGCGTTTCTTCACCAAAAGTGGTTTATTAAAAATAAATAAATTAAAATTTACAATATAATAAATACAAATTAAATGATTCAACATTTGCACCAATTAAGAATCTATTGCCAATCCTAACGATTTCGGAACAGGTAACTGTGATTATTAACTGCAATTCCGAATCGTATAGAAATATTCGAAATACAGATCATTCAATCAGTCTCTTGAACATTTCAATCAGTCTCATTTTAATTACATTCGGCTAGGGGGTAGACACCGGTCAAAAATAAAGAATCCACAACAATATTAAGAATATAATGAATCGTATAAATAATCTCACTATAAAATAATAATTCGAAGTGAATTATGAATCTCGCGAGCGAATCTCACAAATCTTAAGAATGGTCAAATTCTACGTTAAAAATGGTTTATTGAAATGAAAATGAAGCATGTATTTAATAAATAAATAATGCGAAAATTAATCAAATATTTGGAAAAAAAACCAAATTCATAACCTTGTCATGTAGATTGATGGGTATAAATTAATTTATTGCTACTGTTGTCGTTATCTATATTATTCTAGTTAGCAATATCAACAACATAAATTCTTGCAAGTCATGAATTCGTATGAAATCGTAAATCATTACGAATCCATCAAAATCCGTTGATTCATGCAAATCAATCGTCGAAACATGAATTGATTCATCACTATACCCATTTTGAAATGCTTCGAATTCCATCTGATGATCAATTCAATAATTAAATGATATAAATTTTAAAAGAAAATTAATATTCGTCACTTGTGCAAAATATATTCTTTCAGAATATCTCTGACTTTTACGTTTTTGATATTTTGCTCCTGAACTTCATCTGATCGAAACGGAAGACGCTATGAGCAGTTTAATGCATACGCGGGACTATACAGTATACACTATAAATATATTACTACATAACATTGGCGCATCCTCCCAAATATTTGATAGATACAACCACGTTGTCAATTTTCAAAAACACGTTCCTTATAACACTAAAAACACTTATCAGATGAAAAAAAAATCGTAATGAAAAATGTATACACATAGGAATATTTATTTAAAATGTTCGAACTCGATAGCTGTTTTTGGATACTTTGCACGTGACCAGATATTATTCAGTATTAGGGTTATAGTATTTTCGGCCGACATTTCTTATCGAATTTTGACAGGGAATATTTGAGTTCGAGAAATACGAATTTTAATTAAAAGTATCAAAGAGGACAACTTTGTCTGTCCATCTTTTGAAGTGGGACAAATAGACGGACACAAGGAACGAGTAAAGTCACCACGGCAAACTCTCTACTATCAATTTTATGCGTATTTTATTGTAAACAAGTCACCAATGCACATGCCATGAACTGTCAAGTAAAATTTTCATGCGCGGATTGATGATGATTTTTTTTCACATTGGTGGTGAAGTGTATACTATATACTGTATAGTGTATAGGCACATATGATGATTTTTACTGTTATATTTTTGCACAATGATAATAATACAAATAAATGTCGCTATATATTTTTTTCTTTGAAAAAAATGCCCATATATTAACTCAAAAATTTAATTTAAATTGAATCTTCTTCATTTTAAAACTTCACCACAGTTTTTTTAAAATCAAAAATTTTTGATACAAATGGATAACTTTTCGTGAAAAAACATTAGCATAAAAATGAAAATAACAATTCATATTTCAATTTCTCATTAGATTTTGATTATGAATTGTGAATATATTGTTTGTCATAAAATGATTTCGACATATTTTGCATTGCAACATATACATTTACACTTGTACATCTATTGACTAATGAAATTTTCTGAAAATAATTAATTTCCTAATCATGCGCTACGCATTTTTACAATTAATTTTTCACAGTGATCATTTTAGACTCAACATTTTATCATCTAATATAGAATATACAAACAATGTAAGCAATATCACAAACAAGCAAACATTGGAATAGATCTCAAAATCTTTATTCCAAGTCAGAACAAAAAATGGAACACTCCAGAATGGAGTAACTATGTATTGCTTTATTCCGTTATTGAGTATTCGTTAGACTTATACAAACCACTTTGCCAAGTGCAAATGTAAAATTCTCTCCATACTGGAATAACATAACATTCGTTTATTTCATTCCAGTATAGCTGATTGCGCCGATTGGCTTGCAAGTCTAACGTATTGGTGTGTGTAAGTTTAACGTGTACTCCATAATGGAATGCACCAATATTTAGTTACTCCATTCTGGAGTGTTCCATTTTTTGTTCCGAAGTGAAATAAAGAATTATAGACATTTATTCCAGTATTTACTTGTGTGTAAATTCAGTATTACCCGAGCTCGAATATCGACAACCAATAATTGTTTTGACGAAACATCGTCATCAGATTTTGTATAATTCTGATTCTGATCAATATTAAATGAATTATTTTTTATAAAATTTCATTAAATGTATTTTATTGATTTCATTTATTATATTTCAACTATTTAAACCAATTCAAATATTTAATGGATACCGTTTCCATAAAAACTTTGTTTTTATACAATTCACTTGTGGGAGATACAATGAAATTCGACATTTGTTGTCGCCTTTCAATCAGAAACTTTAAGTTTTTTTTAGGCACTTTCAGCCAGAAGTCGGCTGTGTGCTTAGTCATTTTTTTCACAAGGGATATTTATATTTCAATTTCAAACATGACCTATAGGAAAAACAATATTTTTCACACTTCATATACTATGTGAACAAAAACGATCATAGTGCTTACAGAGAATGCGAAGTATTTACATAAAATATATTTTCCATATATCATCTGACCAAGATGGACGTTAATGTAAGATTTTCAATGGAGAGATATCATCAGATTACTTCATGAATAGGCTATTGCAGTACCTTTTTTAGATTTACCTATGTTTAGATCGAACTATCTATACTATGACCTTTAACAAATAAATTATAAAACAATTCCAAATTGTGCTGACTATGTTCAATCAATAACATATTGATTTTAATTTAAGTACTGAAAATATTAAACACAAAATTAATGAGTTATTTAGACTGACTGATTTAATTTTATGAAAAGGCTGACTGATTTAATTTATTAATATAACTGTTACTAGATTTATAATCGAATTTAAAGTGAAATGTAAATATCTAATAAAATTGTTTAATAAATAAACCACCTCTAGCGAAGAAATGCTGTATGTACTATTATTATTAAAATGGACCGTGATGGGGTTCATCCTCGGTCAGAGATGCTTTCATTTATACCTAGATGACATGGCTCGATTAGGCCGCTTAGCCCCCAACCCAGAACAGACAGATATACTTTCACTTTTATATATAAGCGCACCTCCGAATGTTCAAAATGACGTCAACATGGAAATGAATATTTGTACGTTCATATCACTGCATATGTACGAATATTTCACTTTCGCGCGGATAAATTGCATATGTTTACGAATTTTTCGTATTTTCGTATACCTATAGGTATATTTATATATTTATAAATGCCCTCAGATTAAACGCTTAAAATTTAGTTCAATTTAGGATAAAGTTAGTGTCCGCCTGTCGTAAAATTGTACAAATAAAAAAATGACCGTATTCTAAACGGAAGTCTCTTTTCCTCACTCACCAAACGAGTACTCACCAAAGATATCATGAATGCATTGGTGAAATTAAAACTTTCCGCCGCTGTTGATTATTTGTAGTGCTAATTCGTGTATTTATTTTTCTACAATGTTCTCAGTTGCGTCAGTCAAATCATATTGACAGCAACAGAGTAGGAAACTATAGATCCAAAAAACTCTTGAACATTTGTTGATTCCATACTCAATGTGTGTTTTCCAATCGATTTTAGAATCATGTGTAACTCCTAGATATTTTAACGTTTCTTTTTTCACTATTTCAGTGCCAAAAATTGTCGGGTTCCTATATCCAGTTAGATTTCTATTGTTTGTGAAAATGAGTAATTCTGATTTACTTGGGTTCACTCTCAGTCCCACCTCCAGACACTACCCTTCCACTATTGCTAGTGCTGATTGTATTCTTGTTGCAAAGTAAATTAAATAATCAGAGCTGTTGCTAAAACACAACTAACTTTTGTTCAGTTCTTACATGCTATTTATACAATTTTGAATTTACTATTGCTTATAAGCATATATGAGATCACCAACAAAATGTGTCTCCAAAAGATTGTACCTACAATTTTTATTATTACTGGTTTCTTTAGTCGGTAAGAACGGTCTAATTCTTCAGTCCAAATATTTTGTATTCTTTATCACTACTTTCTTTAATCTTTGCGTTTTTCATTTCACGCCTTTTACTATTATGTGTACGAGCTAATTAAATATTACATTCGTACCTCACACGTTGCATATATTGCAATCTTCAATTCTATTGTATTTCCTACTTTCATCATATATTTGCTACTACATCATATACCTCATTACTGTTAACTCTTTTACTTGACCTATTATGACATATTATATGAATTCACAGCTACAATATTTCCAACAATTCTGTCTGAAAGCGTGTCTAAGAATTTCCCCCTACAGCCTACATGGAGGTCATCCGCATAACCGATTGCAAAATATCCTCGGTCGTGAAGTCTCCATAATAGGCTGTTCTTAATCAGAATCCAAAGTGACGGTGAGAGTACGCCGCCTTAGGGGGTATCCCTAGTAGCCATTACTCTAATGTCACAACCCGAGTTTGACAAGTTTATCCTTCTATGAGCAAGCATATTTTAAATAGTGCCCATTCAGCTCACCAGTCCGACCCCCCCCCCCCCCCATGACAATTCTTTGGGTATTGCCCCCATCGTTGAAGATAGGTGGTTCTGCTTGTTCACTTCCCTCCAATAACTCTTCAGCAAAAGTCACATTTCCCGGTAAATGTGTGTCCAACAGTATCCTTGCAGTTTCCCCTGGTGATTTAATGAGTTTACCATCAGGTAACTTCAATACTCCGGGTTCCTATGCAGGATCTGTTGCAAGAATTTTGTGCAGTATAGAGGTAATCTTTTCACCCTACATTCTGCTTAGAAACAATTTCATCGCATTGGCTTTTGCGATAGCAATCTCTTTAATGTACTTATTTCTTATTTTACGCAAAACCTCGAAGCAAGCTTCCATGTAAGCTTCCCTCTGAGGTGTATCCCTTCTGGCTAAGTATAATCTAAGTAGCCTTGTGGACTCTTTTCTGAGTCTATTTAGCTTTGAATTCCACCATTTATTAACTTTATTCTTGACTTCACGTTCAGGACACGCTTCTACATATGCTGTGTTTACTGCTCTGTTGAATCTGACGACTGCTTTGTCCAATACCGATCTAGACGAAATGTCTTGATTCGTCTCATTGTACTCTTGCAGTTCACGCGCTAGAATGGTATTGAAATTTTCCCAATTTGTATTTTTTGGGTTCCCGAATTTTTGTTTGTCCATTTGCTGTGTCTCAACAAAAAAGTTAATCTCTCTGTAGTCAGGTAGTGTCTCTTCTTGTGAAACATGCTAATGTTCAACTTTGCTAGTAACGTTCCTGAGCAGATGGATATATACAGTACCTCGGATCTATTTTTTGTAACGAAGGTAGGAGTGTTTCCCCTATTTAATATTGCCATGTCTGTCGACACTAAATATTCTAAGAGTTTTTCTCCCCTCCTATTAATATCTGTACTGCTTCAAATAATATGGCATGCGTCATACCTTAAAATAAAGAATTACGATTTTGGAGTTTAAACCATTACCTGATGAAACGGGATGATTCTTGAATGAAATTTTCACCTTTATGGTAAAATGACAACCTTCTACTTTTGGATTCAAGGCATAAATTCAATAAATTCAGTTTCCAAATTTTCAAAAAATGAACAAATCCATCTGCAGTAATGATTACAACAACAGATCATAAAGGTGAAAATTTCATTCAAGAAACATCCCGTTTCATCAGGCAATGGTTTAAACTCAAAAATCTTAATTCCTTATTTTGAGGCCTGGCGTGCGTTTTCATCATTACTAGTGGCAGTTTTTTTATCCCTCGCATACTTAATCACCACATTTCCAGGAATTTCTTCCACTGACTCATGAATCAAGTAGAATGAGAAGAAGATAACTTTATCAGTTTCGACATCCTTCAGACTCACCATTACAGTCACAGTATCCGAGTCACTGAATTGTGGCATAAATGTCACATCCAGTTCCCTTGAGATATGCACGCCCAGGGAACTTGAGTTGTCTTATGATAGAATAAATTAACCAAGCTAGTATCAAAACCCATGACTTTAGATTTTCTTTTCCATGGCTTTGGTATTGAATTTTTGTTTGCATAAGTCGAAAACTGCTGTCAATCAGATTAACAGCACCATTTGATGCAAGGTCATTGCGTATAATTTGGTCAATCTTTGCAATTGATCTACATTTTCAGCTCTAAGTCCTGCGTCAATCATTTGGTTATTGTCAACTGACATTATGATTGTTAAGAAGATATTTTATTAATAGCTGGCAATAGGGAAAATTGGGTAGTGGTGTCATCCGAAGCCGCGGCATTCACTTTCAGTGTTAGCCTCCGGTTCAGCACCAACAATCTGTTTATGTAATTTTCTCAGTCACAGATCATCAAATTCCTTCTTACCTTCTCGCTTAAACGCTTAGCAATCCCAAGGAGCCATAAACGTGACTCTGAACATTTACATGCGACTCGGACCACACGCTGCTTAATTCGCATGTAATGAAATGACGGAAGAAATTGAGACGTGTCCATATCCTCGAACATTAAGTTGTTCACCGCATAGAAAACATTTCATGAGATACTGATGGGTATATTCTGACTTGATATCCAGAAGAACCAGAACAGTGCATTTAATGCCACTTAAATCCAATCTGATATCTTCCAAAACTCTCATAAGAGCAGTTGTACAACTATGCTTACCAGGCCCGTAACCAGAAATAAGTGGCGGATTTCAATTTCCTACCGTTTAGAAAATACACATTAAAATTACACTCATTCGTATTGAGATGTACTATTCATTTATTCAAAACTTGTATATCATAAAAATTACAACTTTAAAATAATTATATTCTTCTGTATTTTTCTGAAAATTTTCGCATAATATCATCTTCTGTTATGAGTGAAAGTCGTTTGTTTTTAAAAGCTAGAAATGACAAGTTTCGTAAACGCTGATCCGACATACACATACGACGGACAGTGTCAATTCTTGCCAAAAGATGATGCCTTGGAGACCATTGAGTCGATGTGTTTGACAAAATTGACCTTACTATCAAAAATGACACCGAGATCTTTCTGGTCGCTCACTCTGACAAAGCGATGGTTCTCATACGAGTAGTCAAAATTAATTTTTTCGCGTTTATTCGATATTGACATGACAGAATATTTGTCCAGGTTCAATTCCATTTTGTTTTTGTGACACCAACACTTCAAGTTTTCAATTGCTGCCTGCAGTTTGAATGCATCATTGATAGTTTCAATTGAGGTCGCAATTTTGAGATCATCCGCAAACAAAGACACGAAAACGTCATCACCAATAGCACTTACAATGTCGTTTATGAACAACAGAAACAATGTAGGTCCCAAATGACTCCCTTGCGGAACACCAGAATTCACAATAAACTCACTCGATTCTTTGTGTTTATATTTCACGAATTGACGGCGATTTGACAAATATGATTTGATCCATTTTACCACGTTTATCGGCATGTTGAAATTTTGGAGTTTTGCAATTAAGATTGAATGGTCAACTCTGTCGAATGCTTTACTGAAATCAGTATAAAGAACATCAACTTGTTTATTTTCTTTCAATGATTTGATTGAGAAGTGCAAGAATTCCAAAAGATTTGAAGAAGTTGAACGACCTTTCATGAAACCATGCTGTTACGCTGCTATTTTCTTCGAAACAAATTTACTCATCTCAAGATTAATTGAATATTCAAAGAATTTTGCGATCGTTGGTAGTTTGGCGATGCATCGATAGTTGTCGATATTGACACGAGAACCCTTTTTGAAAATTGGGCTGACACTATATCGTTTCCATTTTTCCGGAAAGTTGCCGGTCTCGAGTGATTCATTGAATATTTGTGCGAGAGGTTTAAAAATTAATGCCGCACAGTGTTTAAGAAGCAATGGATGAATGCCGTCTGGACCAATGCCCGCTTTCGTATTGATTTTTAGAAGTTCATCAAAGACGAAGTACTCATCAAGTTTGAATATCTCAGAACTTCCGCTTGATTCCATTGTAGAATGAGGTTGATTGTGAATTTGAGTGGTGCTCTCCGTGAAATTATTTTTGAAAAATACTGCAAATAATTCAGCCTGTTCAGTTGTATCAGTAGACGATTTATCACCAAAATTCAGCAATTTGGGTACACTTTCACAACTCTTTTTTGTATTTACAAAGCGCCAAAACGATGATGGATTTGCTTTCAGTGATAATGACATTTTCTTTACGTAAGAATTGTAAATATCCGTGTTCAATTTATTGTATTCGTCGAGCGTCTTAACATAAAATGATTTATCACCCGATATTTTTGCTTTTTTCCATTCTTTATTTTATTTATTTTTAAGCGATTGTAAGTGCCTATTTTTCCAAGAACAATTTGAAGATTTCTTAATTGTTTTTATAGGCACGTGTTCGTTAATAGCGATAGACAGAATGTCATGAAAGATGTCCACTTTTTCATCAAGAGATTTATTTTGGAAACGATGTGAGAAATCTATTTCGGCAAAAAACCTATTCATCGCTATAAAGTCAGCTTTGAAAAAGTTGTACATCGAGATTGGATCGTGCCCAGTATTGTCAATGTGCCATTCGTACGTTAACAAAATCGGTGGGTGATATTGAGCATCGATGGTTGATAAAGGTGGAGGATTCGAAACTTCAACGCTTAAAAAATCATTCGTAAATATTAGATCAAGAAGTTTATCATTTGCATTACGAATTGGATTGATTTGATAAACACCAGTACTGATGATATTTTGGACGAATTTTGCCGCACACTGTGGAGCGACACACGTAGGGATGAGAATGTTGCACTCTGAGCTGTCAATAATCCAGTTTATATGCGGTAAATTGAAATCGCACGGGTATAATGAGAGTGTCATTGGCACCAACAGAAATACGATTTATTGCTGATATGTGATTTGTGTAAATGTCCGGATGAGAGTTTGGTGGAATGTAGGCAGCATAGATGAATACTTTGAGTTTAGCATTCAGTTGAATTTCGGTACATACATACTCTAAATGACTTGAGTCAACCAGTAAAATGTTGACGGATGTGAACAGGGAATTTACCGCAATAAGAACACCACCACCACGGCTCAATGTTGAACCAGTCTCATAACGATCTTTACGATAAACATGGTACGAGTTGTCAAAAAATTCTAACGAAAATTGTAATTTATTTAACCATGTTTCAGTTAGGACGATGATTTGATAGTGAAACAGCGATGAATTTCCGAAGAATTGTTAATTACGCACGGTATAGAATTTATAGAATCAATTGACTGCTCGGTATAGAACCCGTGTCGAAAAATTTTGACTGACTAATTTGGGACCTTTTTGGCTGACTATATGTGGCTGTTTCATACAAAATGAAATGATTTTAGCCAACTATAATCAATTTTGTAGTCAGATGAAAACGTCCCAAATTAGACGGCTGAGTAGATTTCAAAATTTCCATGAAAAAAAAGTCAACTGTAATCAACTTAGCCAGTAATAGTCAAATCAACTCGGCTATAATTGATTGACTTTTAAGTCAAAGTTAGCCACTTTTTTTCCACACGGGAATTTATAGAATTCATTGTGTACAACTAGCTTGAATGAAACGAATGACAATTTTTTCGAGTTGAAATTTGCTGCAACTAATTTTTTGCATTGGATAATTTCAGTGTTATCACGGCGAGAGTTTATATATGAAATAAAATCGGTTTCAGTGGTTGTCTGTTTGAATTTCGTTAAATAAATGCTCCGATAATTTTTCGAGTTATTATCGCTAGTGACAAATTCACTTAAATTGGAGCGTTGAGTGACGCCAACAACACTATCCAATGAAATACGACGTCGTTTATTGCTTGATATTGTTTGAATGCATTCTGTAGATTCATTCTTTTCGTCAGTATCCATTTGTGTTGACATATGAATTTGAATTTGATCAGAAATTGTCGATGGTAATATTAAATCTGCAAGAAAATTGCTTTGTTCAATGTGATTTTGTGACGAGAATTGCTGTGATTCAACTGATTGTATTGATTGTTGAGACTGTTGTAATTGTTGCGATTGTTGTGATTGAATTGATTGTTGTTGTTGTTTTTGTTGATGTTCTACATTTTGCGTCGTGAAGGCTGCTATAATATTTGGAAGACATTCACTGCAAAACCACAATAAGTTTTGAATATCATTCAATGTTCCAATCAATGCTTTTTTATAGCTTTTATTTGTACTGGATAGACAAGAAAAGTGGTATTGGTGACCGCAAATACCAAAACATTCAAGTCTGTCTTGTTTGTTCTTGATTTCCAGTTCACAAGAAGAACAATTCATTTTGACAAATCACGAGCATGAAAATTGACAAGTATATCGAATGATATTGAGTATAATCAACTGTGTGAGTGACGTAATGAGATACACTCGTATAACTTGACTGTGTGCAAAATTCTCAACACTGTGTATGTATTGGTTCGTGTTTTTTTTTCTATTCTATTGGGTGTATGCAAAGAAAATGTCGATTTTTTCGGTGCAAAGAAAATTTTATTTCATAACTAAATGAATGAGCACTTCAACCAATGTATTCTCCATCGTTAGCTATGACTTCACGCCATCTTTCAGGAAGTTTGTGGATTCCGCGTCGAAAGAATTCCTTATCTTTTGAAGCTATCAGTCAGCGACCCATTTTCGTATTTCTTCAAAGTTTTTAAAGCGTGCATCGGCCAGGTCAATTTGCATCGATCGAAACAAATAGTAGTCCGAAGGGGCAAGGTCTGGAGAGTACGCGGGTTGATCAAGCTGATCCCAACCGAAGTATTCTTTCTTTTTTTGAACGATCTTTGCACGATGTGGCTTGGCATTATCATCGTGAAAAAAAACTTTGTCTTGTTTAGTCGCTATTCGTGGATGTTTCACCTTCAATGCTTGCTCCATTTTGATCAATTGTTGTTCGTAGCACTTACCATCAACCGTTTGGCCAGGTTTCAGCAGCTCATAATACACGACACCTTCCTGATCCCACCAAATGCACAGCATAACCTTCTGGCAATGAATTTCTCGTTTTGACTGCGAAGGTACTGATTGGCCTGGATCAACATACGCTGTTTTACGCTTGGGATTGTCGTAATAGATCCATTTTTCATCACCAGTAACAATTTGACTCAAAAAACTACGTTTTTTGTGCTCAGCAAGGTGTTTTTTGCATGTTTCGATTCTTGCTCTGAGTTGATTTTCGTTCAATTGATGTGGCACCCATTTTCCCAGCTTTCGAGTTTTTCCCATTGCATGCAAATTGTATAGAAATAGTTGCTTGATCAACCTTCAACTCCATTGCAAGTTCTTTTTTCGTTTGACAAGGATTTTCATCCAATAATGCTTGCAAATCCGCATCTTCAATTTTTTTTGGAAGACCTGGCCGTTGTTTGTCTTTCAAGTCAAATCACCACTTTTGAATCTCGCAAACCATCGTTCACAAGTTTTTTGAGTTGAAGCATGTTCACCGTAAGCTTCTCCTAACAAACGATAACTTTCAGCAGCGGTTTTCTTCAAATGAAAGAAGGTTTCAAACGAATTTCGACATTTTTGAAGCAAAAAAAATCTTTGTTGTTTACACTTCAGCAAAATGACATATACTGAAATTTATAGCGTAATGACAGACAAAAAAAAAGAAAATGGCCGCGGTGTGCTCCGATGCACACAACGCTAGTTACGCCATCTGTTATCTAAATCGACATTTCTTTTGCATACACCCAATAATTCGGAAAGAAAAAAAACATTGTCGACGTAATTACTAATTGAAAACACGATCAAAATGTTAATCCAAATTGATAGCTATATTTAGAGCAACGATCCATTCACAGTTTAGAACAGTTTAGTTGAGCAAAACAAAAAAACAGTGCACAAAAACAAAAATATTCAAGAGCCACGGAAGAGTATGACTTGCACATGTTCGATTCATTATAAAAAAAAAAAAAAAATTATTTCGAATAGACTTTCTCCTAAAGTATTCATAACGACTGAATCTGATAAGCGATTTGAGCGTTGCGAATGTTTTTTGTACTCACACAAAAACGACTGGGCAATTATTCAAGTAACACTTCGCTCAAAAAGTTTCCGGCCTAACTAAGAAAAACACATTTTTTATGAAAAATCAGCATAATTTCCATCTAAGGTCATACAGTCAGTCCAACGCTTCTCTAACTTCTCAATACCTTTTTTATAAAATGATGAAGCTTTGGCCTCAAAATGGGCTTCAGTTGCAGCAATTACTTCCTCATTAGATCGAAATCTCTTTCTCTGGAGCATCTTTTTGAGATCTGCAAAAAGCCAGTAGTCACTGGGGGCCAGATCGGGCGAATATGGAGGGTGTGGGAGCAATTCAAATCGTAATTCGTTGAATTTGACCATTGTTTGCATTGACTTGTGGACCGGTCTTGATGAAACAGTGGTTTTTTCTTTGCCATGTGAGGGCGTTTCTCTTTGATTTTTTCATTCAATCGATCAGCGCTATGTAGTAGTCGCTATTGATTGTACAAAATACCATGAGCATCCCAAAAAACTGAGGCCATAACCTTGCCAGCCGACTGCTGGGCTTTTGGGCGCTTCGGACAGTTTTCACCGGCTGCAGTCCATTCAGCAGACTGCCGATTTGACTCTGGTGTTAAATGATGTATCCAGGTTTCGTGCATGGTCACATATCGGCGCAAAAAATCCAATTTATTCCGCTTGAAAAGTTCCAGACACTGCTCGGAATCATCGATACGTTGTTGCTTTTGCTCTGATGTCAACAAAAGCGGCACCCATTTTGAGAAGAGCTTTTTCATACCCAAATGTTGCTTTTGCAATGCTAGTAAAATAACATTTTACTTGGTTTACTTTTGGTTTTTATAATTTTGTTGTGAAATATTTACAGCAATTTAAAGAAATTAACTTAAATTGCCGAATTTTCTTTGTCATTTGAAAATGTTTCCATTCAAAATAGATATTACATACAGGAAACAAAAAGAATAAACACACATCAATAGGCAAGAAAATTTGTGTTTTTTCACACTTTTTTCGCATCTAAAGCATTATTTAAAGATATTTCGTTGTAAATATTCAAACAGCAAAGAGAGAAGTTATTCAACGAGAAAAAAAATAGTTAGAAAAAAAACTATATATATGCTGTGCAATCACTTGGCGTAATGGAATAACCAAATTTTCTTGCCTTTTGATGTGCTTTTCTCTGTCATTCTATGTTCAGTTAATCAATGGGGAAAAACATTTCAAAACAATTTCGCGAGATTCTCAATATTTTATTTCTGTTATCTTTTTTTTGTTAATTATTTATTTATTTCAAAATACAATTTGAATATAAAAAAAAATTGTCCAGTGTGGGAATCGAACCTTCGATTTCTGAAGCGTATTGAACGATTATGAAACTGGCACGCTGTCTACTGTGCCATAAAGTATTTGAAGTTTGTAATGATTTTGCTAGGTTATTAGCGTTTGCAATTGAAATCACATATTTTTTTCACATCTTTTCTAATATTTTTTCAACCAATATTTTTTTTCTTCTTTTAACTTCTATTTAATATGATATTCTTTTTCTCTCCTGTTTGCATTTTTGTTCATAATTATGGTACGTAAAATCTATTTTGAAATGAAAAATTTTCAATTTAAGTTATTTTTTTTTAATTGCTGTAAATATTTCACAACAAAATTATAAAAACCAAAAATAAACCTAGTAAAATGTGATTTTAATAAATAAAAACAATGTATACAAAAATAAATGTGTTACATTTTACTATTCAAATCGGTTTGGTTTTGATTACAATCTTATTACAACTAAGAAATTCAATGATGAAAGAAACCATCCTCATGTCTTTCATATTGCAATTCATTTCTTCTCCTCTTCTAAATTTAAATCTATATACAATCTGTTCAAAATTGCAAATAGCGTCTATTAACTCCAGCATATTAATACTTAATAATCATCTTAATACTCGTATTATGATTGGTCTTAATAGTTAATAGCATCCTAATAAAATATCATTTTAATACAAATTGGCACATCTGTACCAAATCCTGAGAAACTGCACGTCACGCGGCTGTATCTATTTCAGAGAATATGAGTTTGATGGCAACATGTTGCTATTGCATGTGATTAAACATTTGGAGAGATGTAAAAAGTTTGGAAAGCCCATATACATCCTGATTAACACAATTTATTAATACCATTTAACACAATAAAATCATGAAAAAAAATTGACTTCATAATTGACTGTGTTTTAGTGTAAAATATTTCATTTTACTCATGAAGAAATAACTATTTGCTTGAAATAAAAAAACATAATCATTTCCAGTAATAAGTTCATTCATCTTATATAGTTTAGATGGCGTAGGCATACTTCGTTCGAAGTTCTAAATACAAAATCTAAATAAAGTATATATGTAGTTCCCTTAATTTCAATAAATAAAAATTCTACGTTGTCTTTAGGCGAATTAAGCTTCACCTTAGTTTTGAATTTTTTCAAAACATAAATCGCCACACCACCACTTTTATTTCTGTCACCAACTTTCGATTTTTGATCAGAGCGAATAATTTTGTAACCAATATCAACGGAATGGAATATCAATGGATTTATATGTATAAATTAATGGACCGATGTCATGTTTCAGTTAACGCGATTAAAAAATTAACATTATGATTGTCATTCGATATGGAAGGCTGCGAGGAAAAATGTTACACAGAAAAGTTCCGTGGAAAAATGTTATTATTCAATGTATTTGTTGTTGTTTTTTGTATGTTGAATACACTGAATAATAACATTTTTCCACGGAACTTTTCTGTGTAACATTTTTCCTCGCAGCCTTTCATATTATACTACGATTTTCATTCAAAAGCAACTACAATTCATCAAAATGACAAGAATCAAGTAATCCCTGAGCATTAATATGAATAAAATTGAAGCTAGCCTTGAATTTATTTAAGATATTCAACGGAGTTATTTTCTTTTTACATTTATTGGGATTTAGTAAATGTACTTAGTCGATGTACATGGTTACATTTTCGGAAAAAAGAATCCTGTCAAGTTTGGCATGCAGTCACTGATACAGACAACATGCAGCCGGTCGTAGGGCAGAATCCGTGTGGGTGCTCCCGTCGATGATACGATATCACCTGATACTGATTCATGATAATTTAATGGATGTGTGAATTAGTTTTTTCGATTTTCTACCAGATGGCGTAACTAGTATACTGTAGCACATCTGAACATACTGCAACCAACTGCATATTAAAGTGTCATCAATGTGCTTCACATTTCAGTAGATGTCAGTTTGTGGAAGTGTAAACAACCTTTTTTTTGCAAACGCAAGAAGAACTCGCCGAATCATTGGGTGTTGATAGATCAACTGTCAGTAAACGTTTAAAAGGGGCAGGATACATTCAAAAGCAAGGAAATTGGGTACCACATGAACTGAAGCCGTGAGATGTTAAAAGACGATTATTACATACATTACATTAATCATAGTTTATAGACCAAATGGTATACCGAATTCTTCAGTGTGTTTAGTCTTTAATTAGCCAGTGAACATTATATTCGAAAGCGTATGTGAGAGGCTTGCAGGGCACAACTGCACCATAATCGAACGTTCGGCCCATAATTGGCTACACCTTTTTGCGGATTGAAGGATGAACGAAAATCCAAGCGCTAAGGCGATTAATTAAAGTGATGTGCGTTAATCAATTGCTTCGTTATGCACAACACTGGACCAACAATTTTTAAAGTGCTTATCCGAGACACTCCGTGTGGTTCAAATATCAGAGCTTGAAAAATCATACAATTTTGATTTAAATTTAATCGATTTGTACATATGATTATATAATCATGATTATTTTACAAAATGATTACTTATTTGATTGAAATCATTTTTATTTATGCTGTGATTATGATTTAAATCAACTGATTAATCGATTACATGCGCTAACAGTTTGTCGGTTTGAACGAGACTTCACTTTGACAAGTTTGACTAATAAACATCATATGTCAAACATTCAATTCGTACGTTTCTCAGTTGTCCCAATACACAATAAAATGTTATTAAAATGAGTTCATAAAATGATGAATTTGACCTTACTTATTTTTTTCTAAACAATAAGAAATTTTTCTTCACCTATAGTGAAATTTTTTCATTATTTTCTTTGAATAAATATTTAATTGGATGGAATTTGTTGGATATTTGAACATGTTTTTGATTGAACATTGAAGTCCATTGTAAAAAAAATTAGTTGCGGATCACATTACAAAATACTGTTGACATAAATCATAGCATTATTCGATTTTTTCCTGATTACTAATCATAATCATAAAGATGATTAATGATTAGTTTCAATCAAACAGAATTTAATTGATTTATTTTCGATTATTTAAATCAAAATCATAATCGTTTAATCATGATTGTAATCATTTCAACCCCTGTCAAATATCGACTATCTATTCAATTCTTCTATCAATGAGTGCGTTCAATGAATAGAAAAGATTTTGTATACCAGTAGAATCGAACCCACGTCCCCATGCTTGCAAGCCTGGCGCACTAACCAATAGTTTACAGCTGGGTTTAAAGATGATTATGCATGTCCGAAATGCTGCTTCAAATGTACAAAAAGAAATCGTTTTTGCATTGCATTGTGACTGGTGATGAAAAGTGGATCAACTACGTTAATTTTAAGCGCAAAAAATCATGACGACCACCCATACCACCACCTGTACATGCATCAACAATGTTGATCAACAATCCCTGAGCATTAATATGAATAAAATTGAAGCTACCCTTGAATTTATTTAAGATATTCAACGGAGTTATCATCAACAGCAAAGCCAAATATCCATGCTTCAAAGGTAATGCTCTGTATCTGGTGGGATCAGAAGGGTGTGTTATATTATGAGCTGCTAAAACCGTATGAAACCGTTAATGGGGAACGCTATTGATAACAACTCTTCAAATTGAGCACAGCAATCAAGCAAAAACGACCTGAATGAGCGACCCAAACACGAGACTTTGATTTTCAATGATGACAATGCTCGGCCCATCGCGCTCAAGAACCCAAAAACTATGTGGAAAATGTCGGATGGGAAAATCTGCCTCACCCGCCTTTTTTTAATGATGCTAAAGTACATATGAAATAACAAATTCTCTGGATTCGTATCGTTAACGGTTTCATCAGCTGCATCATCGAATGATTCATCCAAAGAAGAAAAA